>CM029016.1:19467039-20067039 GCA_016801055.1 Panax notoginseng
GCAACCTGTTCTAACAATACCATCTGGCTCAAAGGGATTTGTCATCTACAGTGATGCTTCGAGCAAAGGTTTGGGATGCGTTCTCATACAACATGAAAAAAGGTCCTAGCCTAGGCATCAAGACAACTCAAGGAATATGAGAGGAATTATCCTACTCATGATCTAGAGTTGGCAGCTGTTGTCTTTGCACTTAAAATTTGGAGGCATCGACTTGTATGGGAGAAGGTGGAGATCTTTACGGATCATAAAAGCCTCAAATATTTTCTTCACTCAAAAGGAACTCAACATGCGACAACGACGTTGCTTGAACTGTTGAAAGATTATGATCATACCATTTCAATACAACCTGGAAAAGCGAACGTGGTAGCTGACGCATTGAGTAGAAGAATCATATGCAAGTACGAGTGCGATATTGTCAACACAAAGGGCCATTTGTGTGTGACTTGCAAAGGATGGAGATAGAGTAAAGACTCCAGGGACCCATGTGATGATGTCGAATATACAAGTAGAACCAACTTTAATCGATAAAGTTAAAGCTGCTCAAGCTATAGACTGGAGCTGATGCGTATGAGGAAGAAAGTGCAAGAAGAAGTGCTATGCCGGAAGCAAGAATCGATGAAGAAGAAATACTTCGAGTCAACTCCAAACTTTGTGTTCCTAACAACCTGATTTAAAGTATGAAATCATGATGGAGGTGCACAACACACCGTTTGCAATCCATCCTGGAAGTACAAAAAATGTATCATGATCTTCGTTATACATTTTGGTGGAGCAATATGAAGAGAGAGATAGCGCTGTTTATCTCAAGGTGTCTAACTTGTTACGAGTCAAAGCGCGAGCATCAGTACCAAATAGGTCCATTGCAACCACTTAAAATTCCAGAATGGAAGTTGGAGCACATTACCATGGATTTCGTTACCGGTCTTCCTAAGGTTTCTCAAGGTATAGATGCGATTTGGGTCATTGTTGATAGATTGACCAAGTCTGCTCATTTCCTTACCGATATGAGAAACTTATACACTTGAAACGTCTTGCTCGTATGTACATAAACGAGATTGTAAAACTGCATAGTATGCCAGTATCCATAGTTTCTGATCGAGACCCAAGATTCACTTCACGATTTTGGGTTAGTTTACAAAAAGCTATGGGCACGGATTTACGATTTAGTTCGGCATATCATCCTCAGACGGACGGGACAATCAGAGAGGACTATTCAAACTCTGGAAGATTTATTAAGACTCTGTGTCCTTGACTTCAAGGGAAGTTGGGACAAGTTCTTATCATTGGTGGAGTTTTTCCTACAACAACAGTTATCAAGTAAGTATTGGCATGGCTCCATTCGAAGCGTTGTATGGAAGAAAGTGTCGTTCTCCAGTATGCTGGGATGAGGTGGGTGAAGGAACGTTGTTGGGACTGGAGTTGGTACGTATGACTACAGAAAAGATTCAAACGATCCGACAATGTATAAAAACCTCACAAGATCGACAAAAGAGTTATGCTGATCTTCATCGAAAGGACGTGGAATTTGATATAGGAGATCATGTGTTCTTACGTGTTTCTCCATTGAAAGGAGTTACGAGATTTGAAAGAGAGAAAAACTCAATCCTCGATTCATCGGTCCATTTTTAATCCTCGATCGAGTAGGAACTGTGGCTTATAGACTCGCTTTCCGCCAAGTATGTCTCGCGTTCATAACGTTTTTCACATATCCATGTTACGTAAATATGTGGAAGACCCGAACCACATTATTGAGTTAGAACCGGACGAAATAGCAGAAGATTTGACATATGAAGAAGTTCATGTTCAAATCTTGGATAAGAAGGAACATATTCTACGCTCCAAGGTTATACCTCAAGTCAAAGTTTTGTGGAGAAACCACGATGTTGAGGAAATGACTTGGGAGTTAGAATATGAAATGAAATCAAGGTATCCTTACCTCTTCGACATACCAGGTACGTACCCTAATTTCGAGGGCGAAATTTCAGAAGAAGGGGAGGTTGTAAGACCCCAACTTTTATAAATAAAGATGAATTTTCTATAAATATCATTTTTGAATATTATGGAGTTAATTTGATATAATGTTATAGTTGTGGGTAATATTTATAAATTTTGCAAAGTACGCAAGTTGTTATATAATATTCGATTGGTCGGAGAATATTCGTTTTTAACAGAGAATATTCGTACAACGGCACAATCATGGTGGACCCCACAACAGAATTATTGTCGGATTGAGAAAATGACAAAAATATTTTATTAAAAATAACGGCGGAAGTTTTACCATTAATACTGTTGAACTACTCAGTAGTAAAAGTACAGTAATACGTGTGGTTGCATAGTAGCACACAATATTGATTATTAATGCTTATGTGAGAAGTCACTCAGTTTGATTCAATTATTGTCAGTTAATCACTACTACAAAACAGTAAATAGAGAACGCAGAAAAAACGTTATGATTTCAGTCGGGAAAACGTCGTGGTTAAGGGTGTTATCTATTTGACACCCTTACACAACGTTTTAAAAACATTGTAGTTAAGCACAATACACAACGTTTTTTAGGGAAAAACGTTGTAGATTTATTTTTCAAAAATTAACAGATGCTTAAAAACGTTGTAGTAGGTATGATTCCACAACGTTTTTTTTGGATAAAAACGTTGTTGTTTAGTATATCAGACAACGTTTTTTAAATGTTGTAGATAAAGAAAAAAAAGAAAAAAAAAGATGTGATTCACCTATATTACCAATGCACCTGCAATATGCTAAATGCCATGATATATAGCCAAAATGTATCATTCATTCAAATACATCCCAATAAATACCATTCGTTTACAGTTTCAAATTACTACATTCCACAAAATATATACCAAACTATCCATATATGCATCTCAAATTCACTTTTCAATATAAATTACTACTATATTGAATTGTCAATTTGATTACATGCATCCACAAAATAAACCAAACTATCTATAAAATTAAGCTACTACACGTGTTTTTGTGCGCTTTGAGGTGCCAGTCACAAGCTGTAAGAGTCGTGCCTTATCTTCCTTGCTGAAACCTTGAGCAACCTCCCAATATCACTGGATAACAGGAGATGCTGAACTGTACATACTTGTGCTCGCTCATATAATATTAGCTTCTCTTCATCAGCATCAATGCTAAAAGTCAGGTCTAAAATATCGCTGATATCATTCTACAAAGGTAAGCAAAGAACCAAGTACCCTGACCACTGAAAAAGTTAACAGTTGTTCACATGCCAAGTTTACAAGTTTAGGAGTTGTAAGAAAAATACAAGGATAGGAAAATCTCATATGATCATTAAACGCAACCACCACAAACATCAACGTATAGAACATAGCAAAACTATAGTTATGGATATTTTTAATATAAATCAGAGAGAGTATAAACTCTATCATGCAACAGACCACAAAACTTACCCCATAATTCTCCAGGTTGCATATTATGTCTGATTGAAGTTCTGCTATAGAAATGAAAGGTTTACTGTTAGTCCACATAAGCCTCCAGTTATCAGTGCTCCCTGACCGGAATCTATTAATAACTCGTGCATTCCATTTTAAATTGTTGCATAATAATGAAGAAGAACATTTGGAAACTTACTATATTCATTCAACACTCTCACTGCTAGAGAGCTAAATCCACACCGAGGAAGAGCAGGCTCCTCTTTCATGTAAATCATCACAGCATTGTCCTTGACATCCTACACTAAAAGCATGACACAATCAATAAATGCAGAGAAAGGAAGGGAAAATCTCATTCCCGTAATTTTCAGTAATCCCTTCTCTATTGCTCAAAGGCAATATAGATGTTGTAATCCCTTCTAACAAAATACTTTATCTCATTATAGAATTATATTTTTAAGGGTTCCACTATTAGACAGAGTATAAAGAACAACTCTTTGAATGGTTGGTCCACTAATAGCTCTTGATCCTCCCTTGAAACTCCACTATGTGCTTGTCTTTGATTGCATACCCATGACATGTTAGGCCAAAAAGGTCAGTGTTCATACCTTTAATAGCAAAAGTGGTCTGATCCTTTCTGATATTACATGAAGGCTTCTTTGCCAACCTTGAGTGGTCAATCTACAAGTCAAGCGCAAAAATTACATATTCAGTACCAAGCAGTTCAGTAATGTTGTCAATGGTGGTCTTAGGCCCATTGATATGTTTAATTCAAACACAAGATAATATTACATACCTCATTAGCTCTACCATGAAGTGGACCATACAGTGCACCAACAACACCAGCAAGAGCAGTGTATACATCAATTAACACCACTAATATCACCCCGATCTACCTGTATAGGAAAATGAGAAATTGTGACGGTATGTTACCATGTGTGATGAGAAACAAACAAACAGTCCTTTATTCAGCATACCGGTTGATCGAAGGAATTCTGCAACTCACCACTATCATAACACTTTCATGGAAAACCCACTTAGAAATGAACACCCAGAAAATGTCATATAAGAACGCCAAACTGAGAAGAACTGTTCCAACCTAATTGCAAGAAGGGAAAGAGAAATGATGTTGAGTACATTTGTCAGCAGAATATAATTGAAGCAATAATCGAATATAGAAGCCTTATTCTGTAGTCATTTGAATAAACAAAAGTATAATCTCTCTATACGAGTTCTTCTGTTTTATTCTTAGTAGTACACTACTATACTATCAAGTTCGTACTCTACTGTATAAGCTTATCTGATTTAAACCTGTTCACCCTGGATTGAAGAATTGGTAATTCTCTGCTACAAATTCACCACCTACAAGACTACAACAAACAACTTCAATTTTTAAAACAAATTCAATAACATAAAAATCACATTAGAATTTAGGTGGGATATTTATTTTATTTTTTATAATTACACAAATCCTCCCAAGAATAACACTAACAGTAAAGCACAATTCCTCAACAAGATCAAATAGCCCCACAACATTGGTTCCAATCATCAAATTAGCAATCTCATTTCAAAAATGAACTCAAGGAGCAAGTTCACAAATAACAAGACCCAAAATTCAGAAGAAACCCCTCTCCAGACTCCAACGAAAATTCACAGACACAGTCAGAAGAAAATCTGAGCAACTAAAAGCGAAACCTATAAAGAAATGGAGAAGTAATTACAGAAGTGATAGATATGCAAGCAAAGGTACCAGATCGGGAGCAGGAATCGTAGACTACTTAACAACGAAGAACGGAAGAATGGGAACGAAGATCGGGAGCAGGAATCAAAGGCTTTGGCTTAGGCACTGCAGACTACTTAACAACAAAGAACGGGAGCAGGAATCGCAGAGAGAGCATCAGCCACAGCAAAAACTCTAGGATTTTGTGTCTGACCGAACCCGACCAGACCATACCAGTAGTGAAAAGCATTTTCTGATCTTCTCTAGCTCGAATCGAAATATCTCCGACTGAAACATCGTATATGCCTCCTCAGCTGATGGCCATAGTGGTAGCCGAAGTTTGGATCGTAGGAGAGTAGGAGAGCAGGGCACCCACTTCGTAGAGAGAGAAAGTACAGAGATAAGAGAGAAGAAAGTAGATTTGTTTTAATTTCAAATTTTCATTTCAGCGTCTTTTTTTTAGCTCCGTGTTTTCCTTTATAGACAATGTTTTAAAAAAAAGTGTTATCTAGTTAAAACCAAAAAAATATCCTTTTAAATAGATAACGTTTTTACATATATATCTACAACGTTTTTTTTTCAAAACGTTGTAAAAAAAAAACCACAACATTTTTTTAAAAAACGTTGTGGTTTAAGTGTTGTCTATTAGGTATTTTGTAGTAGTGAATAATATGAATTATTTAGCGATAATGACGTTTTGTTTTATTCGTATTATTAACGTAATAAAACAGAAACATCTTTTTTATATAAAACAGAATACTTTATTAAAGTTATTCTATAAATAGAATATATTATATTTTATTTTAAAATAATTTCTTTAAATATGGACCGTCAGATTAAAGTAATCAATATGGACCGTTCATGGATTAATTACTATGCATTTCATTTTTCTATAAATAGCAGCTCATTCCTTCATTATTTCTTACGAATTCACTGAACTCTAGAGAGAGAAACTATAGAGAGAGAGAGAAGAAAATTATTCTGCTACTTAACTACTTTCTTATTTCAGTTCTTCTTTAAAACGGTAAGGGGTGTTATTCTTTCTTATTCATGAAGAGAACTGTTGTTATTCCATTTCTTATTATTCTGTTAGAATAACCTGTATACGCGGTCTACCCTATACGTGGTGACATTCTTTATTATTCTGTTGGAACATCCTGTCTGTGTGTTTTACACCAGACCTGGTTCCGTCTTTATTATTATTCTGTTGGAACATCCTGTCTGTGTGTTTTACACCAGACCTGGTTCCGTCTTTATTTTATTATTCTGTTGGAACATCCTGTCTGTGTGTTTTACACCGGACCTGGTTCCGTCTTTATTATTATTCTGTTGGAATATCCTGTCTGTGCGTTTTATGCCGGACCTGATTCCATTATTTATTATTCTGTTGGAATAACCTGTCTGTGCGGTCTATCGCATGCATGGTGATTTCTTTTGTTATTCCATTCTTTATTATACTCAGTTGGTTAAGTTTTGACTTCTGTACTCCATGAAATTTGTGGAATATCCTTGATAATTGCGTTTCATCCAGTATCTTTTCATGAAAATATTCTTCTAAGCATTCTTGAATTTTACTCCACAAAGCAGTATCATGTTGACAATTTGGACGTTGTTAATTCTTGGATAAATTAATTCTTGAACTTATTTTATTGAATTCTTATATCATTGTCATCATCCTCATATTTATAAAATGTTGAAAGTTATCTGTGGCCTGTAGTGCATAGATGAACTTGGAATGATTATGACCAGGTATTATTCGGTATAATCATGACCGTAATATTACAAATAATGTGGTAAATGTCCTCATTGGCCCGTAGTGCATTGGTGGACAGTTGTTGGCATGATCATGACCATTAATGAATACACGAATATCCTTGGCCGTAGTGCAGGAGTGATTCAATGATGTGGATTATTTTTTTAAGCTGAGTCCCAGCGAAAACAGTGTTAAAAAACCTTTTAAATCATAAAAGATAGTAGATTTTATTTTTCTACTTGACTTTTTTAATGGATTACTTATTTTGCTGCAGTTAAACTTGATGTTCGTTATATTTTATCAGTTTAACACTGTTGAAGGCTAATGATAATTTATTCTGCATTATCTTAGTCATAATATTTCTTACTGGGCTAGTTGAGCTCACACTTTTTTCACTGTTCTCTTCAGAAAATGAGAATATAGCTGGGACGAGTCGGGGAACGGAGTGATGAACCAGATGATAGTATTAGTAGTCCTAACTATTCTGTTAAATAGTGTGACAATAATTGTAATGAGGACTCCTTTTGAGTTTGTATAGTCTCTAGTAGACAATAATTGTATTCAAACTCACAGTTATATTTTGTCATATTTACACGACAGTTGTATTAGTAAGTTGTATTTGTATTCTGTACCATGTATCTGACGACCCAAGATAGGTGATGTATACCTAATTTTGGGGGCGTCACACACACACACACACACACACACACACACACACACACACACACATATATATATATATATATATATATATATATATATATATATATATACACACACACACACATACACACTCCCAATCCTTAATATAAGTCATTTTAGAGTTGTGCATAAGACTGTAAATAGTAATAAAAAATTTTGTATTCGTTCGCATCCGTATTTAATAAAAAGCGGATATTATTCGTATTCGAAAAAAAATGGATATATCCATATTCAGTTTAAAGGTATCTGCAAATAAACAAATACGAATACAGATATAGGCATATTCATATTCGTTTAATATCGATCCAACCGTAAATATATCCGGCAGATAGCAGATATCGAATTCGAATCCGTATCTGGAATTCGTATTCAAATAATTAACTTATATATATATATATATATATATATATATATATATATATATATATATATATTAATTATTATATAATAAAAAAATAATTTTTTTAAAGTGGCCTTCCTTATATAATAATTAATTTTCACTATCATACAAAAATTATTTTAAAAATATATCATTTCACTTTTAAAAAGTAGGAAACAATACTTTTATTATAATATTAATAAACTGAAATAAATTGATTTAAGTATAGTTAATGGATTTTTACTATTATAAAGTTAAATTAAATTTCTAAAATGTATCATTTAATAACAAGAACATTATATACTAGAAGAACAAAACTAAAACTATTAGCTTGTTATAAATTTTTTACTTTCAAAACTTACTTGCAATGCTAGGAGGCGGGAACAATGAACAATATAATTTTATTTGTTAAAATGTGTTAAGTCCAAATTAATTTATATAATTAATTTAGAAGGAAGTTGAATAATTAATTCACGTTTATGAATTTTTGGGACGAGGGAGTATTTATCACTTTCATTTGCCCAATTATTTAGAAATTAAAAGCGTAAGTCCAAAGTAAATTTTGGATCATGTTGTATTAATTAGTTGTCAATTTTCACATACTCCATAAATATAATAAAATAAAATAAATTTTTTATAACTATGCAAATTGTAATCTATTTATTGAGGATAAATTATAAATAAAAGTTCCCATAAACATATTATTAAAGTTTTAATCAAGTACTTAAGAAAAAATAATTAAATATTCAATGTAAATTTTTAAATCTAATTATAAATTATAAATATTCATACACACTATAATATTATTACTCCACACATATAAAATGTACATCTAAATATTAATAAGTAGAACATTCATTTTGAATTTAGGATTTCAAAAATGATAAAAACTTATTTGAATTGTAATTTAGAACATTAATTATTGTATTTAAATATTTATTAAAAATAAATAAATTAAAATTATTCATTAATAAACTATATTTTAAAACTCATTATTTTTTTATTTTAATTATAGTTAGGGTTGTAAATGCTAACCGAAAAATTCGTATTCGTTCGCATCCGTATTCGAAAAAAGCAGATATTATCCGTATTCGGTTTAAAGGTATCCACAAATAAACGGATACGGATAGTATTGTATTCAGATCCGTATATATCCGTTTACACCTCTAGTTGTGCACAAGTATTAAGAAAATGATTGTATAATATTAAATATAATATTAATTATCTATAGTGTCATTGTATTTAAAAAAAGAATATTATTTATTTGCCAAAAAATAGCGAGAGAACTAAAGTTATATTTATTAATTACTTTGGATAATATTAAAAACTAAATAATTAATTCTTACTTAAAATTTTCAAACGACTTATATTGAGGGACAAAAACACTTTTATAAAATGCCTTATATTAAATGACGGAATGAGTATATATTTGTGTTTAAAAATGGATATTGCTGATATTATTTGAGAAAAATGATGTTATTAGAGTAATTATATATTTAATCACATTTTTGTAATTTTTATGACATATAAAACTTTAAGCATACTTACTGTTCTGCCACTACTATTTTTGCTCGAACAATTTCGACGACCTTAAAAATGTTAATTATAAACACTACAAATATTTTTAAAGGTAACTGTTGGGCCATGATACTTTATGCACCGGGCCGGATCGAATGTGTGACGACCCCAAAATAGGTACATTCCATCCAACCTATTCTGAGTCGCCAAATACATGGTACAGAAAACAACTACAACTTTATTACAACAATTGTCGTGCAAAATACAACAACACATATGCTGTGAGTTTGGATACAAATATATACCAAATGTGACTCATGTTCCAACTGTGAACATCACCTCACAATGACACCTTACATAAAGGTATAGTCAAAAACTGTTTTAGAAATTAGAATCTTTGGGAAGTGCTCAAAGAAACCTTTGTACATGGGAGGCCATGCGTCTAGGTTATGATAGATATCATATGGCCACAGAATTATCCTTGGTTGACCCAATAGACCCCAAAGAAAAACGAGAAGATTACTATCATATTCTTCCCAATGGGGAGTCTTCTCTTGACATATCATTATCTCTATTGTCTCTAATTGAGAATTATACTTCAAACAAACACCAAGATTATATAGGTAGTGCTCGTATATATACTCAGTAAGTGGATGAACACATCTCTGTCTTATGATGACACGAGGTTGTATGTCGTTAGACATCTTGTATGATAGTGGCAAACCACCCTTCCAACGTTGGGTACACCTTACCCTATTGGATTCACCAAATAAAACTACTAAATGAACTTTTCTATACTGCTTCGGGAGAACATCCACAGCTAGAGACCACCGTTCTATTTCCCCGTTACCCTCGCTCGACCCAGCTACACTCTTATTACCTGAAAGGAATTGTGAAGCAAAAGGGTGAGCACAACTAGCTCAGTAAAGAATATCATGACTAAAGATAATTAAATTATCAATAGCCTTCATCAATAATAAATTAGAGATTTAGAACATATGGTAAATAATAAAAATTTCAACCATAGTTGCAGCGGAACGATCAATCCATTAGAAGAGTCAAAATAGACTACAAAGTCTATTATCTTCTCCATGTTAAAAATCCACCAACAATGTTTTATCCCTGTAACATCAATCAACAATTCCTTTCCACAATCATATAAATAACTCATAATCATAATTGTGATTCTAAATTTTTCTTCGCACCCAGGACGAAGAATATTTTCATCACCTGTCTTTACCTGAAACATCAAAGATTATGGTTATACCAAATCACAGTTCCTGTTCATAATCATACTAATAAATTCATCTCTGCACTACAGGCCAACGATATTCGTCAACAGTTCATCTTTGCACTACTGGCCAAAGATATTCAACAACAGGTCATCTTTGCACTACGGGCTAAAGATATTCATCAACAATTCATCTTTGCACTACAGGCCAAAGATATTCCTCAACAATTCATATTTGCACTACAGGCCAAATATATTCATATCTCAAAGAAATATATAATCATTTCAGAATTTATATAAACAATAATTATAACCATGTTAATCAATTCATCTTTACACTTAAACTAAAGATATTCAATTATAAATTCAATGGTCATGATCATACCAGTTAACAAATCATCTTTGCACTACAGGCCAAAGATATTCTTCAGTCACGATCATACCAGTAATTTACCCATCTTTACACTCAAGTGAAAGAGAAATTCAACATCAGGGTTATAAAAATGTTATATATGATAATAAAAACAATATTATCAATAACTGCATTTATTTTCAAGAGCAACAATCATAAATCAACGATAATTTGGTCAGAAAAAGAAACCAATTTTTCTGTAAATAGTAACTCGTAAATAGTAACTCATGAATAATAACTCATGAATAGTAACTCATGAATAGTAACCCCGACATGAAAAAGGTAGAAATTCCACAATAAAATTCATATCAATATTTCGGCATAATGATATTGAAAGAATAACATCATTATGAAGAATATAACATCCCTTACTATCCCATCCTTACTATCCCTTACCTCAAAAGAGCAGTACTTCTGATCGGTATGAAAAGCCGAAGGAAACTTGCACTGAATAGCAACTCTCAAAGTATCTAAATACTCACAAAATATGCTTCATAATATAGAGAGAGAAAGAGAGAAAGCTTATGTTTTTGGTGTGATTTTCAATTCTAACTTAGCCCTCTATTTATAGGAAAATTTTAGTAGGCTTGACCTGCAACCTGATGGCTTTACCTGCTACTATTCCCACCCACCACATTTGAAATATAATTCAGCACATTTTTTCACCAACCACAAGTGGGGCCTACCAATTCTAGAATTTTCCATCAAAATGATAAACTCTGAAAATTCAACAATTTCTGAACCAGTCATCTTGTAAAATTCATAATAAATCATACGTTCATTTTTAATGGTTCAAAATTTGTAGACATATACTCAACTTATATATGTATAACATATCCAAATATTACCACGATCCAACGGTCGGATTAAAAATTATAACCCTCGCAAAATATCTCAAAAACCCTAATTTGATTTTCAATACCTCCGTTCCGACAAAAATACAGATAAAACACCTACACATTAACTCCTTCATTTTTAACCACAAAAATATATCCCTCATTTATATCCACATAAAGTAAATATTTCCTTATCATATGAATCAATAATTAATTATTCACAGATAATATTACAGAATCACATTTATGACAACCAGGCCGTTCCCAGGAAAGATGTGGCTTTCCAATAAGAATTTTTCCTTACTGGCGCGCAATTAGGTGACCAAACCTCTCCTTAGACAGAACTTTCTAGACATTGCCAATAATGTTATCTAATAATATTATTCAAATAATATGAATTATTGATCTGATAATGGGAAATACTGTGCAGTGACAATTATTGAACAACAATAATATAAAATTTCAACGTAGCAATTATTGAATCAATAAAATAAAATATTGAACAGTAATTACTGTAACAATTATTGAGTAGTGCCTTCTTACGTAAGAATCAATAATTTCAAAAATACTATGCAATACCGTGTACTACTGTGCAATAACGCGTATTACTGTATTTTAACCACCGGGTATTCAAACAGTGTTAACGGTAACAATTACGCCGTTATTTGTAAAAACTCAAATTTGTCGTTTTCTTCACCCGACAGTTATTCGTTATGGGGCCCACAAATAGCTGCGCCGTCGTACGAATATTCCCCGACAGAAAGAATATTTCACGACCAAACGAATATTCCCCGACAACAATGATTATTTTATAACCACTTGCTTATTTAGAAAAAAAATTCATATTTCACCCATAACTTTAAACTTTTATTAATTTAACCATTTACTGAATAGTAATTATAAGAAAAATTGAATACTTTTATTTCATAAAATTCAGGGTCTTACAGAATGGGCCCATCCCTTGGGTTATATTTATTGTGTCTTGAGTATGTTGGGCTGACTCATTGGACAAATAAATATCTTTATTTGGGGCCTATAGTTTATTGGGCCAAAACAGTGAGCCGAACCATTGGAGTAGTATGGTTCCACGTAGGCTTTGACCGGTGATGATTATGGGGATAAAATTTTGACTGTCATCTCTGCATTGTATTTAATGAGGATTGGATAGGGCTTAGTCGGCTAAAGGTTGTGGGCCCAGGAAAGTCAGTTGCATACAGGACAAACCAGACTTTGGAGTATATGAGGAAGGATCACACAAGCTAAAGGTAAGAACAAACAAACTGAATCATTTTCTCTCTGAGGCACTAGATATTTTTCCTCCATTGTTAACCTTGTGATCGCCTGTACTGACTCTCACACTGGAGCTATCCCCCGACGGTCAAGCCGTCAAGCTTTTGGTGATTGTCGTGTTTACTGTGCAGGATAAAGACACGTCTTACGTGATTGGCACGTAAAGAAAGATCTTAGCGATAACATTGGTACTAGAAGGAGGGCCTGTTCTAGCGTCCTTGAAGTTTTCAATCACAAACTGTAACTGTTCTATGTCGAAATCCATGATGAAGAGTACAACAGTTGCCCCGGAGGGACAGCCAATAGCTGTAAGTTCGTCTACACCGCGAGTATATATCAAGGATCGTTTGGGTCCTGCAAACATTGCTCATTCTAGTACGATTTCCAAACATGCATCTAAGGGTTCTCGTTCGAGAGTCATTGGTAATGTTATGAGAAGACTAGTTTTCACTGCCGAGAAAGAACCTGATCATGGTCGGAAATGGGTAGAAGGCACACCGCCTAGAACCCGACACCGAGATGGTCAGGTTTAAAATATCATTCAAGATTGGCCATGATGACCAAAGAAGTTGATAAAGTTTAGAAGTTCTTCTGAAACTACAGTAAGAAGCCTATGTCCTCTGAAGATACACTTCGAGGCCGACCTCGGGGTCGACGAAGATCCAACAACCATTTTCCTGATTGACCAAGGGGGTATCCTGCCCTATTGGTTCTCGGGATTATGGTCGAAGTAGAGTAGACGAAGACCCAACAACCATTTTCCTGATTGACCGAGGAGGGTAACCTGCCCTATTGGTTCTCGGGATTATGGTCGAAGCAGAGTAGACGAAGACCCAACAACCATTTTCCTGATTAACCGAGGGGTGGTATCCTGCCCTATTGGTTCTCGGGATTATGATCGAAGCAGAGTAGATGAAGACCCAACAGCCATTTTCCTGATTGACCGAGGAGGGTATCCTGCCCTATTGGTTCTCGGGATTATGGTCGAAGCAGAGTAGACGAAGACCCAACAGCCATTTTCCTGATTGACCGAGGGGGATATCCTGCCCTATTGGTTCTCGGGATTATGGTCGAAGCAGAGTAGACGAAGACCCAACAACCATTTTTCTGATTGATCGAGGAGGGTATCCTGCCCTATTGGTTCTCGGGATTATGGTCAAAGCGGAGTAGATGAAGACCCAACAACCATTTTCCTGATTGACTGAGGAGGGTATCCTGCCCTATTGGTTATCGGGATCGTGATCGTTGCAGACGAAAAAGTATATCCAGGAGTCGCACTCATGAGCTCAAAAGTATATTCAGTTTAAAATATAAAGAGCTTGCACATTTTTTAAGTTGATTGATGACGAAGTATTGACAAGATAAGATCACAAAGATTTAATAAGGAATGAAGTTGATATTTCATTGACATTTAATTATTTAACAAAGGAGGTATAAGTCTTTACAGGGAATCCTAAAGCTACGGATGAAATGGTATCTTTATGTTTCCTTATCGTCTTCGTTGTCTGAAGAATCGAGGAGAGCCGGTTTACTTTGGCCACTACAAGTTTGGCTTTGTATTTACTTCGGTAGACCTCGTACCTTTCTATGTGGATAATTTCATCGTGCAGCTCGGTAGACTTTCTATATTCTACTTCGATCTCTTTACGAAGCTTATCAGTCAGTGGGGGGCCTAAATCTCTGAGAGCCCGGAGTTCTCGAAGTTCCTCTTCAAGCTTTTGACGATAGGCTAGATTCTTTGTTTCTTTAGCTCGGATATCGTTATTTTGTTTCGTCAGGCTTGAGTTGGATTGGGATAGATCTTCAGTCTGCTTCGTCAAAGTTTTATTTTTCTAAAGCAGATCGACATTTATATCAGTGATAACTTGATGAGTGGCCCTGGATGTAAGACCCCGAATTTTATGAAATAAAAGTATTCAATTTTTCTTATAATTACTATTCAGTAAATGGTTAAATTGATAAAAGTTTAAAGTTATGAGTAAAATATGATTTTTTTTTCAAAATAAGCAAGTGGTTATAAAATAATCATTGTTGTCGGGGAATATTCTTTCTGTCGGGGAATATTCGTACGACGGCACAGCTATTTGTGGGCCCCATAACGAATAACTGTCGGGTGAAGAAAACGACAAATTTGAGTTTTTATAAATAACGACGTAGTTGTTACCGTTAACACTGTTGGAATACCCGGTGGTTAAAATACAGTAATACGCGTTATTGCACAGTAGCACACGGTATTGCATAGTATTTTTGAAATTATTGATTCTTACGTAAGAAGGCACTACTCAATAATTGTTACAGTAATTACTGTTCAATATTTTATTTTATTGATTCAACAATTGCTACGTTGGAAATTTTATATTATTGTTGTTCAATAATTGTCACTGCACAATATTTCCCATTATCAGATCAATAATTCATATTATTTGAATAATATTATTAGATAGCATTATTGATAATGTCTAGAAAGTTCTGTCTAAGGAGAGGTTTGGTCATCTAATTGCGCGCTAGTAAGAAAAAATTCTTATTGGAAAGCCCCCTCTTTCCTAGGAACGGCCTGGTTGTCATAAATGTGATTCTGTAATATTATTTGTGAATAATTAATTATTGATTCATATGATAAGGAAATATTTATTTTATGTGGATATAAACGAGGGATATATTTTTGTGGTTAAAAATGAAGGAGTTAATGTTGAGATTTTTATCCGTATTTTTGTCGGAATGGAGGTATTAAAAATCAGGGTTTTTGAGATATTTTGCGGGGGTTATAATTTTTAATCCGACCGTTGGATCGTGGTAATTTTTGGATATGTTATACATATATAAGTTGAGTATATGCCCACAAATTTTGAACCGTTAAAAATGAACGTATGATTTATTATGAATTTTACGAGATGACTGGTTCAGAAATTGTTGAATTTTCGGAGTTTATCATTTTGGTGGAAAATTCTAGAATTGGTGGGCCCCACTTGTGGTTGGTGAAGAAATATGCTGAATTATATTTCAAATGTGGTGGGTGGGAATAGTAGCAGGTAAAGCCATCAGGTTGCAGGTCAAACCTACCAAAATTTTTCTATAAATAGAGGGCTAAGTTAGAATTGAAAATCACACCAGAAACATAAGCTTTCTCTCTTTCTCTCTCTATATTATGAAGCATATTTTGTCAGTTTTTAGATACTTGGTGAGTTGCTATTCATTAGTGCAAGTTTCCTTTAGCATCATATCCGATATCCAGTCAGAAGTACTGCTCTTTTGAGGTAAGGGATAGTAAGGGATAGTAAGGGATATTAAGGGATTTTAAGGGTTATGATTTTTAGTTTTGTAATTTTTCTGATCTTCAAAAATTCTGGAAAAAATTGAAATGATATTTTGATGAGTTTTCTTGATTGTGTCCAAAAATGGTGATTTTTGGATGTATAGATTGAGAGTTATGAATTTTATGAGAAAAGACTATTTTAGAAGTAACAACTTATAACTCCTTGTGGTTAACTCCAAAATTGATGAAATTTTTATTGGGAGTACATGTATATGATAGGAGTATACTCTGTGAATTTCAAAATTTTTAGATAAAAGTACAATTTTTGATAAATGTCTAAATATTCGGCTATTTTGGCCATATGAAAAATAGTAAATGACTTTTAAAAATTCTGAGAAAAATATATGTTCACTATGGGACTATATTATGCTAAATTCCAGAAAAGAAATATTTTTCGAACGGATTTGGTATTTTTTATGAAAATAGTCTAGTTATGAGAAAATGAATTAAATATGTTATGTGAAGTAAAAAAATTAGAAAATAGGATTTTATGGCTTGAGAATCCTATATATGAGGTATATGCAGATTTTTGATGAGGGTTTTGGTTATTGATGATGAAATCTTAAGAGTTGGCATTTTATGATGATTAAATGCATTAATTAGTAAAGTGTAAACAATTTAAATAAATTGTTTATAAGCTTAAGAATATTATTCTTTCAATATCATTATACCGAAATATTGGTATGTATATTATTGTGGAATTTCTACCTTTTTCATGTCAGGGTTACTATTCATGAGTTACTATTCACGAGTTACTATTCACGAGTTACTATTCACGACAAAATTGGTTTCTTTTTCTAACCAAATTATAGTTGATTTATGAATATTGCTCTTGAAATTAAATCCATGTTTTGATCATATTGTTTTTATTATCATATATAACATTTTTATAACCTTGATGTTGAAATTCTCTTTCGCTTGAGTGTAAAGATGGGTAAATTATTGGTATGATCATGACTATGGGTTCTCTTTGGCCTGTAGTGCAAAGTTGAATTGTGACTGGAATGATCATGACCATTGAATTTATAATTGAATATCTTAAGCTTAAGTGCAAAGGTGAATTGATCAACATGGTTATAATTATTGTTTATATAAATTCTGAAATGATTATATATTTCTTTGAGATATGAATATATTTGGCCTGTAGTGCAAATATGAATTGTTGATGAATATCTTTGGCCCGTAGTGCAAAGATGAACTGTTGTTGAATATCTTTGACATGTAGTGCAAAGATGGTCTGTTGATGAATATCTTTGGCCTGTAGTGCAAAGATGAACTGTTGTTGAATATCTTTGGCCTGTAGTGCAAAGATGGTTTGTTGATGAATATCTTTGGCCCGTAGTGCAAAGATGGATTTGTTAGTATGATTATAAACAGGAACTGTGATTTGGTATAACCATGATCTTTAATGTTTCAGGTAAAGACAGGTGATGAAAATATTTTTCGTCCTGGGTGTGAAGAAAAATTTAGAGTCATAATTATAATTATGAGTTATTTATATGATTGTGGAAAGGAACTGTTGAGTGATGTTACATGGATAAAACATTGTTGGTGAATTTTTAACATGGTGGAGATAATAGACTTTATGGTCTATTTGACTCTTCTAATGGATTGCATGTTCTGCTGCAACTATGGTTGAAATTTTTATCATCTACCATATGTTCTAAATCTCTGATTTATTATTGATGAAGGCTATTGATAATTTAATTATCTTTAGTCATGATATTCTTTACTGGGCTAGTTGTGCTCACCCTTTTGCTTCACAATTCCTTTCAGATAATAAGAATGTAGCTGGGTCGAGCGGGGGTAACAAGGGAATAGAACGGTGGTCATCATTTAGTAGTTATATTTGGTGAAGAAAATAAGGTGAGGCGAACCCAACGTTGGAAGGGTGTTTTGTTATTATCATACAAGATGTCTAATGACATACAACCTCGTGTCATCATAAGACAGGGTTGTGCTCATCCACTTGCTGAATATATCTATGGGCACTACCTATATAATATTGGTGTTTGTTTGAAGTATAATTCTCAATTAGAGATAGTGGAGATAATGATAAGTCAAGAGAAGACTCACCATTGGGAAGAATATGATAGTAATCTTCTCATTTTTTTTTGGGTCTATTGGGTCAACCAAGGATAATTCTGTGGCCATATGATATCTATCATAACCTAGACGCGTGGCCTCCCATGTACGAAGGTTTTCTTGAGCACTTCCCAAAGATTCTAATTTCTAAAACAGTTTTTGACTATACCTTTATGTAAGGTGTTATTGTGAGGTGATGTCCACGGTTGGAACATGAGTCACATTTGGTATATATTTGTATCCAAACTCACAGCATATGTGTTGTTGTATTTTACACGATAATTGTTGTAATAAAGTTGTAGTTGTTTTCTGTACCATGTATTTGGCGACTCAGAATAGGTTGGATGGAATGAACCTATTTTGGGGTTGTCACAGGTGGTATCAGAGCTTAGGGATATGATCTCTGGCGGAGATCGGAGAATACAACTAGGAGGGGAGAGATGAGTAAATCCTTCGCTAGTGTGTCCTACCTAAGCTTATTTGTTGGTCAGTCATAATATTGGGATATTATGTGATATGTTAATTTGTTTAATTAACCCTTGTTTTATGGCAGTATTTGAGAATAGCAGCTGAGAATGCTAATAATGGAGTGAATGAGACTGTGGGGATACCTCTAATCACTAACCGTGATAATGTGATGTTAGACGAAGAAGGAATTAGAGATATCCATGTGGTGAGTGAAGAATTGATAGTTACACCCGAGATAGTCGCAGAGGTAACAACTGAGACTGTGGAAGAAGAGGAAGAAGAAGTACCAGAGGAGAGTTTATTAGAGGTATTATATGATTAAAATGTAGAATTTCAAAATCGTATTCATGAGTTAGAAGAGCAGGCAGAAGAACGACAGGCGGTCGTGGAACAAAAGGATGCAACAATTCAAGCTTGTGTTACCCGATATGTGATGCTTGAACAGAAGCATTCTTTGGCAGAGTATAAGATGATAAAAATAGAATCTGAGCTGAGAGAAGAAAAAACTGAACGAGTGAGAATAAGTGATGCATGGGCAAAAGCTGCACGACACGTGGATATTGTGGAAAGAGATGTTCGATCTAAGAAGGCTAAAATAGATGATATGAATTTCTCTTTTTGGAAAGCAATTGGGAGAACCCAACATCGAGTTTTGAATTACCCTGTACATAGCGGTCAACCTGAATCCGATATGGATCGAAGATTGATGATTCAGATCATGAATGAGGAGTACGAAGAGGCAGTTGAGGGAGGAATATGTCCTATAGAAAGGTATATTCCAACGGTAATGATGACGCCAAATGCTACTCCAGACAAGTCAAAGCCGAGTAGTTCGAGGGATGGCGGTTGTCATGACTTCCCAACAAATAAGGAATCCAAATAAAGTTATCATGGGAGATGAGCAATGGAGAAATCATGATGATCTGAGAGATAGAATCTGAAATAGAAGCAAGGTATTCTCAACTCTTCGAAATACCAGGTACGTAAATTTCGGGGACGAAATTTCATAAGGAGGGGAGATTGTAAGACCCCGAATTTTATGAAATAAAAGTATTCAATTTTTCTTATAATTACTATTCAGTAAATGGTTAAATTGATAAAAGTTTAAAGTTATGAGTGAAATATAATTTTTTTTTCAAAATAAGCAAGTGGTTATAAAATAATCATTGTTGTCGGGGAATATTCTTTCTGTCGGGGAATATTCGTACGACGGCACAGCTATTTGTGGGTCCCATAACGAATAACTGTCGGGTGAAGAAAACGATAAATTTGAGTTTTTATAAATAACGACGTAGTTGTTACCGTTAACACTGTTTGAATACCCGGTGGTTAAAATACAGTAATACGCGTTATTGCACAGTAGCACACGGTATTGCATAGTATTTTTGAAATTATTGATTCTTACGTAAGAAGGCACTACTCAATAATTGTTACAGTAATTACTGTTTAATATTTTATTTTATTGATTCAATAATTGCTACGTTGGAAATTTTATATTATTGTTGTTCAATAATTGTCACTGCACAATATTTCCCATTATCAGATCAATAATTCATATTATTTGAATAATATTATTAGATAGCATTATTGATAATGTCTAGAAAGTTCTGTCTAAGAAGAGGTTTGGTCATCTAATTGCGCGCCAGTAAGAAAAAATTCTTATTGGAAAGCCCCCTCTTTCCTGGGAACGGCCTGGTTGTCATAAATGTGATTCTGTAATATTATTTGTGAATAATTAATTATTGATTCATATGATAAGGAAATATTTATTTTATGTGGATATAAACGAGGGATATATTTTTGTGGTTAAAAATGAAGGAGTTAATGTTGAGATTTTTATCCGTATTTTTGTCGGAATGGAGGTATTAAAAATCAGGGTTTTTGAGATATTTTGCGGGGGTTATAATTTTTAATCCGACCGTTGGATCGTGGCAATTTTTGGATTATATATTTCTTTGAGATATGAATATATTTGGCCTGTAGTGCAAATATGAATTGTTGATGAATATCTTTGGCCCGTAGTGCAAAGATGAACTGTTGTTGAATATCTTTGACATGTAGTGCAAAGATGGTCTGTTGATGAATATCTTTGGCCTGTAGTGCAAAGATGAACTGTTGTTGAATATCTTTGGCCTGTAGTGCAAAGATGGTTTGTTGATGAATATCTTTGGCCCGTAGTGCAAAGATGGATTTGTTAGTATGATTATAAACAGGAACTGTGATTTGGTATAACCATGATCTTTAATGTTTCAGGTAAAGACAGGTGATGAAAATATTCTTCGTCCTGGGTGCGAAGAAAAATTTAGAGTCACAATTATGATTATGAGTTATTCATATGATTGTGGAAAGGATCTGTTGAGTGATGTTACATGGATAAAACATTGTTGGTGGATTTTTAACATGGTGGAGATAATAGACTTTATGGTCTATTTGACTCTTCTAATGGATTGCATGTTCTGCTGCAACTATGGTTGAAATTTTTATCATCTACCATATGTTCTAAATCTCTAATTTATTATTGATGAATGCTATTGATAATTTAATTATCTTTAGTCATGATATTCTTTACTGGGCTAGTTGTGCTCACCCTTTTGCTTCACAATTCCTTTCAGGTAATAAGAGTGTAGCTGGGTCGAGCGGGGGTAACAAGGGAATAGAACGGTGGTCATCATTTAGTAGTTATATTTGGTGAAGAAAATTGGGTGAGGCGAACCCAACGTTGGAAGGGTGTTTTGTTACTATCATACAAGATGTCTAATGACATATAACCTCGTGTCATCATAAGACAGGGTTGTGCTCATCCACTTGCTGAGTATATCTATGGGCACTACCTATATAATCTTGGTGTTTGTTTGAAGTATAATTCTCAATTAGAGACAGTGGAGATAATGATAAGTCAAGAGAAGACTCACCATTGGGAAGAATATGATAGTAATCTTCTCGTTTTTTTTGGGTCTATTGGGTCAACCAAGGATAATTCTGTGGCCATATGATATCTATCATAACCTAGACGCGTGGCCTCCCATGTACGAAGGTTTCCTTGAGCACTTCTCAAAAATTCTAATTTCTAAAACAGTTTTTGACTATACCTTTATGTAAGGTGTTATTGTGTGGTGATGTCCACGGTTGGAACATGAGTCACATTTGGTATATATTTGTATCCAAACTCACAGCATATGTGTTGTTGTATTTTGCACGACAATTGTTGTAATAAAGTTGTAGTTGTTTTCTGTACCATGTATTTGGCGACTCAGAATAGGTTGGATGGAATGAACCTATTTTGGGGTTGTCACACTGGACGTCTTCAAATCTTCTCTGGTTTGAGCAAGATCTTTCCGAAGGCACTCATTATTAAGGAGAGCAATTTCAAGATTGCCTCTCTCTTTCACCATGGCAGACTTAAGTGTGGCATTCTCTCTTCGAGCGACTTCCTCTTCGTCTTCGACTTCTTTGTATTTGGGGCGGAGGCGTCCGAAGATAGCGTTTGCCTGCAGATGGTCAATGTTAATAAATCAACTCAAATCGACAGGCCGGCACGTAATTGGATAAGTCAAAAAGCAACTTACTCTAGCTTGATACTTCATCCCCTCGTCGATTAAGTCCATTATGGAGCTGTTGCCGAACCGGTGGTCATCGGTCTCACGGACGAAGGAGTTGTAGAGTTGAAATGTGAAGTTCTCATTGGATTCTGACCAGAGAGTGGGGGATCCCTTGGCTTCGGGCCTAAATTCTGAAGAGCTTGTTTGTCTTTTTCGAGCAAATTTGGGTATGCGCTCTACTTGTTCTTCGGATTCTTCTTCGGAAGCAGTGATTTTTATCGGGATGTCCAGTGGAGGATCGGTTTCTGCAGAAGGTACTTTTGGTTCTTCGACGGCTGGAGGAGTTATCTGGATTTTTCTTTTTTTGGCACGAAGGATTCAGATTCGTTCGTCATGGGGCATATCGAGGAGGCACTCGTTGTTAGTTTGTGTGGCGGTGTGTTTGGGTTTTCGACCAGCTTGTTTGATTCGGCGAGGTTGGTTTATCCCTTCGGGGGGAGTTGGTTCGGTGGTTTGAGCGTCGGAGCCTGAGGACTCACCAACTGGGATTTCAGTAGTCGTCGGCGAGGACGTACCCATGAGGGATTTGTCTAGATCCCTTCGGTCAATCGACGTCGGTTTGATCAGAGACACTGCGAAAGATGAGGAACAATTATTCAGAATAAATTACTGATGGAAATTACGAGTTATGTGATGAATTAGGTTCGGAACTTACGTTTATGGTCGTACAACCATGCTTCCTTACTTAGAAGTTTGGAACTCCATTCCTTCATAGGAATCTTCTCCAGAAGATTCACCATCTCTATCACACGTTCTTTGGAAATGTTTCCGAAGTCTGTAGAGGTACGTTCGGAAGTGGTCCAGTCTATGATGGATGAGATTTCGGGTCCTTTAACGAAGAACCATTCCTTATGCCATTCGTCGTTGTTCGAGCGAGTATCCATCAGGGGTCGCTTCTCGAACTTGGCATTAGATTTGGGGGATTGTTTGCTCAGCATTTTAAAGCCTCGTTCCTGAGATTTACCGGCGATGAAGAGGGTGAAGAAGAAATCAACAGCAGGTGGAATCCCGTGTTCATGACAGAAGGCGATAAATGCCAGGATGTGTATGTAGGAGTTCGGGACAAGTTGAGCGAATCCCATGCTTACGAACCTTAGTAGAGTAACAACGAAGGCGTGGAGGGGCAGTCGAACTCCCTTCTCGAGAAGGGTCACCGCCATGGCGGTCCAGCCTTCGGGTCGCTGGTACATTCGTTCATGGGGAGCTGGAGCTCTTACTAGATAGGTATCTGGAATATGGTATCGAGTTTGGATGTCACGCAACTTGATTTCTGTAACGGTAGAACGAGTGTTGGCATGTGCGAAGTATTCTTCACTCTTGAAGAATTCTGAAGGAGTTGGTGGGGTATTCTTGCTAGGAGTAGCAGCCGATTTGGGGTTTGTACCTAAGGCTCCTTTGTTATGGCTTGGAGGAAGGGAGGCGATGGGGGTCACAGAAAGGGGAACTTCTTCGTCGGAATTTTGGGAAGCCATGAATAACGATTTGCAGGAAGAAAGATAAATCTGGAGGAGGATAATGGCGGGAGACGTCTAAAAATTCAAATTGCCAGGTAAAATTGTCAAAGTTGGGGAAAGTCAGCTTTTATACTAGCAGTCCCTTCAACTTTTCACGAGGATTAAGGGCGGCTCATTTAATGCCAACAGTGATGAGAATTTGAAAGGGTGGCGTACGGTTTTGGTCTCAATTGTTAACCGAATTAGGCTTCTCTATTGGGCTTCCGGTTTTTGTTTATGTTGCTGTTTGGGTTGTGTCAGTTAGGCCTTGGTGAGTTACTTTCTTGGGCTCTTGATTAATCTTATTATGTTTCCTTTTATCCATTATCAGGGCCATGTATACTCTTTCATTAAACATCCTGTTTAATAAAAAAACTGGGGGGCAATGTTGGGCCATGATACTTTATGCACCGGGCCGGACCGAATGAGCCTATCCCTTGGGTTATATTTATTGTCTTGAGTATGTTGGGCTGACTCATTGGACAAATAAATATCTTTATTTGGGGCCTATGGTTTATTGGGCCGAAATAGTGAGCCGAACCATTGGAGTAGTATGGTTCCACGTAGGCTTTGACCGGTGATGATTATGGGGATAAAATTTTGACTGTCATCTCTGCATTGTATTTAATGAGGATTGGACAGGGCTTAGTCGGCTAAAGGCTGTGGGCCCAGAAAAGTCAGTTGCATACATGACAAACCAGACTTTAAAGTATATGAGGAAGGATCACACAAAGGTAAGAACAAACAAACTGAATCATTTTCTCTCTGAGGCACTAGATATTTTTCCTATATTGTTAACCTTGTGATCGCTTGTACTGACTCTCACACCGGAGCTATCCCCCGACGGTCAAGCCGTCAAGCTTTTGGTGATTGTTGTGTTTACTGTGCAGGATAAAGACACATCTTACGTGATTGGGAAGTGAAGAAAGATCTTGGCGATAACAATAACTTTGAGTTCTATTTAATAGTAACATTTTTGTTCAAGTGTGACTGTACCAAAACTTAAATATCTTAACTATTACTTATTTTATTCTAAAATTAGAGATACAATTTTATTTTTGAGTTCAAACGACGACATATTAAATTTTAAAATTGACATGACTAATAAAAATATAAAATGAAATATATTTTGTGATTAATAGTTTTTATTATATATTATATAATTATAATAATTATATCAATTAAAATTAAATAAATTTATATCAATTTGAAGTTTAATATGCAGTCGTTTAACCTCAAAAATTAAATTAAAATTTTAATTTTAGAACAAAGAGAGTAATAAATACCGTGCAAAATGTAAAATTATTAAGATTATGATTAATGCAGTGGTTAACAAAGCGGCCATGTGCGGATGTGCCCGTGGGTTCACGTATCATCTCCTCTTACCTTTCCAATTTCTTAAACTACTATCTAAATCTACTTATTAATTTATGTTTAATTAATTAAGTGAGGCTTTGGCTTGATCTTAGTCTTAGGTTAAGACCTTCTAATTGTGTGTCTCACGTCATCCTCAATCTTTGCCTAAATAACTGCACCGTAATTTCAAAGTCAGCTTCTCCTCTATAACTTAATTTAATTACTACTATATTAATATTAATTTCTCATTTACTTCTCCAAATGATCAGGCAAATCCAGTCATCTTCTTATATGAATATACGAAATCGAGTTCAAGTTAATAGCAGGTAGTTTGACTTAATTACATGCTGATTCCGGAGAATATTTATCCAATGAAAACGCTAGTAGATCAAGATATCGAATTAAGGTTTTAATGTTCCTAAAATTACTCCCCCCGTTCGGTTTTAATTGACGTTTTAAGGTTATGCACTTGCATTAAAAAAATACAATTAATATTTTGTTTGATTGACTAAATTGAGTATAAAATTTTAATATTAACTTTCCAAAATTTATTGAAAAGATACAGAGAAACAAATTAGCCTTTAATCATAAAAGATAATATGGAAAATTAAGCATTTAATGTTTCCTTAAAATCTTCAAATTGCAAATATAAAAGAACAAAAATCTCTCTAAAAAGACAAGTAAAAAGGAACGGAGGGAGTATTATGTAAATTACCAATTCATTGGCTCTTGTAAATTAAACTAGGAAAATGGAAGTATACTCCCTCCGTCCCTTTTTAAATGTCATTTTAGAAAAGTGTTTTTGTCGTTTAATATTTATCGTTTGAGAATTTTAATTAAGCATTAATTGCTTAATTTTCAATATTACCACAAGTATTAAATATAATCACTATTTTTTGTCTAATAAATAATATTTTTTTTAAATACAAAGACAATATAAATAATTAATAGTATATTAATACTAGTATATAATTATATATATTTTTAATATTTATGCACAACTCTAAAATCATATATATTAAAGCACAAAGAGAGTATATGGTTTAGGAACTAGTTGTAATCCTTTGTCTAGGATTTTAGTAGAAGACCTCGGAATCATGTGGGTGTTTCACGTAGCTTTCACCATGGATAATTATTTGGGGACAGAGAATCAAATCAATAGCTTTCACGTCTCAACTTGTTAATTGCTCTCTCTCTCTCTCTCACACACACACACACTCTCTCTCTCTCTCTCTCAAGATTTCACAGTGTAACTGTAAGTTCGACTGTATTGTAAATAATGTCTCAACTATACTTACTGTGAGCATCATTAGCATATTAATTATGACTTTTTAGGGTATTAATTTAAAGTTGGGAGAATATTGTAATACCCCTCGAACATAACATAGTAGTGATAGGAAACTGCTATTTCTACATAATTTTTTGATATTTTTATATGAAAATCGTCGTTATAGATTCTATACGACGATTTTATACATTTATAACGATACTATTCATGAGAAAATTTCAAAAAATCATGTAAAAATATCAATTTTTATTCATATATATATAAAGTTTTAACTCTACTTCTTCTACGAGAATCATTAACTTACCAAAAATTTTAGATGAAGTGGGTTGTACTCGTAGACAATGTAAGAACTTAATTCCAAATTTGAGCTTAAATTAACTAGTAATTACAGTAACAATCTCTTTTAACTCTCTGCAACTAAATCACAAATTAATGAATACATCATAGCCCATAACTATCTTTTACAAAAATGTTAATACCTCTTTTGTTTCATAAAAATAGTTTCATTAGTAGTATTTTTTGTTCCAAAAAAAATTCTCTTTATATTAATATTAGTATAAAATGATTCAACGTGCTCAAGTTAATTTACAATCATAACTACTCTCAAAATTTAACTAATTGTCTGTGGGGTTCTCACTTCTCACCATGCAATGAAATGGTAGGAATTTTGAATAAGGTAGGCTATGCGGAAGTCTCACCATTTCCATGTAAATGATGATCAATCTCACTTGGAGTGAGAGAATAGACAGCTACAAATATTTAGTGCTTGATGTAATTGATTGGCTAAAAATGGGTTTATGATTATGGTCGCTCTAAGGTTTCTGTTTGGCACTATTATCACTTGTAATACCTTGAAACTGATTATTAACAATATATATTAGTACATTAATGTAATGAAAAAGACTTGTCGGATTGGGTGAGTTTGGTCATGAAGAAGAAATAGTAAACCACTATGTAATGCCAACCTTCTTCCTCTTCGGAGTGGTTAGCAACCAGATACTCCTTCCGTTTCTTTTTACTTGTCGTTTTAGAAATTGAAATTTGTTCATTTTTACTTGTCGTTTATATATTTTAAAAAAATCTTACTTTCTCATATTATCCCTATATTAAATACTAGCTTGTTTCTCTTTTATCTTTTTCAATGAATTTTAGAAGGGTAATATTTAGATTTTATAATTATTTAGGTGATTTAGTCAAAACATTAATTATATTTCTTAATCATTGTGTTTTTTCCCAGGGCAGATCAGCCCCTTGGTTCTGTGGGGTCAAATTTGATGAAAAATTATCAATAAAAAATAAAAATATAATACAATAAATCACAAAATTAAATAATGCTCATATATTGTTCACAATAACATTTTTCGAGACTCCATAACTTTAAATTGTTGCAAGGTAGTCTCATTTTCAATAACTACAAAAATATCATTTTCAATAATGTAATTAAGTTACTAAAAAATCATTCATCTATTCACCTTTGAATTTTTATTTTTTTATTGGTCGAAGTTGCTACAAAAATATCATGATAGCCTCATTTTAAACAATTGCAAAAAATCACAAACAATTACTAAATTTGTGAAATTATAAAAAAGAAAAATTACAATATGCTTTAAAGAATTTTTCTAATGGGTTAACGTTGTGATTATATGACTGAAAAAGAAAGAGTAAAATGTGTACAAATTTTAGATAAACACTTTATATAGAAGGTAGGGAGAGGAGGACAAATTGACCCCCCTAAAAATTCAATGGGATCAATTAACCCCTCTGCCCTAAGGCAGATCCGCCACTGATTTTTTTCTAAAACGACAAGTAAAAAAAAATAGAGTATTACACTGTTACTCCATTCGACTTTCAAGTCTCATTTTCAATTTTCAATTTTCAAAATGAATGCTAATTTTCTAAAATCAATGGAAATATTCGGTTTAAAAAGACTATATTATCCTTTGAAACAATACAAAATAGAGTTTGATTAAGTACTTGTTTCATTTGCCTATCGGCGAAATGCAATTGAAAATTTTGTTCATTTACACATAACTTATTTTAAACGCAACTTATTTACTTTACAAACGTTACGTTTGTTTGGGGTACAAATTAACACAACGCTTCAAAAATTGTGCAGGACGGGTGCGACGCGGTTGGACCTCCAAACGCATTAAATGATATCGTTCCAAACGCTATAAACGTCAGTATACAATAAGTATTATTTGATTAAATATTCTTTTGTGGTGGGTAGTTTTTCCATGTGCATCTTGAGGGTAACCTTGTGACACGATCTTGACCGAGCTTGCATCGATCAACAACGACTCAACTCAAATTTCAAGAATTCAACGAATGGTTGCGAGTAGTTGGACAAAATTCAACACAAGGATGCTTACATTGGAGTTCAAGTCAATTGGGTCTGTGTACATTGCATGGATAGGAGCTTATAATCTATCATGCGACAACATGAGGTTGGAATGCATGGAACGAAGAAGAAGGATTCAAGCCAAAGTCAGTATACCAAGCCAAGAGATCGAATGAACTATCCGGCCAAAAACAGGGACTTCGCCTCGGCGAGCTCACCCAGGCCATTGATGTAATAACTCGATATTTTCTATATAAATAAATCAGAAATTTTGCGTATAATTTTTTTTATTTATTAAAATAAATATGGGGAATATGTGCCAAGATAATGTGTATATGTATATCTGTGATAAATAAAAATTTATTTATTACATGAATAATTATAAATAGTTTTAGTTTAGAATTATTGATTATTACAAATTATATTTTTATAATAGTTAATTTTATTATAGAAATGTTTTATTGATTATTTTACAAAGAAAATATGATATTATATTATATATGGAATGATGATTGTAATTATTATAATTATTATCTATTTCTATGATTTTAGCTCAGATTATTAAGTTAAGTATTTTAACTTAATTAATAATGTTGTTTATACAAGATAAATCAAATATGGAATCTAAGCCCTAATTTTGGATTTTGATCAAGGAATAAGAATAATAATATACTATTAATTATATTTTGATTTTTTAGTGCTATAGATATGTACTGTATACGTGGAACGATAATGGTTGGTTAATTATGGTGTTATATGACAAATCCTAGTTTTACTGTGAAACTCTAATTTAAAACTCGAATACGAGTTCAAAGCTATTTGGTAACTGTGAATCGTGATTTACGATAATTATTATTAAGATTAACATTAATTAGGGAAACCCTAATTGTGAAATTAGAAACCCTAATTTCTTAAGTGAAAACCCTAAATTAATATTTTAGAATCCTAATTTCTATATTAGGTAACCCTAATTAGTAATTATAAAACCTAATTACTAGTTGTAAACCCTAATCGCTAAAATGGTGATCTTAATTATTATTTTAGTAAATTATAATGTTAATTAGAAAACCCTAATAATATTAAGGAACCCTAATTATTTAAAAACCCTAAATTTTAATTAGTAAGTTCTAATTAAAATTTTATTGAACTTTAAACTTAAATTTTTAAACCCTAAAAATTATTTGGGAAACCTTAAGGTTTAAGATCTATTGATTTTAACCTAGATTCAAGCATCATGGACAAGAATACCCTTAAATTACTTTGTTACTTTACTAACATAGCCTTTTTGGTATTTATTTAATAAGCTAGATTGCAAGTCACCACTCTAGATTTATAGCACATGCCTAAAACTCAGTCAATCTTATCCTCTTTGACACCTTGCAAGTTAGGTACATTGCATCTATGTAGTATAAATAGATTAAGAGAGAGAAAATGTCACTTGCTAGCTCATATTTTTCACAAACACTCAACCTTGAGTCTCTCTCTCTAAAACCCACGAATTTCATAAGTGTTTCAGTCCCCAATTCAAGCCCCACGAACACCCTTAGCAAATCGAAACCATAGATCCAAGCATTTGTTCATAAAGGTATAAAAACCCTAGCTTGATTTCTGTCCAATTTTCTGTTGTTTGATGTTTGAAATTTTTGTTAAAATATGTTGGTTATAGTGTCTAATGATGATCTGGGTTGCTAGATGTTGAATCCATAACATCTAGAGGCTCGGATTTGAAGATTTACAAAATTTGGAAAAAAGTTCAACTGTGGTCTGACAACGAATGTCAGTGGCCACAGATCTTTGCTTGATTATGGTTTTTGTTGTTTTTAAGTTGTTATGTGTAGCTTGTAATGTGGTCTTTAATCTGCAAAATGAATCAGGGTCATTTGATGTCTAGAATGGAAGTTATTAATGGTCAAATACCGTTGACCGACATTGACCAGAAGAAATCTGGGCAGCCCAGATTATGCCCAGATCGGTCTGACAGTATGTTTGTGTGACTAGATCTGTCAGGTTTTGCAAGTTCTGTTGATGTTGTTGTAATTCATGTGTAGCCTATTTCTCTAACTATAGATCCATGACTTTAGATCGTGTAGATAATCATTAGGTAGATTGTAGCAAGTGGTCAAAGTAGGCCACTCGCACTGACTTAGCTTTTCTGGGAATTTCCAGAAACTGAAAGGGGCTTATTTCTGACAAGGTTTGACCAGGTTGGATCTAGTGATTCTATTGATGTTATGGTAATGTTTTGTGATAGATCTCTTAAGTTACATGTTGTCTACAAGCTGTAACTTTTAGATCACAAAAATAACACTTAGATCACAAGTTATGGAAGCCCAACGATGCATACTCGAACTGTTCTTCATTTCTGGGCAACCCAGAAATGAAGAACAACCACTGACAGCTACTTTCATAGCTCAAATCTCTTTGGTTATGTGGTGTATCATCATGATTGTTATTGAATCTTGTTGTCCTACACTAGCCCTACACGATCTGATCAACAACATGCCCAGAAACACAACACACAGTAAATGATTCTTGGTCAAACATGCCCGCTCGTGCACAGACTTAATTTTCTGGGTTTGCATGATGAACACGAAGAACACCTATAGCGACGGTTCTGTCGCTATAGGTGGTCTTTAGCGACAGTTTATGTATAAAAATTATATTTTTATTAAATAATTATAGAAAATTAGTTTTTTATTTATTAAAAATACAAAATAAATTATTAAAAATTATTTTAAATTCTGAAAATTAGTTTTTAATTATTTTAAGTATATTTCATAAATATTTAATATTTTTGAAATATTATTAGTATTTAATTTATTTAATTATAATATTAAATAAATTAGTTAAAAATGATTTTAATACATGAAAAATCATTTAAAATTATATTATGATATAAGAAAATATTTTAAGTTATTTTTAATGACTTTTAATATTTTGTGATGAAATTAATTAATAAATTAATATTAATGATAATTAAGTTATTTACTAAATGAATTAAATAAATCAATTAAAAATAATTTTATTATATTAAAAATCATTTCAAATAATAATAAGGTATTTAAAAATATTTTAAGTTATAAAATATAACTTTCAATATTTAAAGATAAATTTCATTAATTAATTAATTATTAATGATATTAAGGTTATTTAATAATTATATTAAATAAATTAGTTCAAAAATAATTTTATTATTATAAAAATTATTTTAATTGAAAATAAAGTGTTTAAAGATATTTTAAGTTATAAAATATAACTTTTAATATTTAAAGGATAATTTTATTAATAATTTAATACTAATGATATTAAATTAATTTAATAATAAATAGTTTAAAAATGGTTTTATTAATTTAAACATCATTTAGAAAGGATATAAATGAATTCAAAATATTTTAAGTTATAATTAATGACTTTTAATATTTTGATAAATAGTATATTAATATTTAAATATTAGTGGTAATTATTTAAAAATGATTTTAATTGTTTTAAAAATTATTTAAGGGTAATATTAATACTTTAAAAGTATTTTGAGTGATTATAAATAACTTTAACATTTTAGAAATGATTTCATTAATAGTTTAATATTAATTAAATATTAATGATAATAAAATTGTTTAATATTTAAATCATTTAAAAATGATTCCAGTGTTTGAAAATTCATGATAAATTATAATAAATATTTTAAAATTATTATAAGTCATTTAAAAATAATATGACTGATACTTACGGATATTGAGTTATAGAATAGAGTCTTAGACTCGATAATTACCCGATAAAGCCGTCGGTAGACCAACATGTTTCAGGAATTGATCTGGACTTAGATAATTTGATTAGATATGTGTTTATTTGTGATTCAATGGTTGTTAAACATATGTGATAATATGATTAGGATATGTGCTGACTGCAATAAGTAGTGTTATGTGTTGGGATATGTTATTCTAATCAGTAAAATATTCTTATTACTGATAGGTGTTTATTTAAAAGATAAAACTAAGTTGCGAATTGTAAGCAGCGTACCAGGCAAGTATCCTACCTTTGCATTTTCTTTATGCAATGGACATGAGTAAGAATGTTTTAGAATTATATTATTACTGTACAGATTATTAACCCTATATTATATACGCTCATTGATTATCAACATGTTAGTATATGGTAATTCAGATATATACTCGGTTCGCTAATTCCTATAAATGGTTATACAAGTGTCCTCACTTGGATAATCATTATATTTAATCACATGTTAATACACATTTGTTAATTACCCGTATATATATGTTGATGTATAGATTATTGTTGAATAAGATAAAATCTTTGGTTTGGAACCCCGACAAGTATGAACATCCCGTATACGGATACCCTCGTTCTTGCATGTAGTATTGATCAATACAGGTTACAACGAGCTGATCACCCCCGTGCCCGTAAGTTATGACGGTTTACAGATGAAGTTCTGTTTAACCTTTTTGAAAATGAAAATAATGTTCATAGTATGTCACCTTAACCCTATTTATAGTCATTATACGTAGTTTTAAAAATTTGAAAGAGGGTTGTTATGTTATTATTATCGATTCAGATTACTTCACAACTATTGATTTGTTGTAGAAGGATAGTATAAAGAAAATATTTAAATTCTTTCAGCTTATATATATATATATATATATATATATATATATATATATATATATATATATATAATTGTTAATACTTGCTAGGCACTCAAATGCTCATCCTTGCTTAATTTAAATATTTTCAGCTAAGTGTGAAGAACCAGAAGGCTCATGCAGAAACAAAGGAAAAGGAAAGCAAACCAAATAAGATTTGTGGTAGTTTATGTAATATTTTGATATTGTTAAGACAATGATATATATTATCTATCATGTTAGGTAAGAAATGTATTAAAGGTTACGTACTTGGGAGCTAGACTCTGATAATTATGTAAATTAAGTTTGACATTTATATTATTGTTATTATTATTAGTAGTATTTTGCTCATAGCAATGGTATCGTGAAACATCGAGTTCGGGTTTTAAGTATCCGGATTTGGGGGCGTCACAATTGAGCTCGCCCTGGCGAGCTCGCCTATGTCCAGGCTCGTCACTCCCCCGACTGAAACTGCCCCAATGCCTTGCTCTCTATTTTTTTCCGTCCGACGAACTTACTACTTCATTTGACTTCGCCCCAGTGCCGACTTCTAATAAGTAGGTTTTATACCTACTTATCCGGTATCTATTACTTTAATTAGTTGCTTAAACCTATATTTCGTAGTTACTTTGCATGCATTGTGTGTTCATTTCATACATTTTATGTTATTTTGTAGGCTATGACACAACATTGGCATGAGGAAGCAAGGAAAAGCAATTCAAACATCGTTTAGACAAAAATACGCAAGCAAGTGCAAGAAGGGAAGATTGCAGGGCTTTTAGCACCAAGTTGGATGCATGTTCTTGGCTTGGAACTTGGATTTTATTGTAGATCTACTTTTTAGCTTTCCGAAACATCTTGAATCGTCCCAATCGGAGCTCGGATGCGAGAGTTATGGCCTTTTTCTCAACAAAGATCAAAGCTTAAAGTTGTCATGCTTGCAATTTACATAACATCTACTTCAAGCTCGATTTCCGCCTTGATCCCTACGGAATCTGTCAATCCTCAAAGAATAAAAGTTATAGACCTCGTCGATATCTTCGATTTGATAGGTGGCAGGCCCCATAACTATTAGCAGATCAAAAGTTATGCATGTTTTACCAAAGAATGTCGCAGCAGAAAACAGAGTAGTGTGGGCCGCGCCAGAAACAGCGCGGGGCATGCCCGGCCACCAGAATCTCTGCTACAGTAGTGCGGGGCGCGCCCAAAATGGCCTAGGAATGTCGCGGGGCACGCCGGTCTGCGGGAAAATAGCTGAATTGAGTTATTTGATGTCCAAATTGAGCTAGAATAGGATTCTTAGTTGCCTAACTTGCTAGGATATCCATTAGAACTATAAATACTTGATTTTAACTTGAATTGGGAGGCTAAGTTTTGAGGATTCCATTAAATTAGATTAGAGTAGATTAGGAGTAAAACCCTAGTTCTTATGAGATTTAGAGATTGAAGCAACTTGGAGACCACTGAAGATCAAGAGCAGGAGCTTGAGAAAGATGGAAATTTGCTGACAACAGATTTATTCTTTACTCTACTCTTATTTTTATCTTTTAATGTGTATTCAAGTGTGGATTCTTAGTTTTAATTCAATGAACTAATTCTTTGTTTGAAATTACAATAAATTTTATTGTGTAATTTATTTTAATATACTTCTTTATCAATTATTATGTTCTATTGTGAGGATTGTCTATTGTGATTTGGACTTAATTGTTTAATTAATTGGCCATCAATTACCGTGATAATCTATATGAACTCGAGAGATGAAGTATAGATTTAGATCTGATCATGATAGCATGTGTTTGTGATTTCTGCATAGATGAAATTCATGATTTGTGTTTAGAATAGATATATGCCTTTACGCCATATGTAATCTTATAGAGAACTTGTGCTTTAAATCCTTTTTAATTGTAATTCATATACAGATATAGTGGATTAGTTAATTAGGGTGTCTTGCTTAATTCTATCATTTATGGATTTAAGTGAGTATGGGTATTATGCATCGAGAGATGGCTTTATCCGCTTTAGTGTTCTTGATTAACAATTTAGGATAGAGAATAATTGATGAGAAGTGTGTTAACTTAAATGAAGCAATAAGTGAAATTGTGATTTTAAATCTCTGTAATCTTAATTTAACTAGTGGAATTTAAAAGTAGTTTAATTATATAATTTGAAATTAATTCGTTTAAATAAGATTAAGTTGGTTACGGGTTAGTACTTGGTGATTTTTATTAAACAATTCCTCGTGGGAACGATACTCTACTTTCACTTTATTACTTGTTGACCACGTATACTTGCGTGTTGTGCGTAATTAGATTTTACCCAACAACTTCGCCTGACGAAGTTACATAGTTCATTTGACTTCGCCCCGACGAAGTCATTGATTTTCAGTTAGATACTTTACGCGTTTTACTAGTAATATGTAATTTAGTTGTTTTGTTTAAATCTTAATAGATCATTTGACCACAAATTATCACCGTGTGTATAAAAGCTTAACGGTTATCAAATATTGAATGTGCTTCATTTTAGTTTATTTTTTATTATTATTTTTCAGTTTTGATGTTTTCTTTTTGTTACTTATAGTACAATTTTTCTTTTTTGAATAACTGCTGTCGTTGTTTAGTTCAATTGATTGTACTCAAATTTTATAGTTTGTTTTTGATAGTTATGCAAAACGGTAAGACCTGCTAGAATTTTCACTGAGCAAAAACGTTTAAGCTTTATATTCGGTTGAATTTTAAATTTGTAATTGGTATTTACCAGGTAGATATTTCAATTTATATTTTTTAGCATAAACTTTATAACACACACAAGAATATTAATGTAGAAAGTACTAGGGTAGATTACTGTTTGTAGAAAGTTTTTTGTTCTCGCGTGAGTTATGCTGATTACGTCCTCTTCACTAAGGAAATGACACTGCTGGTTGGTCAATTTTTTTTTTTAATGCTTATTATACAAAATAGACAAATATTGCAAATTACTGGTAAATTAGTACTAGTTTAGTTTCTTAATTAATTTCTTGGGCAAAAGAGTACACGAGACCGGTGCTTAATCAATTTCTTCAACTCTTTTTTTTTTTTCCATTTTTGTAGATCATTCAATTTATTATTCTACTATAAATTAATGTTGTACTCAGTTATTCATTAGACATTTTGATGTGCAATACATTTTTCAGGTTGCTTTAATGACTTCTAATAGAGCGTCCAGATCTCGTGCTAGCTGTTTCAATAACCCGAAAATTCATGAAAATGAAAATAATGAGACTCATGCCGATGAACCTCATGCAGAGGAGGAAACTATTCATGAGAATGATGAAGGTATACTCGAGAATTTTCCTTGCACACCAAATATGGATGTTCAATAAATCAAATATGTGAATGGAGTAGAAGTATTTTGTAAAATCATAAAAGGAAGGTAAGATAAAAAGGTTGAAATTCTTAATTACCGGGTGAGTATTTGCACTCCATCCAAATTATACATATAATCAAACTGTAGCCTAATTCCTTTTATGCTTCTTTCATGAGAGCCTTCGTCCCCAAACTATTTTCTTGGTAATTGAAAGATATGTGGATGTAGAGAGTAGAGGAGGAGCAATTTATATACTGATGGATGAGTACAGACCCTACTGCAGTCTACTGTCCATTTCATTAGTACTCCATCAACAGTTCAACATTGCTATTAATATTGGTCATTAATACTGGTCATTTTGTTCAAGAGCTCTTAAAAACAAAGATAAATTATAAATACCATTATTAATAGAATTGAGGTTTTATATAAGGTTAAATTTAATATACATTTCCGATGTTAGGAAAAAATATCACCTACGTAGGACAAACGAATTAAGTTGGTAATAAGGAGAGAGAATAAAAGGGAGGAAAGGGAATGGAAACGCCATGAATTTCACAGCTCGGACTCGGATTATGTAATATGTTCTGTATCTTCTGCTTTCATTATAGAAAACATATATTGGTTAATCAGACAACACATATAACATTGTAACCAAGAAAGAAACCTGAATATAAACAAGAATATTTATTTATATAAGAAAGCGTCTATACCTAATATCACAATGAATCTTATAAAGAAAAATCATGGCTTTGTTGATTGCTGAAGAGTATAGTACAAAAGAAGTAGTCCTAGTATTTCTTACTCCACAGTTATTTAGTGCCAAGCTTCACTTGTATGTATATAGAAACTAACTCAGGTTCACCTTGTGTGCCTAAAACCATGTATAAAGGGAACCTCCTCTTATCTTTTTTGGAAAATCAGCAAGTCAAATGTTGTAAACAACCAAGAAGTAGACAAACTAATAACTTGGCCACAACTATATGTACTAGCTAGCCTAGCCTGGCCTAGCTATCTCTTCCAGCTCACTAGACGTACGAGGAATTTGTTGACCTCTGTTGGATCGCGCAGAGAGTATGAAGCCATGGCATCTTTAGAAGTGGAAGAAATAACAATAGGATAGCCTTGTCCCCTATTCCGCATAACCTTCAAGAATTCACAAACAAATGACAAAAACAAACTAGATAGATATTAATTGAAATGCAAAATGTGATTTTGTTATAGCATTTGTTATGTAGTTGAAAGGAGCACTAATTTATATACTGGTGGATGAGTACAGACACTGCTATTGCCCCTTCTCTTGATCCTTTCATGCTGGCAAACATTGTTATCTTCAATTTAATGTTAAATTTCAGTCCTTTGCATTTTCAGTTTTGTTTAATTCATATATCTTGATTATTTCTCTCTTTTAGGTTCTCCACCTAAAAGGAAGCGTGGACCAACAATGGGAGCAAAATTATGGTCATATATCGATGCACCCAAGAAAGTAATTTATGATGAACATGGTCAACCTGTTGGGGGAGACGCCAATAAGTTAACAACCTTTCTTGGGTGTCTTGCTCGCAATGGAGAATTTTTTTCCAATAAGTATTCCAACATGGTCCAATATGACTGAGGCTAACATGAAAAAGGCTTGGGATGAAATCCAGGTTATTAATCATATCACTTTATAAAATTTGACATTGGACTGATTTCATAAGTTAAGCACTTAGAAAGTAAATTAATATGTATAAATTTGTTTGTTGTAGAAATGATTTACCACAGATCATCACAATGCTAAAAGAAAACTCATGGTTATCATGAACAATAGGTGGAGAGATTGGAAGTCCAACTTAAAGAGTAATAATTTTGTGCATGGTGATCGTGCCAAATCCATAGCAAATAATATCAACAATGATCGAGTAAATCCTAATTAATCAATGCATGGGTTGCGTTGGTTGATTATTGGCTAACTGATGTCGCACATGTTGTGTTTATTCTTATTTTATGTATTATCAGTTCTTAGTTATTGTTATAGATTATTATTAATTTATGAATGCATGCAATGCAGGAAATAGCAACAAAAAATTGTGAAAATCGGAAAAAATTGTTGGTAGGTCATACGTTGGGCACTAAATCAATTCCGAAAAAGAAGCATGAATTGGTAATATTTGATGTTATTTCAATATTTTTTGTCTTTAATCATGTATTAGACTTCTATGAATAGAGTATTTCTAGAATTATGTACTACTATGTGTTTTATTTGTAGTACCAAATAAAAAAAACAATGATTGATAGAGCCGATATGTATATAGAGTCCCACACTCGAAGTGAATTCTACCGGGAGCATCCTCGAATGTGGTGCGTATTTATCAATCCTCAAATGTGTTTCGTGCTTATTCTTGATTTAACTGTCAAATAGGTGAGTTATGCTTATGATGATCTTCTCTGCTATTACTTTAGTTTGATTTAGTTTTGACTGATTTTGGTTTGATTTGAGCAATTGATTTAACTGTCAAATAGGTGAGTTATGTTGATTCTTGATATGTGTAATATCTTAACATACAAAGTAATTAGATCCATCACATAAAAATGTTGTATCATTTAGTTTTGGAGTTGTAAAGGAATTTCAGCTTTTTCTGGTATAAATACATGTAAAATTATTACTTTGTATGTTAAGATATTACATGTATGTTTACTTATTCGGACAAATGGACAACAATAATATTATGCGTGTTGAATTGCCTATGAAAACAAAAGAGTTGAAAAGTATATAGGAACATGATGCAGGAGCATTTCTGGCTGAAGATCCTGAATGGTCGGATGGTATGATGATGATGCTAAAAGATCAAAAACTAAGAGATCAGCGCAATGGTATCGGTTGACTTCGGGGTCAAGCGTTCGGTCCGTGTCTTCGGGGTCGGAGTTCGGCTTCGGATGGCGTGACGTCATGACTACGGGTGTGAAGAAATTCTTCCGAAGACGTGTCATGACTTCGAAAATCGATGGACTTTATTATTATTATTTAGTTATTTATTGTAATAGTATTTTATTAAGTAGTAAATCTTTTATTATAAGTTGTTATTTGTTAAAGATTTCATTTCCGTATATTTAGGAAGTTTGTTAGGATATCTTTTCGTATATCTTGGAAGTTTGTTAGAATCTTTTTCACATCCCTAGGAAGTATTTTATTTCCATTTTATTTTCATATCTCTAGGAAGATTCTAGAGTGATGTGGAGATAAAGTTTTGCTAGCTATATAGAAACCCGGCTTGTGGGTTGAAAGAGATAGACTTGGATTTTGATAAATATATTATACACATTAGAGAGAATTTTTCTGTGTTTTCAGTGAATCTCTTGTTTCTTTATTTGTGAATTTATTTGTTTTACCAGTCCGCAGGATAATCACTATCCCGCCCGGCGTTAAAACCAATTAATTACTTTTCTTTTTCTAGGGGAAATCCATAAAAACTAGGGTTCTTTACAGAAATATACAACAATTAGAAAGTAATTACATTATTAGTGTATCAACAAAATAATTACAAAAACAGTGTAATTAGGACCCATATTACAAAAATAGTAAAATTCACATTAATAAGAAAACCAATTAATAATTCAAATTCAAATATTTGGGATCTAACAACAAAAATAAATTCAAATTCAAAATAATAATTCAAATTCAAATCTTCATCTCCATCACATACACTTTGAAATAATAGTTAACAAATAAGTAAATAAATAAATAAAATATCTGTACATGTAAATTGGACTCTGTTTGAGTTTTTACTTTTTTAGTTCTCTCTTCCTGCCGGCTTCTCTTCCACTACTCCGCCGCTACACTGCCGCGAATCTCCGTTGTCCAAAACGCCAATGAGAAAAAGAAGAAGATTCGCCCTACAAAAAATTTAAAAATAAATATATGTAACTTTTACTGTTCTAAAATTCTTTTTATAACTATTTTGTTACTCATAAATACTAAAATGGTTACCTTTGTATGAATGGTTGGCTACCAACCACATCACATTCAACGAAATTGGTAACTTAATAAAACTGAATTGGTTACCTTGGTCTGAAGGTTTGGCTACCAACTGCACTATGAAAAAACTGCATGTGTGGAAGTGAATTGGTTACTTTGGTATGAAAGTTTTGTTACCTTGATATGAAGGTTTGCTTACCTTGATCTGAAAGTTTGGATACCAACTGCACTAAGAAAAAATTGAAAGTGTGGAGGTTGATTGGTTACTTTGATATGACAGTTTGGTTACCTTGGTATGAAGGTTTGGTTACCATCATCCAGTATTTGAAGGAATACATTGAACACTTCAGAACGGGCTTTCTCAATCTCATCAAACAAAATAACTGCATATGGCCTCCTACGAACAGTTTCTGTGAACTGACCTCCTTCGTCATACCTAACAATACCAACATATATACAGAACTTGAGCAAATTAGAAACACTTCGGCTTGAAGATAACATGCTTGCAGGAGAAATCCCAATCTGATTATTTGATATAAAGAGCCTGAAGAATTTATTTCTTGGTGGAAACAAGATGATTTGGAATAACAATATGAAGATAGTATCCAAGTGTATGCTATCTCAACTCTCTGTCAAATCTTGTAGAATTTCAGGAGAGATTCCACAATGGATTTCAACACAAAAGAAACGATCGATTTTATATATATATATATATATATATATATATATATATATATATATATATATATATATATATATATATATATACATTGAATGAAGAAGAAGGGTGATGACTAGCTAATGCAATTGTTCTAGATGAGGAGAGAGAGAGAGAAGAAGCCATGGGGATAACTAAACCCTAAGTTAAGGAATCCTAATTGAATACTAATTCCCTAAATTAAGAAATTCTAATTGCACTAATATTATAAATAAATATGAAATTGTATTAATTGTGTAAATATCTTATGAGTACACTATTGTTATAATTATTTTCAAAAATGTAATAGAATATGTAATTCATCCTAAAAACTAGTACTAACTTTTTCTTATATACATGAGTATTATTTTTTGGAACTATATTAAATACTCTTTTATACATGTTGACTTATAATTTATGGTCATAAAACTTCTTTTAAGAGTTCAAATGTAGTGAAAGTTTTCTATAAGGTTTTCGTTCTAATAGTGATGATTTTTCTTCATTTGTATTGATTCTTTTCATAAGAGATGAGAGCACTTGGAGAAAAAAAATGATCTGACAAAGACCTTGATTATTTAGTGTTCTTTTTTCAACCTAAAAAATATCTCTTATTTAGTAGTAGTATATTATTGGGTTCTTTACAGAAAAATACAACAATTAGAAAGTAATTACACCATTAGTGCATCAACAAAATAATTACAAAAAGAGTGTAATTAGGATCCAAATTACAAAAATAGTATAATTCATATTAATAAGGAAACCTAAAATCAAGGATAAATAACTACCATAATTAATAATTCAAATTCAAATATTTGGGATTTAACAACAAAAATAAATTTAAAATCAAAATAATAATTTAAATTCAAATATCTTGGATCTAACAATAAAAATAAATTCAAATTCAAAAATAATTGCATACTAATTCCCAGCAAGAACAGAGTTACCAAACAAATCGAAAACGAAACAAAGAGGAAATCACGAACAACAAAAACAAATCGAAAAAGAAAAAGTCAGAGTTACCAAACTAGCAAAAACAGATCCAAAATGAATTCGGAGTTGCCGAACAAAGAGGAAATTACGAACAACCAAAACAAAACAAATTGAAGAAGAAGAAGTCGGAGTTACCAAAACAAATCAAAGAAGAAGAAGTCGGAGTTACCAAACCAGCAAGAACAGATCCAAAATGAATTCGGAGTAGCCGAACAAAGAGGAAATCACGAACAAATTTTTTTTATGAATATTTGGTTACCCACAAAAACTAAAATGGTTATCTTTGTATGAAGGTTTGGCTACCAACTGCACCATATTCAAAATAATTTTATTTTTAAAAGGTTTTTTATAAGTAACTAACAGCTACATAAATGAAAACTTAGACATGGCATTTTGGATACCATCTGCACGTAACACTTGGAAACTATTCTTAAATTGTTTTTATAATTAATTGATAACTCAATAAAACTGAATTGGTTACCTTTTTATGAAGGTATGGCTACCAACTTATAAATAATATTTTAAAAATAAAATTATTATGAATATGGTGCAGTTGGTAGCCAATCCTTCGTACAAAGGTAACAATTTTAATTTTTGTGTGTAACCAAATATTCATAAAAAATAAATCGCGCCTCTACCACAAAATCGTTTTTTGCGCAAGCCTTTCACCAACTCATAAAATGAATCGTAAGTATGTTTTTTCATTTCACGTCTTTCTATAAATTTGAGTCTGTATCAATATGAAGAAATTCAATAAACAAAGAGTTGCAACAAAAACACAAGATAAGAGTCTTTTCAAAGCCTGCTTACTTTTTGCAAATAAGACTCAAAACTCAGAAACTGCTGTATGAAGGTTAAAAGAGTTTGAAATAGCAAGACAAATGGTGAAAAAGCCAAGAAGTCACTTCACGATCTCTAGCTATTTTGATATCTATTTGTTAATAAGAGAGAGAAATACTATATCCTTATCTTCTCAGTCTTGAAGGACGCTAGCTAGAACAAACTGTGATAACACAGCCATGTCCTTTGATCAATATTTTGTGAAGGAATGGAAATCCATCTCTGGTGCTACGGTAGCAGACTCTGAAAAGGCTTCTCTTGGCTTTGACTGCAATATCTGCTTGGACTTTGTCCATGATCCAGTAGTTACTCTGTGCGGCCATTTTTTAGAGAGAGAGAGAGAGAGAAGAGTATGACAGGCCAATTAAGGAACAAGAACAGAAGGCTAGAACGAAGAAAATAATTATTAAATTACAACCTATTAAAACACTCAACTAAATTAAAGGGATAAGAATGAACTAATTTTGTAAATAAAATATTGCATATGCACTAATTTGTAAATATTTTATGAGTGCACTATTGATGTAATTATTTTTAAAAATGTATTAGAAAATGTAATTGTTCCTATATTATTCGTAATGTCCAATCTAATCTGTCCACATCATTTGGGCTTCAAATTAACTCAAATTGTCCAATGGGCAGTAGGAATTGGACCACGGTTGCTTTTTATTTGATGTATAGCGAAAGAAAATGATTTAGAAAATTGATATATCAAGGCAGTAAACTTATTCTCAAGGCCCATTATGGCATCAATCTCTAATTCATATAACAGGCTTTTGGATTTGGGTCTACATAATTTGAACGGGGTTTTAGCATTTGTTCTAGAGTAGTTGAGTAGCAATAGGAGTGATCATTCGGTTATAATCGAACCGAATAAGCTATTCGGTTATAATCGAAAACCGAATTATTGGTATTTTTGCTATCCGAACTACTAACCGAAAATTGAAAATAACCGAATTACTGAATACCAAATTACTAAATAGCAATTTTGGGTATTCGGGTAAAATTCGAACCAGCATACATTGCCAGAATCCAATCAAAGAATTGAGTAATTTTTCCAAGCAGCACACCTGATTGACTTCACAAATTGATCAACTGACAACTAATTAATACTAATAGTTCTGATGAAGAAAGTCATGAAATTAATAATGTTAAAAAATCAATTTCATCCTCTTCTCTCAGTTCTATGAATTCAAAATACAAAATTAAAAAAATAAATTACAAACTTAAAACAGTACAAAAACAACCTGATAATGAGATAACAAACTATTAAAACCTGTGTTTCTCACATTTCAACTGTACATAAAACCCAACCCCAAACTTCATAGACCCAGAATAGATCATCCATCCGGACTGCAAAAACCAAAAGGTGAGACGCCGCGAAGCAGAGATTAAGTCAGAGAGAGGCGGAGGCCGGAGATGATGTAACGGAGAGAGGCGGAGGCCAAAGATGATGTCACAGACTCACAGTCGAGAGTCGAGACTCGAGAAGCAAGAAGAGGTTGAGGAATTGAAGTGAGATCTGGGATTGGGATTTACCGATTTGGGAGCGATGGCTGCTAGGGCAAGAAATAAGAATAAGTGAATACTTAATAGTGAATACTCGTAGATAGTAATTAGTATTAGATAATATTATAAAATTATTATTTTTTAAATATTATATTCGGTTAATCGGGTACACAAATTATCTATTTTTTAAAACCAAAACCGAAACCAAATAATGAGAAATAAATCGGATATAACCGAAATAAGAAAAAAAACTAAAAAACCGAAATAATTCGGTTAAAAATGTTCGGTTTGGTTCGGTAATTCGGTTTTATCCGTTTTTTGCTCACTCCTAAGTAGCAATGTCAAAGTTAGTAGAAAAATATTATCATTCTCCATGTCAAAACATGAGATAATGGAGTGAGCGAGCAAAAATTCCTAACAATAAATACAATTACGTTGTTGAAATTGTACGACTAAAACTTCCACATGAATATTATTGTTGTACATTTATCTGGATGGATTAAGTAAACATACATGTAATATCTTAACATACAAAGTAATTCTGCTTGTGTTGGTGCTTTGCGCTTAATAGTTCTGTCCTCTACTTTCTAGTTTCTACAGTAAAAAACCATGTTAGTTCTTGTTCCTGTTATTGAATATAATGTGGTAATGTTCAGTTTTTTGATAATTTAGGAATCCCATGAACCAGAAATCAAAATCATCCCTAGAAACTATCTCTATGTACTTCTGCGATGATTGATATATAATTCAATATGTAAATTTTACCTTGTATATTTTCACAACAAAAAATTATTCAGTTAAAAGAGACTCACACAGCGGCTGACGGAAGCAGTAATACACAATCTACGGGATGAAATGATATCCTTACACAGGTGCTTGGAGCCTTGGACCGAAACGACATGGTAGACTTCGACAAAGTGGAGGTAGTGCCACGGCTACAAACACTTGGGAGCCTCGTGACACAAATAATGATGTACACTGTGAGAATGAAGAATTGATGAAAGCTGACTTGAAAATGGTGCGTGAAAAAGGAGATGACACTGCAAGGAAAGTGATGAATTGCAATCGATCATTGCAGAATTGCTCAAGAAATCATCAGTTCCAAATGCTCATTCCAACAATCAGTGTTGCTTTCACTCCCACCTATACTTAAAATTGTTGCTTTCTCACTCTCTTTGTATAGATTAACAAGTTCACTTGGTAATTAATTTGTAGGATGAATCGACAGAAGAAGAAAATGATGATATTAGTGGATCGAATAATCCTATAGATGAGCTGTGAAATGTCTCGTGCTGTTGGAAATATGTTATTTGTGCTACTGGTTATGTACTGTTTTGATATATAGTAACGCTATTTTGGATGGTTATGTATATTTAGGTAACATAATGCATTAATTCGTAATTTAAATGACTTTCTTTGTTTTGTTCTTTTAGTTGTAAATGTTATATTCAGATTGTATGGTATGGTTTTTTTGTTTTGTTCTGTTAGTTATAAAGTTATATTCAAATTGTATGGTATGGTTTGACTGTAACTATGCTTCTTAATGAGTAAAAGAAATAAAGAAATACTGCAAAATAATAACAGCTAATTTTTTTTTAAAAATTCGGAAATGATATACCGACGGTCGGGGACGTCGCTATAGAACTCTGATATTAGCGTTATTAATTCCATATAGCAACAGTCATAACCGTCGCTATAGTATCTAGACATTCGCGCCAAAATTTTTGTTGCGATGGTCAGTACCGTCGCTATATATATTGTAAAGCCCCCAAGTTCGGGTCGCTTGAACCTCAGATCTGGTACGTCACGGTACTACCTTCATTCCAATATATATAACCTTTGTTCATAAAGTAATGAACACAACCTGACTTTTATACCATTTAATACATTATTCCCTTCTTCTCTCTTCCATTCATGGTTGACCTCTCTCTTCTTTTCTCTCTTTGAATAAATGAAGTCAGGAAAAATGAGTAAAACTCTCCCAAATGAACTAAGGCTTTCAATTTGTAGGAATTCAAGACCAAGGACAAAATGGTCTTTAACCATTACTACGGAAGGGCAAAATGGTCTTTAAGTCATCTCAAGGAAGTTTCCTAAAAATTTCCTCATATATAGGACATTGGTTATAATCAATTTTCTTTAAGGATAAACTTGTCATCTAACTATAATTAGGAAATTTCCTTCAAAGACGCCATGGTCATTACCAAATTTATTTGGGGCAAAATAGTCACTTCTCCATTACTAGAAAACTTCCTACCAATTTCCTTTATAGGGTACAAAAGTCATTAACAATTTTCTTTTGGGAAAAATAGTCATTTCCCCACTTCTAGGAAATATGAAATTTCCTAACCATCATCATCAATTATCACACCTCTTGTGGGGCCCACCATCCTTGACTTCTCCCAATTTATGTGTGCTAGAAATTTCTAGCAGATTTAAGACCATGTGGGTCCCTCTTTATTGCCTCATTTTGCGTGCTTATCCCGTTTTTGACTTTTGCACCCAAAAACTCAAAATTTCAAATATATAGTCGATTCCTACTAAAATCGAGGCTCCCGATGTCATGGTCATATCCGTTTCTTCAAATTCATCTCTGAATTTTAAGTTTGACTTTTCTCCATAAAAGTCAACTGATGACCTTGAACAAAAAGTCAACCCCGACACATTTTGTGTTTAAAGTAATTCTTACTAATTTCGACGTTTCGGATTCAAATATCCAGTCCATGTTTCCAAATTCCACTCCTAACTCCGATTTTGACTTTTCTCCACAAAAGTCAATTGTTGACTTTGACCAAAAAGTCAACCCCGACACATTGTGTTTATATTCTTTTTTGACTAAACTTGACGTTCTGAATGCAGCTGAGCAGTCCGTGCTATAAATTTTTTTTTATCTCTAACTCTAATTTTGAGTTTTAACTTCTTTTTTAGTGATTATACATATTAGCTAATCATTTATTGATTATTATTTATTGTACTTGTCATTCAAGACCATTATTCAAGATATGTTAATTCATAACATTGTTTTATCTTGATTCTCATGTCCTTAGCTCAATTGATTATATTAGCGTATCTTTTCATCCCTTAGTTATTACATTCTTTCTCTCTTACAAGGATCCCATGTCGGAATCACTATTCTTGTAATGTTCTAGTTTAGTTCACTACTATACTCTTACACAATTTCTCTCATCGATTAACTTTACAGATTTATCTTAATATAAGTATTACTTTACTACCTCTTTCATTTATTATTATTATTATTATTACATCCAATTCGTGGACAACATCTATTCTTGGCCCAAGTCTCATCTGACTTGCTTCGGCTCATAACTACCTGCTTATTCACATGTATCAATTCCTTAAATATTTCTATCATTCACCATCAATTCTCTTTACATTCTTTCAGAAATTAAACCATATAGGTTTTTCTTTAAAAATTTATTCATTCCTTTACTTCCAATCTAGGATTTATTCTTTAAACCATTATTTATTAATTCGAGACAAGTCGCATAAACTTTCGGATTATCACATTCACCCCTTCTTCTAAGAATTTCATCCTCAAAATTATAGCATGCTAATCTCTGCTCATTCTATTAATCAAAACTATGTTTTCAACCTAATCTTTACATTTTCCTCCTCTAAGAATTTCTCTTTTATCACATTTCACAATGACTTTTCTCTAAGGAGTTCAATCCTTTTAAACATTTAGGAGTGTCCACAATTGTTCAATATCTGTGAAGCAGTATAAATAATCTAAAAAGTTTTATTCATGAAAACTTTTCATATCGGCTCGAGGGGTCATACAAACCATGAACTTTTGAGGTTTAGGGGTATTAATACCTGTTACCTCTTTCAATTACGAAAAAGGTACTCTACCTCTGAAAAGGTTAACGGTATTTCATCACAGTACTTCATACCGTAAACATTCTCTACTAGGTATTGTTTACAATCACGAAGAAGGTAAACTACCTAGTCGGGTACATTAGGTGATCATCCTATCACACCTTAGTTTTTGGAACGGCTATATACGTTCTTAGATTGAAATATTTTTCTAATTAGTATATCCCCATTTTTCGAGGTTGTTCACCTCAGACTTAACACAAGAGTTCGCATCAAAAAAATTTAGTTTGGCATAAATTCTCAAAGAATACTTGAATTTCATAAACATATTTCAACATTTGTCTAGCTGAATCAAATAGCTTAGACGTATACCAATAATTCGAACATCAATCGAAACATTTGTCTGGCCAATTCAATTGGCATTAACTTATCTTTAAAATTTTAAAAATCATTTTATGACGTCATGATACCACACTGTTTATACAGTCCGTTGAGGATTCTGTCATTTTGTGACTTTGTCATACTACAATATACCATAGTGGGCTGACGATCCTTATATCACATCCAACACTAGGTAAGACTGCATTGATGACTCCATCATTTATCATCTCTGTACTAAATGCATTAATGATATATAAAATACATTTTGATAATTTCAAATCATTTTGTCTAGCTAAAACAATTAGCATAGACATGAATAATAGAACTTTTTAAAACTTATTGGTTCAAAAATTGGTCCAACATATTTTTCGAAAACACAAAAGTGCACTTATCAGCACGATGTTAATACATTTGAAATCTAGAATAACTAGAAGATTTGGAATACATATGCTTCCTTCATTAACTCTAATTTTCTCCACGCTCCATTACTTAATAATTCTATCTGATTCTATTATCACCAATGCTAAAAATATTAAAAATTCTTAGTTCACAATCTAAAAACTTTCTATGCCCCTAGTATAGTTCATCAAACTTACCACACATTATGAGTTCAGGAACTTGCCATAATAATATAAGTTTAGGAACTTGTCCTATTAATATGTAGTCCAAGAAAAGATCAGGGACTTTCCATATGCTTAGGTGTTCAAAAACGTATCATACGATTATGAGTCACAAACTTACCATAAGTATGAGTTTTAAAAACTCGCACCTAATCTTAATATTCTCTAACTGTAAAATATAATTATGAGAAAAGAATCACCTTCTCGCCATAGGTATATTGATTGCGCGACACTAATATTTCAACTATTATAAATATGATAAACTGAGTAGTCGTTAGACCAAGCACAAAACCCATGCCTATACAAAGGGTTGTACAACTCAGCTATCACATGAGTTCTCAATTAAAATCCCATATAATCTTAGCTTTCTCTTTACTCAATATGGATTTTATTTAATCCGTATCTCATCATCTACAACTCTTTTCGAATTTACATCGTACAATATCATAGTACATTCTCTTTATAGAGTCATGCTATATCATTCTAATCGCTTAACATATCATATGTTATTCAACAATTCAATCTGATCACGTCGTGATCTTATTTTACGATCGTTTTAAGTACAATTTTCTTTACTCTTCACTTTAATCATATAATATTATGATTTTATTTAAACTTTTATTTTATAAACCTTGTCTATTTATCATAACTTGTCATTTTTATTACTAAATTCAGGTAACTCCGGATTCTTATATTTATAACTCTTCAAGATTCTTCTTTGAATCTTATTTATTTTCTTCTTTACTTAATAATGAATTTCCAAAATTCATCTCTTAGCATTTTAAACCATATCCGAGTTTATTCATCATCATCTTTATCCCCATCTCTACGGTTATAGCCCTAGGTACTCCTACCTAAGGTTTATAACCTATCAGCTCTGATACCAACCTGTAACGCCCCCAAATTAGGGTCCCTTGAAACTTGGACCTGGTACGTCACGGTACTACCTTCATTCCAATATATATAACCTTTGTTCATAAAGTAATGAACACAACCTGGTTTTTATACCAATTAATACATTATTCCCTTCTTCTCTCTTCCATCCATGGCTGCCCTCTCTCTTCTTTTCTCTCTTTGAATAAATGAAGTTAGGAAAATTGAGTAAAACTCGCCCAAATAAACTAAGGCTTCCAATTTGTAGGAATTCAAGATCAAGGGAAAAATGGTCTTTAACCATTACTAAGGAAGGGCAAGATGGTCTTTAAGTCATCTCAAGGAAATTTCCTAAAAATTTCCTCACAGGACATATTGGATATAATCAATTTTCTTTAAGGACAAAATTATCATCTAACTATAATTAGGAAATTTCCTAGAAATTTCCTTCAAGGACGACATGGTCATTACCAAATTTATTTGGGGCAAAATAGTCACTTCCCCATTACTAGAAAACTTCCTAGCAATTTCCTTCCTAGGGCACAAAAGTCATTAACAATTTTCTTTTGGGCAAAATAGTCATTTCCCTACTTCTAGGAAATTTCATAGAAATTTCCTAACCATCATCATCAATTATCACACTCCTAGTGGGGCCCACCATCCTTGACTTCTCCTAATTTATGTGTGCTATAAATTTCTAGCAGATTTAAGACCATATGGGTCCCTCATTATTGTCTCGTTTTGTGTGCTTAATCCCGTTTGACTTTCGCATCCGAAAACTCAAAATTTCAAGTTTATAGTCGATTCCTACTAAAATCGAGGCTCCCGAAGTCATGTCATATCCTTTTCTTCAAATTCATCTCCGAATTTTAAGTTTAACTTTTCTCCATAAAAGTCAATTGATGACCTTGACCAAAAAGTCAACCCCGACACATTTTGTGTTTAAAGTATATTCTTACTAATTTCGACGTTCTGGATTCAAATATCCAGTCTGTGTTTCCAAATTCCACTCCTTACTCCGATTTTGACTTTTTTCCATAAAAGTCCATCGTTGACTTTGACCAAAAAGTCAACCCGACACATTTTGTGTTTATAGTCTTTTTTGACTGAACTTGACGTTCTGAACGCAGCTGAGCAACCCGTGCTATAAAATTTTATCTCTAACTCAAATTTTGAGTTTTAACTTACGTCTTTTTTAGTGATTATACATATTAGCTAATCATTTATTGATTATTATTTATTGTACTTGTCATTCAAGACCATTATTCAAGATATGTTAATTCATAACATAGTTTTATCTTGATTCTCATGTCCTTAACTCAATTGATCATATTAGCGTATCTTTTCATCCCTTAGTTATTACATTCTTTCTCGCTTACAAAGATCCCATGCCGGAATCACTATTCTTGTAACGTTTTAGTTTAGTTCACTACTAAACTCTTACACAATTTCTCTCATCGATTAACTTTATAGAACTATCTTAATATAAGTATTACTTTACTACATCTTTCATTTATTATATCCAATTCATGGACAACATCTATTCTTAACCCAAGTCTCATTTAACTTGCTTCGACTCATAACTACCTGCTTATTCTCAGGTATCAATTCCTTAAATATTTCAACCATTCACCATCAATTCTCTTTACATTCTTTCAGATATTAAACCATATAGGTTTTTCTTAAAAAATTTAATCATTCCTTTATTTCCAATCTAGGATTTATTCTTTAAACCATTATTTATTAATTCGAGATAAGTCTCATAAATTTTTTGGTTATCAAATATATGTGCTGATTGTCGGGAAAAAACCTGTAGGCGACTTTTTGTGCATTTTCTAGCGACGGCGAAACCGTCGGTATAGATAAGAAGGATCGTCGCTATAGGTTTTAGCGACAACTGATATTGCGATGGTTAGCGTCTGTCGCTATATCCTATAGTGACGGTCTTTTGGCCTATAGCGACGGTTACCGACCGTCGCTGTATGGTGATTTTCTAATAGCGTGTTTCTTTCACTCGTGGTTCCTCGTCCTAAGAGTCCTGGAAAGAGCTTAGATTTTTACTTGAGACCTCTTATAGACGAGTTGAAGGTATTGTGGGAGGATGGAGTACAGACTTGGGATGTTTTAACGAAAATAAATTTCAACCTTAGGGCAACAGTTATGTGGACTATCAGTGATATCCTGGCTTATTGTATGTTAGCTGGATGGTGTACACACGAGAAGTTGGCTTGTCCGTATTGTATAAAGCATACAAAGTTTTGCAATCTATCAAAAGGTCGAAAGCCTTGCTGGTTTAACTGTCATCGTCGATTGTTGTCGGTAAACCACCCGTTTGGAAGAAATAGAGAACACTTCATGAAAGGGAAAGTAGACAATGATATTCCTGCACCTCGATTGTGGGGGACGTAGATGCGAGACCGTGTGATGAGATTGCCGGTCATCCCATTCGGTAAGATTGATGCCACAAACATAATCAATGGGTTTGGCGAATCTCATAATTCGGTTCGGAGAAGCATCTTTTGGGAACTGCCTTATTGGTCTATAAATTTTATTTATCATAATCTAGATGTGATGCATATTGAAAAAAATGTGTTCGACAATGTGTTTAACACCGTGATGAATGTTACGGGGAAGACAAAAGATAATGATAAGGCACGTTTGAACATGAAAGACATTTTTAAGCGTTCAGGATTAGAACTTTATGAATCTCTTAATGGTAAGATGGTCAAACCGCATGTAAGGTACACAGTGTCCAAAAAGTAAGCTGAAGATGTGTGCACATAGGTTAAGTCTTTGAAACTACCAGATGGATATCCGTCAAACATTGCAAGGTATGTTACGGATGGGAAATTGCAAGGGATGAAGAGTCATGATTGTCATGTGTTCATGGAGAGACTCATGCCTATAGCATTTTTGGATCTACTTCATAAACCAATATGGGATGCTTTGATGGATCTTAGTCATTTCTTCATAGACTTATGTTCAAAAATATTAAATGAGAAGGACATGTTCGTACTTGAGAAGAACATTATAGAGATCACGCGTAAGCTTGAAAAATATTCCCACATGTTTTTTTAACTCCATGGAGCATTTACAAATCCATTTTTCCCATGAAGCTCGTGTTGGGGGGTCCAGTTCAATATAGATGGATGTACCCTTTCGAGAGGGTGATGGGAAACCTTAAAAGGAAGTTGAAGAATAGAGCTTATGTCAAGGGGTCGATATGTGAGGCATACAGTTTTGATGAGATATCTACGTTTGTGTCATAGTATTTTTCAGACAAAGTCTTGACAAAGGCCAATCGAGTCTCGAGACATGATGATGGGGGCAATTTGAACTAAATGGTCGGCTTTCTGTATTTGGTCTATTAGGTCACGCTTATAAAAAAGGGAAGCACATATTTCTCTCTGAGCAAGAATTACATGCTGCACATACTTACATTCTTCTCAATTGCGAGGAGATTGATGAATTTGTGAGGTACACATTTAAAATTCATATTTATTGAACCTAAATATCCTTTAACTTGCAATGACATACATTTTAATATGTTAATATTTATAAAATTATATAGATCATACGATGACGAGTTAAAAGCGAAGAATCCCGGCATAACTGATAAAGATATTCAAATAAGTCATGATAAATAATTTGCACTTTGGCTAAACGACAAAGTAAGTTAAGTTAATTAAGCATGCCATATATATAATCCATTAATTAATGACTTCATTTAATGTAATAGAATTTTTGTATGCTTTTATTAAGGGAACGATTTCGCATAATGTACGAGGCCTAGCTACAGGGACCAAGTTAGTCGCAATGGTTACAAAATAAATGGTTGCAAATTTCATTTAAATGCATATGCTCGTGGTAAAAGAATAACGAACATTGGAGTGTGTGTCCAAGGAGATTGTTACAATGAGCTTGGTTGTGACTTTTATGGGGAGTTGGAGGAAATCATAGAGTTGTCGTACAAGGACACTTACGGGTGTCAAATTAACTTGTTCAAATGTCGTTGGTTTGATTCAGAAAAAGGGATACATATTGACAGACATGGAATCGTTGATATTGACCTCCATACGTTCGCGTACGCCAACGAATCGTTTGTGTTGCCAGCTTAAAAAGTACAAGTATACTACACTTTTAGTCTTGTTAGGAAAAAGGATAAACCGCCTGCAGATTATCAAGTTATACCTAATGGCGAAAAGGCGAAAGACACCTACAGGGTGACAGTTTATCACAGTTGTAGCATATCACTGCCAGGGTACGTATGAATAATAAACTTATGAATTGGTTTTATTTTTTTTATATGTTTACAGTTATGGTTTGTAGAATATCACATGTTTACATAGTAATATGAGATTATGTTTTTCATAAGAGTCTTAGTCTCAAGGTCAGTATATCCATTGGATGGATGTGTACGTCGCCACCCGTGATGGTCTGCCTGAGGCTATCCAGATAGCGATAATAAGTTTTCGCAACTTTGATGTTGTTTCTAAAGTTTTACGTCATTCTTTAGAATTTTATATTTAGTTTTAACTATTTAATTGCTAGCTTGCTAACATGATACTTATAAGAGCTTACTAAACGAGCATTATTCTGAAGGCACCCCGCGTTCGTTGATTGATCAAGAATTATGGAGAGGGCATCAGTTGTGAAGACAAACTACGTCAAAGGGCAAGGACAATGATGACGCCCAACCATAAGTGGCACATTAAGCTTTGCTACCCAGTCTTAACAGTCATCGGGTCATCCAGCCTATCATACTCCTGCTGACTGTGTGAGAGTTATATCTCACAGAAAGGTACTTTTTCTAATATTTTTTTTGAGAGGAATCGCTTCACTTTTTTAGAAAAATAATAGAAAAAGTACATCTTCTGTGAGAACTACCCATATGAGGAATTCGGAGTGGTGAGAAGATGTCTATTTCATGGATTGGACTCCTATCAGTTGATGATTCACTCTTAAAAGAGAAGTGGTCGCTCGTTCATCTAGAGGGTTTGTTGAACCTGGAACTTTATTCAACAGCTTAATGGTCATCCTTCGGGATGTTGTCATCTGCTATGATGGAACAGTGATGAATGTCTGCAGTAATTCAATTACTCAATTCGAGTATGGGATACAAACAAGAAGTACGACCCATACTTTTTTAGGAACCAGTTAATTAAAGTATTAGTTGCATGCAACTGCTATGTCAAATCATGCGTTTAAGGAAGTCCTTGACTCTTCTCCCAGTAGTCATTACTCTTGGGCGATGATTAAGGTATTTGTTTTGTTTAGAATATGCATGTGAATGTTATTCCTTTATTCGTATAATTTGATGATGAAGATGATGAAGTAAATGAATGAATATGCAAATATGTCTACATTGATAAAAGCTGTAAAGTCCTAAATAGATGATAGACAATATGAACAAGGACTTAGATAGATATGATCAAAATTGTTAGGTTGATCTGTGCTTAATGTTTATCATTCTGTAAATGAATGTATAGAAGAAAAGATCAAAATTGTTAGGTTGATCTACTTTGAAGTGCAATAGATAGTCATGTCTGATCGTAGAGCTCTGCACAAGTCATGCTAGTCTGCCAAGAAAGTAAAGCAGAATCACAGACTATGTTATGAATCGTAAAAGATGTCTGCCGAGCGCTTGTTAAGCAAGAATCGTAGACTTGACTCTGAATCGTGGAGTCTACATGTCGTCACCTATCAGGATTACAGTTTACAGAACCAAAGCCAAAGTCATAGTCAGCCAGATGCTTACATAGTAAAGGCATAATCTTAGAGCACCCTACGATTCTCTATAGAAGCAAACCTGTAGTATATGCATAAATCGCTCTCTGGTAAGAACAGTCAAGTTTAAGAATACAGTCTACTTGAAGAATATCATTAAGCACTCTCTGAATGATCCACAAGCAAGTAAGAGATCAAAGCACCAACTCTATCAGCAAGACTGATAGAGAAGTAAAAATTCAGTCAAAAAAGTCTCTAACTAGTGCTAAACAAAAGACTACGATCGCAGTGCTTACAAAAGAGAAGAAGAGACTGATAAAGGAAATACAAAGATTTTGGTAGACCTGCCACAGAGCAAAGGACAAACAAGGAGGATATCAATGCTCAGCCTTACCATGAAGTATGATCAAGAGATCACAAGGCTGCAAGTTAAGGAAGCTAAGCATGACAAATCAAAAGAGATTGCAGAAGCCAAGACAGAATCATAGAGTATCGAGAAAGTTGCCTCAGGATCGTAGTCTACTTTGGGAGTCACACTCAGAATCATAGAGTTGGTCCGAGCGTCTACCGAGTCAAGTCAAGAATCATAGCCTGCTTTTAGAAATGTAGAGTATGCAATACGAGCAAAGTAAAGATCGTAGTCTATCAGTGCTTAAGAGAAATCGCAATGCTCTCTTTGATCAGGCTGAATCAAGCACGATCGTATAATATACTGTGAGAGCAAAGTACAAAATGGCACAATGTTGAACACTGTCAGAATCATAAAAGGTGTCAAGGTCGAGTCACCCTACGATTTCTACATACAAGCAATCGTAGAGTTCATAAAGGTCAAACATCAGGATCGTAGAGGGGTGAGAATGTCCAAGTAAAGAATATAGACATTCGAACGTTGTGAATTGTGAATCCCAATATACTTTCTAAACATCCTTGATGTTAATCGAGGAGACAAGAAAAAAGGGTGAATACCTACTAGCCTGTTGAAAGTAATGTCTCTGAAGTGTTAGGTGATAATGCAGATTGATATGTCAGGAAAGTCAAAAATGAGTTGTCACATCAACACGACATGTCTACATCAGTGCTCAGAAATGTCTGGAGGATTAAATGCTACAATGGATGCCTTCAACTGAAACATTTCAAGGGCTCCTTCATAAAAAAATAAGACAGAGACAAAAAGGGAGCTCGTCAATAAAAGACTACCAACGACTATATTCCAACAGAAAGATGTCAGATGGATCTATATAAAAGTCAAGGCTTCAAAGAGGAAAGAGTTGTTGACTTGAAGGGATGTAAGTCATAAAGAGCTTAACAGAGAAAAGGTCTCCATGAGAGAGAGACCACCACAGTAGAGTAAAGCACAACTAATGAAAGTTCTACAATGATAAAGCTTTACTCTATACAAAGGAGTATGATAATGAAATAACATCTGTACCGAGAGCCGGAAGGCCAAGAAGGCAATAACTTGAGTGGCAGATCAGCAAGCAGAATACTTGAGCCACTCTATGTATCACCATGAACACACTGAGCTGAAGAGAAGAAGATACAAAATTGAATATGTGCACAAGATAACCAGTGTTCAAAGACTGCTAAGTACTCAAAGAAGCCAAGCTGATAAGCAAAGACTTAGCAGTACCTCAACGGTGATGGTGCACAATGCTGAATATCAGATGAAGACAAGCATCAACATCAAAGAACAACAACACCAAGGGATAAGTCAGAGTGCTAAGTTGTAAGACCTCGAATTTTATGAAATAAAAGTATTCAATTTTTCTTATAATTACAATTCAGTAAATGGTTAAATTGATAAAAAGTTAAAGTTATGGGTGAAATGTAAAATTTTTTCAAAATACGCAAGTGGTTATAAAATATTCATTGTTGTCGGGGAATATTCGTTTGGTCGTGGAATATTCTTTCTGTCGGGGAATATTCGTATGACGGCGCAGACATTTATGGGCCCCATAACAGAATAACGGTTGGATGAAGAAAATGACAAAATTGAGTTTTTATAAATAAACGGCATAGTTGTTACCGTTAATACTGTTGAAATACCCGGCGGTTAAAATACAGTAATACGCGTCGTCACACAGTAGCACACGGTATTGCACAATATTTTTAAATTATTGATTCTTAAGTAAAAAGACACTACTCAATAATTGTTACAGTAATTACTGTTTAATATTTTATTTTATTGATTCAATAATTACTGTGTTGATATTTTATATTATTGTTGCTCAATAATTGTCACTGCACAATATTTCCCATTATCAGATCAATAATTCATATTATTTGAATAATATTATTAGATAACATTATTGGCAATGTCTAGAAAGTTCTGTCTAAGGAGAGATTTGGTCACCTAATTGCGCACCAGTAAGGAAAAATCCTTATCGGAAAGTCCCCTCATTACTGGGAACTGTCTGGTTGTCATTATTGTGATTCTGTAATATTATTTGTGAATAATTAATTATTGATTCATATGATAAGGAAATATTTATTTGACGTGGATATAAATGATGGATTTATTTATGTGGTTATAAATGAAGGAATTAATGTTGAGGTGTTACATCAGTATTTTGTCGGATTGGAGGTATTAAAAATCAAACAAGTGTTTTTTGAGATATATTGCGGGAGTTATAATTTTTAATCCGACCATTGGATCGTTGTAATTTTTGGATATGTTATACATATATAAGTTGAGTATATGTCCACAAATTTTGAACCGTTAAAAATGAACATATGATTTGTTATGAATTTTACGAGATGACTGGTTCAGAAATTGTTGAATTTTCGGAGTTAATCATTTTGGTAGAAAATTCTAGAATTGGTGGGCCCAACTCTTGGTTGGTGAAAAAATATGCTGAGATTTTTATTCAAATATAGTGGGTGGGAATAGTAGCAGGTAAAGCCATCAGGTTACAGGTTAAGTCTGCTTCGGCGTGCTAACATTTTCCTATAAATAGAGGGCTAAGTTAGAATTGAAAAACACACCAGAAACAAGTTTTCTCTCTTTCTCTCTCTAGATTATTGAGTGTATTTTGTGAGTATTTAGATACTTGGTGAGTTACTATTCATCAGTGCAATTTTCCTTCAGCGTTATAACCGATATCCGGTCAGAAGTGCTGCTCTTTTGAGGTAAGGGATAGTAATGGATTTTAAGGGTTATTATGTTTTTCAGTTCGTAATTCTTCTGACCTTCAAAAAATTCTGGAAAAAATTGAAATAATATTTTGATGAGTTTTATTGATTGTGTCCAAAAATGATGATTTTTGGATGTATAGATTAAGAGTTATGAATTTTACGGGAAAAGAATATTTTAAAAGTAACCGCTTATAACTCCTTGTGGTTAACTCCAAAATTAATGAAATTTTTATTGGAAGTATATCTATATAATATCAATGTACTCTGTGAATTTCAAAATTTTTGGATAAAAGTACAATTTATAATAAATGTCTAAATATTCGGTAATTTTGGCCATATGAAAAATAGTAAATGAATTTTAAAAATTTCGATAAAAATATATGTTCAATATGAGACTATATTATGCTAAATTTCAGAAAAGAAATATTTTTGGAACTGATTTAATATTTTTCATGAAAATAGTCTAGTTATAAGTAAATGAATTAAATATGTTATGTGAAGTAAAAAAATTGAAAAATATGATTTTATGGCTTGAGAATCATATATAAGTTATATGCAAATTTTATTTTATGAGGGTTTTGGTTATTGGTGATGAAATCTTAAGAGTTGATATTTTATGATGATTAAATGCATTAATTAGTAAAGTGTAAACAATTTAAATAAATTGTTTATAAGTTTAAGAAATGTTATTTCAATATCATTAGACTGAAATATTGGTATAGATTTTATTGTGGAATTTCTACCTTTTTGAGTCGGGATTACTATTTACGTATACGGCACTATTCACGTATACGACACTATTCATGTATATGACACTATTTACGTATATGACATTATTTACGTATACGGTACTATGTACGAATACGGAGTACTATTCACGAGTTACTATTCACGAGTTACTATTCATGAGTTACTATTCACGAGTTACTATTCATGAGTTACTATTCACGGATACTATTCACGACAAAAATTAGTTTCTTTTTCTGAGCAAATTTTCGTTGATTTATGATTGTTGCTCTTGAAAATAAATGCAGTTGTTGATCATATTATTTTTATTGTCATATATAATATTTTTATAACCCTGATGTTGAATTTCTCTTTTACTTGAGTGTAAAGATGGGTAAATTATTGGTATGATCGTGACTGAGGAATATCTTTGGCATGTAGTGCAAAGATGAATTGTTAACTGGTATGATCATGACCATTGAATTTATAATTGAATATCTTTAGCTTAAGTGTAAAGATGAATTGATTAACATGGTTATAATTATTGTTTATATAAATTTTGAAATGATTATATATTTCTTTGAGATATGAATATATTTGGCCTGTAGTGCAAATATGAACTGTTGAGGAATATCTTTGGCCTGTAGTGCAAAGATGAACTGTTGATGAATATATTTGGCCTGTAGTGCAAATATGAACTGTTGAGGAATATTTTTGGCCTGTAGTGCAAAGATGAATTGTTGATGAATATCTTTGGCTCGTTGTACAAAGATAATCTGTTGTTGAATATCTTTGGCCTGTAGTGCAAAGATAGTCTGTTGATGAATATCTTTGGCCCGTAGTGCAAAGATGAATTTATTAATATGATTATAAACATGAACTGTGATTTGGTATAACCATGATCTTTGATGTTTTAGGTGATGAAAATTATCTTTGTCTTGGATGAGAAAAGGAATTTAGAACAACAATTACGATTATGAGTTATACATGTGATTGTGGACATGAATTGTTGATTAATGTTACAGGGATAAAACTTTGTTGGTGGACTTTTAACATGGAGAAGATAATAGACTTTATAGTCTATTTGACTCTTCTAATGGATTGCTCGTTCCGCTGCAACTATGGTTGAAAAATTTTATCATCTACCATATGTTCTAAATCTCTGATTTATTACTGATGAAGGCTATTGATAATTTAATTATCTTTACTTATGATATTCTTTACTGGGCTAGTTGTGCTCACCCTTTTGCTTCACAATTCCTTTCAGGTAATAAGAGTGTAGCTGGGTCGAGCAGGGGTAACAAGGGAATAAAACGGTGGTCTTTAGCTGTGGAGTTCTCCCTAAGCAGTATAAAAAGTTCATTTAGTAGTTATATTTGGTGAATCTAATAGGGTAAAGCGTACCCAACATTGGAAGGGTGTTTTGCAACTATCATACAAGATGTCTAACGACATACAACCTCGTGTCATCATAAGACAGGATTGTGCACATCCACTTGCTGAGTATATCTATAAGCACTACCTATATAATCTTGGTGTTTGTTTGAAGTATAATTCTCAATTAGAGTCAGTGGAGATAATGATATGTCAAGAGAAGACTCACCATTGGGAAGAATATGATAGTAAACTTCTCGTTTTTCTTTGGGGTCTATTGGGGTCAACCAAGAATAATTCTGTGGCCATATGATATCTATCATAACCTAGATGCATGGCCTCCTATGTACGAAGGTTTCCTTGAGCACTTCCCAAAGATTCTAATTTCTAAAACAGTTTTTGACTATACCTTTATGTAAGGTATCATTGTGAGGTGCTGTCCACGATTGGGACATGAGTCACATTTGGTATATATTTGTATCTAAACTCACAGCATATATGTTGTTGTATTTTGCACGACAATTGTTGTAATAAAGTTGTAGTTATTTTCTGTACCATGTATTTGGCGACTCAGAATAGGTTGGATGGAATAGACCTGTTTTGGGGTTGTCACATAAGTACCAACATGATGTCAAGCTAAATGTACATCTTATCAGTCCATTAGATGTGATCAAACACCAATGTTGAATGCCCAATGATCACAAGAAGCTGCTAAGTTCAAGAAGATGAACAAGTTAAATGTTATCTTAGCAGCTCAACAACAACAAACAAACAACCAAGCAACCAGGGCCTGCAGGGTCCTTGTCTAGTGACTAAACCAAAGTCAAGTCTGCTGGACTTGCTGAGTACTAGAGGGTACAAGAGATTCTAAGTCTGCTGGGCTTAGTCTACAGTTTCCAAGGCTGCTAGTCTTGAAGAGTTCTTAGTGAAATAGTGTTCCAAGGCTGCTGGTCTTAAAGGAATCTCAGTGATTCGAAGTTGATCTAATCCTTAGTGGAATTTCTGGTTGTTGAAGCAGAAGAGTGGATTAGGAGCATTCAGTCTCTGAACCACTTAAAGCCTCTGGTGTCATTTACTTTATGTCATTTACATTAAGTTCTATAACCGCCATATCTGCTTGCAATTAACTCTACTTTAGAACTGTGTTTAATGCTATATTCATGAAGGGTATCTAAACCTATTCCGCTGTGCATGAATTGATTCCTCTATTCATTATTTGTTAATCACTTAAAAAGATAAAAGAAAACAAAAAAAAAACTTTAAAGGATTTATTCAACCCCCTCTTCTAGATCTATTCAGAGCAAGTTCTCATGAATATGTTAAAGCTCACGCTTTGAGTTTGATCCATGGCACAAATAAGTTCTAAACGTGGTATTAGTTATAAGTCACTTCTGAATGTAGTTGAGCTCACAATGTTAAAATTGTATGTGCAGATAAATGTGTATATCCACCTGATGCAATCTAGATTGGCACTCTTTCTTACATGATATTACTATCAAGGCCAATATAGCAAAATCTGCAGTTAATCAGCAGTCTGCAGCCCACAGACGAAAAGTCCAGATGCAGTAAGAACTGAGAACTTTTTGTTCAAAGTTCAGGAATATAATGCGCCTAAACAAACTATGTGTTGCATCTCCAATGAAGGAGTTAGAGAAAATCGTCAAATGAAAATTTGACAAGATCCATGAATCTGAACCTTGAGGTTCAAGAGCTTCAAAGAATTTGAGGTGTCAAACCCTTCATCTGATCATGATTGAAAACTCTGCTTGACTAATCTAAAGTCACATTGAACAATAAATGTTGTCAGTATTGATTATACAAAGTTATATTCAACAATGCCTTATATCAGTATGGAAATAACCAGAACAACTAACTGTCAAGAGATTGACAGTAGCAAGGTATGTATCCTCATTAAAATGTACTCTCATCATATTGAAGTTGGACACCACTCACTAAAAGACTCTCTCCACCTATGGTTGAAGTTGAAAATATTCCACTTGGAAGATATCTGGTGTATGCCTTAATTTGAGAATTATCTAAGCATTCTAAGTTGCGTGACCTTTGTTAATGGGTAGGTTTGTATGGAAATTCATATAAATTAAATCAATGTTTTGTGATTTTGTCAAAAACATAGAGTATGATCAACACTACAGTTGTATCTTGAAGGTTCTTGGAGACTGATCAACTTTGCGAACCTACTAGATGTAAACTCCGGAACTGATCCCCACTCTATGAAAGTTCAAAATCTAGGGACATAGTAAAAGCAAAAAGTGATTAAATCAAAAGAAAATTTTAACACATCAAGATTGTTTAAATCATACATACACTCACAATCATAACTGTTATCATTTACATGTGTACATGCTTCATAATTATTAATGATAATTTCCATGTATATTGGAAATCCAAAAAAAGTTTGAATGACTAGGGTTTTGTCAAAACTAACCTAGCAGGACCCAAATCGAAATGGGTACCAAAATAGAAAATCTTCCAACCTGCAGGCACCTGATGATATATGACCTTGACTAATAAAGGCTGAAGCTTGGTTACCAAGCTCCTACCAAGCTGCAATATCAAAATCTCTCAGTTATGTTCCCATTCAAGACTATCCAAGGAAGCATGAAGTCCATAACAAGAAATTGAAGATTGTACAAGCTCATCCATGCAAAGCATTCAACTCAAGATGATTAAGAAGAAAGAATACATCTGTAATCATCTGCCAATAGTAATCGTATAGTAGAAACTCTACAAGAACGAAAGATGCTAAAAGTCTGAATAATAGAACCTACGCTCATAGTGATTGGTCAGCAAATCGTGGAGTGACTAGTTCTAAAGAAAGCATTCTACGATCAAATGGAACAAATTTAATCATAAAGACATCAGATCAGTTCAAAAGATTCCAGCTAGAAAGAGAAGTACAAAGTAACCTTGCAAAGATCTATATACAGAAGCTATCTCATCTTCGTCTAAGATGGAGGTATCAACTATGGGGGAGCAAAAATATGCTAAAGCCTAGCAATGTTCAAATTAAGAAGGAAAATATTGAAGCTTAATCCTTTAGATCTCTGAAATAATGAAGGCAGCTGAACCTGATGCAAATGCAAGATTAATTGAGGATATGAAGATCATGAAGATTGCATGATAAAGAAATTTAAGGAGGGGCAGAAGTGGAATTCATTGTTATATTCAGAGATGAGCTCAGAAGAAAGTTCAACCTTCCTTACATCTCTGATGACCATTCCACAGAATACCAGTCCTCTACTACGAAGCCTTTTGAATCAACAATAAACATTCAAAAGTTCTGGACCAAGAATTCTCCAGAAGCTGACCAATGACTGCTCATCTTAAGTTCTTAAAACAAAAGGTGCTTCATCTGACAGTGCTACATGATGAACTATCCACCTATAATTCTTCAGGCATTGATAGAAGCTTCAATAATTCTTGGAATAAAACTCCGGTTTATCCAAACAAGCCCTCTCCCAGTAACAGAGTCCTAAACCTCTGTGACTGATGAACCAAATTAATTTTCATCCTCGGCCATAGAGTCCCTAAATTTTTCGACTGATAATCAAGCTAGCCTCACTGTCTCAATCGTAGAGTCCCTACGATCAACATCCTGATCGTAGAGTATAAGTATACTAACCCTGCGATTGCAGTACTTTTTCGATACACTCTCCTGACCATACAAATGAAATAGCTGAAAGCATTCCACCTTCTCCCACTGACTATTGCCAATATCAAAGTACTTCTAAAGTTGGCAAATGAACTTTGGCAAAAAGGTCTGTCATGGTGACATTCTTACCACCAAGTCTAAACAGTCTCTCTTCTAATAAGCGCCTCAGAGACAAACCTAGCCCTAAGTTTTATACTATGAGGCTAACCTTTTTTGAGATTCCTTAACCCAGAAGATGAGCTGAAATAGAATGCATCGCAAGAACCTATCCAGAGTATATGCATAGAAAATCCCTCAGAAGAGGTCAAGCTGTTGCTGAACCATACAATTCCCATTTGGAGATTAATGACGAATCATTTACTGAAACAAAGTCGCAGAAATTGATTATTGAGTTGACAAAGAAAATCGTAGAGTCTATAGCTATCTCATCAAGATACTCTACGAACTGGAGAAGTCAACGGTCAACCAAAGGCAGCAATGCTCATATTCTTAAAAGGAAAATCAAAATTGAAAAACTGATCAGTATATAGGGAATTACAGTTTCTTATTAGGCATTGTGCAACCAATGGTTTTTTGACACGTCACAGCTTCTATAGAGTCAGGGGGAACTATCATAAAGATAAATTCAAAAACCTTCAAATAATTACGAAAGACTATCGATTTCCTCTCCCTCATATTTTTTCAAACCCTAAATACTCTTCAAAGCCAAAATCCATTAAAATTCAAGCTATACCCAAATCGCTTTCAAATATCTCTTGTAAGGTCCCTGAAATCGAAAACCCATACACTACGAACTCTCAAAATGGAAGATTGGCGTGTTATCACTAGAATTCAACTCGGCTCTAAGAAGTTCGAAAGATTAAAAAAGAAGTTCAAGGATATCCTTAAGCTTGTAAAGAATGCTGGGTTTTCTGAGTGCTTGGAAGCCAACACTTCTTTAGTCTATACCTATTTGGTGAAGGAATTTTATTCAAATACAACGATAGATTCTGGGCTTCTATCCATAAAAGTCAAAGGAACAAATTTGAAAATAAGAGCATCAAACATCAACCAATGCCTAGGGTTTCCTAACCAAGGTCTGATAAATCTCGAGGACGTCGACATTGAAGAAAGCAAGAAGTTAATGCGCTGTAAGAGAAATCTGAAAGATATGAAGAATAAGGAGTTTCCTGAGGAGTTCGAATTTCTTGCTGAGATTACAAGAAAATGTATCTTATGCAAAGGCACTGCTCACGATACTGTTAGCGATCTGCAACTGAGAGTTATGACTGCAATCGTCATGAAATAGCAGATGAATTTCGAAGCCTAACTGATTGGTGGGTTGTCCAAATGGCTAGAAAAAATTGAGAAGAAGAAGTTTACAGATAAATCCCTTACAAAGGGTTTTCATGGAAGACTCTTGAGCATTATTCTGAAGAAGAAACTGAAGAGCAAGATAAGGGATGATGAGGGAGAACCCCTAAATGTTCAAAAAGTGATGTCTCCAAAGTTATTCAAAAATTGGAAGAAAAATCCCATGGAGAATAAAAGACTAAAGACATCTGGTAGCAACAGCAAGGGCACTGAAAAAAAAAGGAAGGCAAGTGTAATGAAAAGTGAGTCATCTCAATGTGATGATTCTACATCTCCAATGGCCACCCCTGAAATGCCAACCAAGAAGAGAGCTAAGGTTACGAAGAAGTCATCAGAGGTCCCATCAAGGAGTCCATCTTTTGGCAGAAAGAGATCTGGATCATAAAAGGAAAAAGCACCTACTGCTGCAACCCCAAGAAGAAGAAAGAGTAACTGGATACTTCAAAGAACAAATCAGAAGAAAGAAGGAGGCTCTTCATCAAAAATGATTGACCTCAGTGATAATGATGAAGATGATAAACTTAAGTCTAGTAGAGAAGACTTCAAAGGCAAAAAGAGGATGATTTTTGACAGTTCTAGTGTGTGAAAGTAAAAGGACTGCAACTGCCAATGAACCCAAGTCAGAAGAAGATGATGAAGGTGAAACGGAAGAGTTTTTGAAGTCTGAAGAGCAAGGAATGACTGCTGAGTCAGATAGTTATGAGAAGGATACTACAGAAGAAACAAGTGATAAAAATTAGTTAGAAGGATTCACTGATGAATCAGTTGAAATGTCCTTGCATGATTCAAGCTCAAAGTCAGAAAATAAAAAGATGGAGATAGACTCTAGCTCTGCAGATCAGGAATCAGCAGATTATCATATTCCATCTCCAGCAACAGCTCGCAGAAGAATAGTAGTGGAAGTCAGTAATGAACCACGAAATGTGATACCAGGAAGATGGATAGATCATATGACTAAACGACTCAAAGTAATGACGATGATTACAGAAGAACTATTTAACAATTTTCACGACATGGATTTAGATCGTACTACAATACTGTACAATCCTGACAATCCTCTGATAAAATGGTTCTACCCATGGATGCCCTGGCTAAAGGCTTATACCGCTGGAGATGAGAGTTACATCAGCTGGTATTATTCATACTTTCCTAATTTGGAGCTGGTCTCTCAGAACTTCCCAAGGGTCAAGACATTTCACACCAAGCTGATCAAGAGCGTCCCTCATTTCAAAGTTTATCGTCATGCTGGAAACATCTACATTCCCTACTATCTCTTAGAAAACTTAGATAGTGAACGACCACACCAAAGCCCACAATCGTAGAGGTATCATACTCTGTGATTGCAAATAATCAAGCTCATCCTAACACCCAAACATCAAACCCCACTCTCAGTACTCCAAGTCTCAATCCCAGCATACCCTTTGATATCCCCTCTTCATCCAACAATGATTTCTTTGACATTCCCATTGCTTTTGAAAACATTTACAAAAATGAGAAACTTAAATAAACTGTCCAAACCTCTCAAGACTCTGAGTTATTGAAAAACTCTACAGAATTGGATGAGAAATTTTCCTATATTACTGAGGAAGCAAATAGCCTGTCAGAAGGAGAGGAAAATGAGTTCCACAAGAAGCTTCAAGCAACCATCTCTGATATATACAATAAGTTTCATCAGAGAGACCAGATTTATTTAGAATCTATTGAGCAACAGAGGAAAGAAGCTTTGCTACTTCAGAAGAAAAATGAAGAATATATTATGTCTCTCTCCGAGAAAATAGATACCCTCAACCAATCTCTTTCCCAACAACTAGAGCTCAGCTAACATGAGCTAAAAATTGAAGTTGGAAATTCCTCTTACTTACTTGAGCATCTCATGTCCAATGTCAAGCATATCTCTCAAGTGATTGATGACAAAAGAGGGGAGAAAAAAAAGGCACTCAAAGGGATATATATAGGAAGAGACGAATAGAGTCAAAGAAGAACTCATCATCTGAGGGAGAGCTCAAAGGACATGAAGAAATGAAGTCATCATCTAAGGGGGAGCAGGAACCAGGAGAACAAGCAGATGAGTAACAACAACACAAAGAAGATCCAGACGACACAAACATGAAAAAGAGAAGGTACATCTCTAATTGTAATAGTTAGTTTTGGATCTAAAATTTAGATTTGTTCTGCCATCTGTAATTAAATGCTCTCTAATAGCATTCATATTACCAATTCTAGCAATACATCAGCTCACTGTATCTTAAGATTCATTCATCTCATACATATGCATTCAGTATTTTTGTCATCATCAAATAGGGGGAGATTGTTAGGAATATGCATGTGAATGTTATTCCTTTATTCGTATAATTTAATAATGAAGATGACGAAGTAAATGAATGAATATGCAAATATGTCTACATTGATAAAAGCTGTAAAATCCTTAATAGATGATAAACAATATAAACAAGGACTTAGATTGATATGATCAAAATTGTTAGGTTGTTAGGTTGATCTACTTTGAAGTGTAATAGATAGGCATGTCTGATCGTAGAGCTCTACACAACTCATGCTAGTCTGCTAAAAAAGTAAAGCAGAATCGTAGACTGTGTTTTGAATCGCAGAAGATGTCTGTCGAGCACCTGTCAAGCTAGAATCATAGACTTGACTCTAAATCGTGGAGTCTACATGTCGTCACCTATCAAGATTACAGTTTGCAGAACCAAAGCCAAAGTCATAGTTAGCCAGATGCTTACATAGTAAAGGCATAATTGTAGAGCACTCTACGATTCTCTACAGAAGCAAACTTGTAGTATATGCATAGATCGCTCTATCTGGTAAGAACAGTCAAGTTTAAGAATGCAGTCTACTTGAAGAATATCATAACACACTCTCTGAATAATCCGCAAGCAAGTAAGAGATCAAAGCACCAACTCTATCAGCAAGACTGATAGAGAAGTTAAAATCCAGTCAGAAGGATTCTCCAACTAGAGCTTAACCGAAGAATACGATCGCAGTGCTTACCAAAGAGAAAAAAAGCATGATAAAGGAAGTATAAAGATTATGGTAGACCTGCCATAAAGCAAAGGACAAATAAGGAGGATATCAATTCTCAGCCTTATGATGAGTAGGTTTTTAACCTACAATTTATGTTCGTTTGGCTTGATATATTGTTAGTTTTTGGTAATTTCATATTACTTTTTGTGTGGTGTATTACTATTCTCCTTTAAATTCAAATTATGTAATTGGGATGATGCTTTCTTTTATTTATTTAGTATTTAATTTATTAGCTATGAACTAAATTACTTATTAAGCTTATAATGGATCTTTAAGTGGAATGATGATTATGTAATCTTGGTTTTCTGTTTAATAAGCTATTATGCAGTTTATCTATATTAATTTGAGCTTGAATTTATGAATTGTCTGATCAATAATTTTATGTGGATTTGTATGAATTTGTGAGATGAAATATGAATCTAGACTTAATTAATATAGCATGTGTTCTTGATTTATGTGAATGAGTAGAATCTTGATGTATGTTAGGGTAGAGATATGCTTGACATCGCATGTAATCATAAAGAGAACTTGAACTTAAACCTTCTTTGAATGTAATTCACATAGAGATATAGTGAGTTGGTTGATTAAGGTGTTTAACTTAATTCTATCTTAATTGTGGAATTGGGTTAATACGGTGTTAATACATCGAGAGGTGGTTAATACTATTTATGTGTTCTTGATTAATAAACTGGGATAGTGAATTAAACTGGAATAAGGGAATAATAATCAGAGGGATGCTTAGAGTGAAGTTGTAAGCCGAATTCTCCAATATTTGTTTGAACATTCAGTTTTAGGGGTTTGTTGGTATTTATTTGATATTTAATATATTTGCTATAAACTGGAAATTGATTAGTTTAATAAAATTAGGATTAATAGAAGATTGGTAATTGTTAGGTTAATTTCTTGCTAAGTCTCTGAGGGAACGATACTCTACTTACAATTATATTACTTGTTGACCACGTATACTTGCGTGCTGTGCGTATCTAGATTTTACCCAACAAGTTTTTCGCGCCGTTGCCGGGGACTCTAGTATAGATTTTATCTTTTTGCAATATCAGTTTAATTAGTTCAGTTTTACTTAAACACTTTTTGTTTTGTTCTTCTTATTTCAGGTTTTTGAAGTTGGTTTATGCAAACTCGGTTCAAAAATCTAGACTTGCTTCCTTTTGAGGACAAAATTTAGAGAAGGTTTCAGAGGTGAAGTAAGTGGATCAAGGAAACAAGGGACGAATTCGAAAACTCTGATAGGGAAGAAGCAATGGCTGCCGAGGACCAGAAAGCGTTGAGGGATTTTGCAACACCTAAGGTGACTGAGCTACAGTCAAGTATCACCAGGCCTGCAATAGTTGCGAATACTTTAGAGATTAAGCCTGAGACAATTCAAATGATCCAAAATTTAGTTCAGTTTGGGGGAATGGCAAATGACGATCCTAACGAGCATTTGATCAGTTTTTTGGAAATCTACGAGACCTTCATGTACAATGAGGTGTCGGATGAAGCAGTTAGACTTCACTTGTTCCCATTCACTCTGCGGGACAAGGCGAAGAGTTGGTTACACTCTCTACCAGTGGGTTCGATAACGACATGGGATGACCTAGCTTAGAAATTTCTAGTAAAATTCTTCCTGCCAGCGAAAAACTGCAAAGATGAGGAATGAGATTACCATGTTTGATCAGCAACATGGGGAGTCACTGTATGAGGCATGGGAGCGATACAAAGAATTGCTCAGAAAATGCCCACATCACGGATTGCCCAAGTGGTTGCAGATGAATACATTTTACAACGGACTACATGGGAATCTCAGAACAAGTATTGATGCAGCATCGGGGGGAGCGTTTATGGCAAAGACTTATGAGGAGGCATATTAGTTGATAGAGACGATGGCTGCTAACAACTATCAGTGGCCCATAACACGAACGACACAACCTACGGTTGCTAGAGTGTTAGAGGTAGATGGAGTGACGACAATAACGGCACAAATTTCAGCACTCTCCAAGAAGTTCGACGTTTGGTCAGGGGGACAGACACAACAAGTTGTGATTATTTGTGAGTTGTGCGCGGGGTAACATTCGACGGATCAATGCGCAATCAACCCAGAGTCGATACAATTCATGAGTAGCTACAACAGAATTCCTCAGAATACATATCAGAATGCATATAATCAGGGGAATAGGAATAATCCGAATCAGTCGTGGAATAATAATCAGAATCAGCAAGCTCCAGGACCATCGTACCCCCCAGGGTTTTAGAATCAACAACAACCAGTTCAACGTCAAGAGAGGAAATCAGATTTAGAGGAATTAATATCAAAATATATAACGAGCAATGAGGTAGCTATGAAGAATCAAGCAATGGCAATGAAAACACAAGAAATAGCCATCAAGAATCTAGAAAACCAGATGGGACAAATTGCCTTAGCATTAAACAACAGACCACAAGGGACTCTACCGAGTGACACCGAAAGAAATCTAAAGGGAAATCATGAACAGTGTCAGGCAGTCACCTTGAGAAGTGGAAAACAGTTGGAAGGGATAAACGCAGAAAATTCAGCTACCTCAGATGAAAGAGCTGATGACAGTAAAGTGGTTAAAGGAAAGACGGGTGAGGATAAGCAAAGTGAGAAAACCAAGTTAGACGACAAGCCAGTTGTATATCCTCCACCACCGTTTCAGCAGAGGGTCCAAAAACAAAAATTAGATAAGCAGTTCGCTAAGTTTTTGGTTGTGTTCAAGAAACTTCAGATTAACATCCCGTTTGCAGAAGTCCTAGAGCAGATGCCGAGTTATGCAAAGTTCATGAAAGGGATTCTGTCAAGTAAAAAGAAATGGGAAGACTTCGAAACAGTGGCATTGACAGAGGAATGTAGTGCGGTCTTACAACAGAAGTTGCCACCAAAGCTGAAAGACCCGGGAAGTTTCACTATTCTATGAACGATCGAGAACATGTCTTTTAATTAATGCCTATGTGATTTGGGGGCTAGTGTGAACCTTATGCCCTTATCAGTATACACAGAATTGGGTTTGCCCGCGCCAAAGCCTACGAATATTTCATTGCAGCTGACAGATAGATCAGTCATATATCCGAGAGACATAGTAGAGGACATATTAGTTAAAGTGGATAAGTTTGTATTCCCCGCGGACTTTATTATTCTTGATTTTGAGGAGGACAAGAATATCCCGATTATCCTAGGGAGACCTTTCTTGGCTACGGGGAGGACGTTCATCGACGTACAAAAAGGCGAACATACTATGAGGGTCCAAGATCAGGAAATAAAATTCAACGTGTTCAAGGCCATGAAATTCCCCATGGATGAGGAAGAATGTTTACGGATGGATATCATTGATCAAATAGTCAACGAAGACATGGGAAAGAGTCTGGTCAACGATCCTTTAGAAACAACATTATTGGGGGATGAAGAGTTCGTTGATCTGGAATTTGTGGACTACTTACAGATGTTAGATTCATTGCCACGAGTGAGCCGATTCAGAGCACCATTTAAACTTTTACACACGGAGGAGATAACCACAGAAAAATTAAACCCGTCATTGGAAGAACCACCAACTCTGGAACTCAAGCCACTCCCTAAACAAATCAGGTATGCGTATTTAGGCCATTCAAATTCTCTACCTGTTATTATTTTTGTTGCACTTAACGATTTACAGGAAGAAAAGTTGTTGAGGGTGCTTCGGGAACATAAATCAGCGATTGGGTGGACGATCACGGATATCAAGGGAATCAGCCCTTCGTTTTGCATGCACAAGATTCTGATGAAAGATGATGCAAAACCGACGGTGGAACAACAATGACGACTTAACCCAATTATGAAGGAAGTAGTAAAGAAGAAAATTCTAAAACTTTTGGATGCCAGTATCATCTACCCGATTTTCGACAGTAAGTGGGTTAGTCCGGTTCATTGTGTACCAAAAAAAGGAGGAATGACCGTGGTACAGAATGAGGATAACGAGTTAATTCTGACTAGAACAGTGACAGGTTAGAGGGTGTGCATCGATTATAGGAAGTTGAATAAGGCAACCCGAAAAGATCATTTTTTGCTACCCTTTATCGACCAAATGTTGGACAGATTGGCGGGTCACGAATTCTACTGTTTATTGGATGGATACTCGGGCTATAACCAGATCGCCATCGCTCCTGAGGATCAAGAGAAGACTACATTTACGTGCCCTTACGACACATTCGCGTTCAGGAGAATGTCATTCGGGTTATGTAATGCACCGGCTACCTTTCAACGGTGTATGATGGCCATCTTCTCCGACATGGTGGAGAAAAATGTGGAAGTCTTCATGGACGACTTTTCTGTCTATGGAGACAATTTTGATACTTGCCTAAGGAATTTGGTAATGGTGCTACAGCAATGCGAAGAGACGAACCTTGTACTTAATTGGGAAAAATGCCACTTCATGGTTTAGGAGGGCATAATTTTGGACCACAAGGTATCGGCTCAAGGAATGGAAGTTGACAAAGCTAAGTTGGAAACAATCGAGAAACTACGTCCCCCGAGCTCAGTAAAAGGAATTAAAATTTTTTTGGGACATGCTGGGTTCTACAGAAGATTCATAAAGGACTTCTCTAAAATTGTGAAATAATTGTGCAGTCTTTTAGAGAAGGGCTTTGTGTTTAATTTTGATGAGGAATGTAAGTTGGCTTTCGAGTTGTTGAAGAAGAAGTTAATTACAGCCCCAATGATAGTCGCACCAGATTGGAATATACCTTTCGAGCTGATGTGTGATGTAAGCGACTATGCGGTTGGGGCTGTTTTGGGACAACGCCGAGAAAAGGTATTTCACGCCATTTATTATGCAAGTAAGACACTCACGGAGACTCAAATGAATTATACAACTACGAAAAAGGAATTGCTTGCAGTAGTGTACGCGTTTGACAAATTTCGGGCATACTTGATCGGGACTAAAGTGATAGTCTACACGGATCATTCGGCTATTCGGTATCTAATTGCGGAAAAAGATGCTAAACCACGCCTTATCCGATGGATTCTCCTTCTTCAAGAGTTTGATCTAGAAATAAAGGATAGAAAGGGGACGGAGAATCAAGTTGCCGATCATTTGTCTAGGCTGGAAAATCCAGGTAAACATGAAGAGGACAAGTGCGTCATCAACGAGTCATTCCCGGATGAGCAATTGTTTGGGTTAAATGCAGAATTCCCATGGTACGCGAACTTTACGAACTATCTAGTGAGCAACATGCTCCCCCCTGATCTTACAAGACAATAAAAGAAGAAGTTCCTTCATGACGTCAAGTGGTATATGTGGGATGAGCCATACCTATTCAAATAATGTACGGACAAGATGATCAGATGGTGTGTGCCTTACAGCGAGGTGCATAGTATTCTGCATGAATGCCACTCGTCGGCCTACGGGGGACATTATGGTAGTGAGAGGACAGCAGCAAAAGTGCTTCAAGACGGATTCTATTGGCCTACACTATTTAAGGACGCCCACCAGTTTGTCAAAACATGTGATGGATGTCAACGGGTGGGCAACATTTCGAAAAGGAATGGGATGCCTCTACATACAATTCTTGAAGTTGAAATTTTCGATGTATGGGGCATCTATTTTATGGGTCCATTCCCTTCCTCATTTTTCAATTAGTACATTCTACTTGCGGTGGATTATGTGTCAAAGTGGGTTGAAGTAGTGGCACTACCGACTAACAATGCCAAGGTGGTGCTCAAATTCTTGCAGAAAAATATTTTTACGAGGTTTGGCACACCGAGAGCCATTATAAGTGATGAAGGTAGTCACTTCTGCAACAAATCATTTACAGCTCTCTTGGCAAAGTATGGGGTCAACCACAAGGTAGCGACGACTTATCATCCCCAAACCAGTGGGCAGGCTGAGGTGTCAAACAAAGAAGTCAAGAAAATTCTTGAAAAAGTGGTGAACCCGAATCGAAAGGATTGATCACTCCGGTTGGATGATGCATTATGGGCATACTGGTCAACTACTGATCGGGATTTCACCATATCAACTACTGTACGGAAAGGCTTGTCACCTACCAGTCGAGCTATAACACAAGGCCTACTAGGCCATTCAGAAACTAAACTTTGATCAAGCAGCTGTGGGTGAAAAGAGGCTACTACAACTAAACGAGCTCGATGAATTCTGACTTCAGGCATACGAGAACGCATAACTATACAAGGAGAATGTCAAGAAATGGCACGACAAGAAAATCATGCACCAAACTTTCGAGCCAGGGTAATCAGTACTGTTGTTCAACTCACGATTGAGGTTGTTCCCAAGAAAGCTTAAGTCAAGGTGGTCGGGACCATTCACCATCAAAACAGTGTTCCCATTGAAAGTAGTATGCACACAAGCCAATTATATTTGATGATAAAACATATACTTTGTAACAATCTTATTCATTTATTAATAAAAAGAATTAATTTATTAAAGGTTTTTAATTATCTACATGATGCTGCTTTATAATATGTGATAAACCCATAGTTTTAAGCAATACTTTTAGAATAATGATGATGATCATTCTAATGAGATCTAAATTCTTAAAAAGCTTAAAACTAAAATAGTTATCAATTGTTGAATTACTAAATTAGGGATTAGTGAATCCGGATATATTGATACATACGTTGCTTGCTCATTGGATGAGGATGATTGATCTCATGATCATTTATGTGGAGACACTAAAGCAAGAATGTAGGTGCTTATTGGAGAATAAGTTCACTGAACGTGGCTTGCTAAGGAATACATAATGGAGTTTTACTTGCCTGTCAATAGGAATTCCTGTAGTGATAGTAGTGCAAGTAATCCTTTGACTTGAGATCATCATAGTAGTTTGTGTATGATGAGTTATACTTTGATTTACTCCTTAAGACCCTTAGGGTATATCAAAGGGTATGCTTGTGTATAATAAGTCGTACAAAGAGATAATGTATGATCAATAAAGAATCTACCACTTCTAGTAAAAGAAGAGAAATGTCCTATGTGATTCGATAAATGACAACCTAGTAGTCCTTGGCCAAGGCAGAATGAAATTAGAAAGGAGTTTCTAATTTGCATTATTTGGTGTTGTGCATTTAAGAGTTGAAATACATATAATTAAATAAAATAAGACTTGACAGTAATTCCATGTCTTATATTTAATTGGGACATTATATGGTTAAAGGATTGAATCGTACGGTAACTATTTACTCAAAGGTTCTTTTATGATTAATGTTAAAATCTATATTATCTGAAAGGTCGTTGATCGCTAGGGAGGCTTATCCCTATTGTAGAATAAATATTATTTATTTAAACAAATTAATTGTTTAATTTATTTATTTAAATAAGATTAGAATTGTTCTAATTGATTTATTCACAACCGGTTTAATATAGAGAACCTAAAGGGTCACATCATAAAAGGAATAATAATTATTTAAGAAGTTAATGGCATAATCGTAATAATATGTTAAGTATATTTAATTTAATCTATGATGATAGAATAAATTAAATAGCTTAATATTTATTATTTAATATTTTAAAAATATTAAATATAAATTATAAGAGGAGTCTTATTAATATTATTATAATTATTATTATTTTAATTTTTAAAAGAGTTTAGAAATTAATTTAATATAAGTACTCTCATTTATTCCTAATAGGATTAGGAGAGAAAATTAGTTAAAGGAGTTTAATTAATTATCCCTAATAAGATTAGGGAGCCCATTTAATTAAAAGAGTTTAATTAAATAAATAATACCTTATTTTTAATTAAATAGGGTTACCTGATATCTTTATAAGGTAAGTCTTATATCAGATATCAGATATACATAATTTCAACAGTTGGGAGAGTACGTTTTTTTTCTATAGAGATAGAAAATTAGGGTTTAGCCAACCACCCTTCTTCTTGAATATTTATTCTTCCTTGGTGGATCATCTCTAGAGGCCAAATACTGGGTGGCTAACGTTGATCAAAGGAAGGAACCAAACCCGGTGGATTCAAGTTGAACGCGAAAAAGATTGGAGGTGAACTTGTACGTGAAGGAAGCTCGATTCTTCAAGGGTATGATTTTTATTCTTCATATTTTCGTTTAATTAATAATTGTGCATAAAGGGTGATCTGGGTATATGGTTTGTAAAATTTTAAAACTCTTGTTTATCACGTTTTCGCTTATTTTGTGCAATTTGATTGCGTTCATGAATATTCCAAACCTTACAGTGGTATCAGAGCCAAACCTTTGTGTAAATTATTAATTGTCAAATTTGATATGTATATTGATATGTGTTTAGAATAATTTAATTGGGCATAATTTTGTTGCATAAAATTTAAAATAAAAAAAACAAAAAAAAAGCGCCAATTCGCAAAACTTGTTTTAATATTCGGCGTTTCACAAGACCACAGATTATTAATATATATATATATATATATATATATATATATATATATAATACTTTCTTAATTATTTTATAATTAAAATAAAAAGTTTATTTTAATCTTAAAATAAAAGGTTTATTTTAATATTAAAATATAAAGTTTATTTTAATTTTAAAATTGAATTTTATGCTAACTAATTAGAGTTGTAATTGGATTCCATGATAACTAATTGGAGTTGAAATTGGATTCTATGTTTCCTAAAATAAAGAAGTTTATTTGTGAATAGGAAAATGAATCCATGTTTCCTTAAATAAAGGAGTTTATTTAGATATGGAATAAGATTTCATATTATTCAAAATAAAAGAGTTTATTTGTGAATAGGAAAGAGAGTCCGTATTTCTTTAAATAAAGGGGTTTATTTAGGTATGAAATAAGATTTCATATTATTCAAAATAAAGGAGTTTATTTGTGAATAGGAAAGAGAATCCGTATTTTCTTTAATAAAGGAGTTTTTTTACTTGGAATTGGATTCCATAATTAATTAAAATAAATGAGTTTATTTTGATTAAAATAAATAGTTTATTTTATTCAAAATTGGATAAATTAAATAAAAGAGCTTTATTTTGATTTAAATTTGGATCAAAATAAAGGAGTTTATTTTGATTCAAAATTAGATTTTATACTAACTAAATTTGCCCATTAAATGATATCAATATATATATTGAATATTTATTATTCATGAGATGAATGTTATTTATTGATGCTTATGGGGATGTGTGTGATAATAAATGGGATTGATTATAGACTATTGACCAATGTGATTGAATTTTATTTTAGTTGGATGCATGGATGAATGAGTTTTATTAAATAGGGTCTGCGTACCTCGTCTTCTCTAATTTTTCTTAATATAAATTCTATCTGTCTCCTATGTACTTCCCCTTAACTGCTGATCAAAGTTTCTATTTATTTTAAATAGTTTTGTAACAGGAATAGTTAGAATTAATTTTGAAGAATTGGAGATCAAGAAGCAAGGAGCGCTTGATGACCCGTTTGTAATGGAGCCCGAGTTTAAATGTAATAGTTATATTTAAATATTAATTGTTGCACCCCTAGGGTTTGACCTTTTGGTTCACTTGGTGGCTCTAGTGAACCAAACTAGAATAAAAGTTCATAATCAATCTGTGTAGAATATAGTACTCCCTCCGTTCCTAAAAGATTGTCATTTTAGAAGAAAAAATTTATTCCAAAAAATTTGTCGTTTACAACTTTCGAGGAGAATAAATTATTTATTTTCCTATATTACTCCTACCTTCTCTCATTGTCCCAAGAAATTCTCTCACTTATATTAATTGTTTTTAACTTCCCATAAAGGGGTAGTGATGAAATTTCAAATAAATTTTACTTGGTAAATGATACTTTCTTAATCCATGTGCCAAAACCTTAAACGACAATCTTTTAGGAACGGAGGTAGTATTCTATATGTGCATGCTTATACTATATATATTATATATTATGCAAACATGCTTCGCATGTTAATTAATACACTACAAAAAATGGGCCTTTAGCAACGATTTTTCGGGTAACAACTTTATAAGTCGCTGCTAAAAGTATATGTTTAGCAACGAAATTTGTCATTCGTTGCAGATTGTGTCAGGCTTTCACTTTTTGCAACGAAATTCATAAGTCGTTGCAAAATTTTGTTACTAATTCATTGGCGAGAAAAAATTTCGTTAGAAATTCGTTGCAAAATTTTCGGCCACTTGCTTTCCCGTCATCGTGGGCAACAAAAATTTTTTTGTTGCTAAAAATGGGGCTTTAGTAACAATTTTTCAGGCAACGATTTTATAAGTCGTTGCTAAAAGTGTATGTTTAGCAACGAAACTTGTCTTTCGTTGCAGATTGTGTCAGATTTTCACTTTTTTACAACGAAATCTATAAGTAGATGCAAAATTTAGAAACAAAATTCGTTAGAAATTCGTTGCAAAATTTCTAACCACTTGATATCTCCTCATCGTGGGCAACAAAATTTTTTTTGTTGCTATATTTCGTTGCCTAATATGGACCACATTCATTAGCAATAATTTTTTATTTCGTTGCATATTTTATACAACTTTTCACAACGACTATTAAAATGTTGCCTTAAATTAATATAATAATAATAATAATAATAATAATAATAATAATAATAATAATAATACAGTAAAATCTCTATTTAGGAATAGACTTAGAACCAAACTATTTGTATTCTAATTGAGAGATTATTACTAAATAGAGGTATTGGTACAAAATATTTTTCGAACACCAAAAAATATCCACTTTAACAAAAATATAGATTTTATAACAAAAATTAAAGAAAACATAAATTATTTAGATTTTCAAACTAGGAAAATATAGTCTTTAATAGGAAAATATGGTCTTTTATAGAAAATATAGTCTTTTATAGGAAAATGTAGTCCTTTATAAGAAATATAGTCTTTTATAAAAAAATGTAGTTCTTTATAAAAAATGTAGTCTTTTATAGAAAATATAGTCTTTTAAAATTAATATTGTCTCTCTCTCTCACACACACACACATTGTGAGGACCCCAAACTCAGATACTTGAAACCCGAACTCGGTTCTTCACGATACCATTTCTATGAGCGGAATAATACTAATAATAATAACAATAATATAAAAGATCAAATTAATTTACATAATTATCAGAGTCTAACTCCCAAGTACGAAACCTTTAAACATTCATTACAACCCATGATAGATAATATATATCATAATTGTCTTAATAACATTAAACTATTACATAACATAGTAATTCGTTCATTCAGCAACCTTCCCTTTTCCTTTGTTCTTAGCAGAGTTCTCTGGTCGTTCGCACTTAGCTGAAAACATTTAAATTTAAGCAAGGATGAGCATTTGAGTGCCCAGCAAGCAATAGCAATTATATATATATATATATATATATATATATATATATATATATATATATATATATATATATATAAGCTGAAAGGATTTAAATATTTTCTTTGTACTATTCTTCTACAACAAGTCAATGGTTGTGAAGTATTCTGAACCGATAATAATAACATAACAACTCTCTTTCAAATTTTTGAAACTACATAATGACTATATCTGGGGTTATGGTGACATGCCATGAACATTGTTTTCATTTTCGAAAAGGTTAAACAGAAATTCATCTGTAAACCGTCATAACTTACGGGCACGGGGGTGATCAGCCCGTTATGCCCTGCATTGATCAATACTACATTGCTAGAACGATATTATCGTTCATCCTTTGTCCGCCGGAGCGCGTAAAAATTTTCCCGTGTAGGGATGTTATACCTGTCTGGGTTCTAAATCAAAGGTTTTATCTTGTTCACAATAATCTATAATTCAATATATCTGTATACGGGTAATTGACAAAGGTATATCAACATGTGATTAAATACAATGATTATCCAAGTGGGGACACTTGTTTAACCATTTCTAGAAATTAACGAACAGAATATATATATCCGAATTATCGTATACTAACATGTTGATATTCAATGAGCTTATATAATATAAAGTTCATAATCTGTACAATAATAATATAGTTTAGAAACATTCTTACTCACATCCATTGCATAAAGAAAATGCAAAGGTTAAATACTTGCCTGAAGCGCTGCTTACAACTTGTAATTAAGATCTATCGCTTATCTCACGACCTATCATTAATAAGATAGTTCGTTCGATTAGAACAACATACTATAACACATAACACTGCTTATTGCAGTCAACACATAACCTAATCACATTAGCACCTATGTTTAATAACCATTGAATCACAAATAATCACTTATACAATCAAAATATCTAAGTCCAGATCAATTTCTGAAACATGTCGGTCTACCGACAACTTTATTGGGTAATTATCGAGTCTAAGACTCTATTCTATAACTTAACATCAGTACGTATCAGTCATTTTATTTTTAAATGACTCAATAAAATTTTAAAACATTTATTATAAATTAAATTTTCAAACACCGGAATCATATTTAAATGATTTAAATACTAATCAACTCTATTATAATTAATATTTAATTAGTATTAAACTATTAATGAAATCATTTCCAAAATTTTAAAGTTATGTATAATAACTCAAAATACTTTTAAAGTATTAATATTACCCTTAAATGATTTTTAAAACATTTAAAATCATTTTTAAATAATTATCATTAATATTAACGTATTAATGTTTCATTTATCAAAATATTAAAAGTCATTATTCATAACTTAAAATATTTTTAATTCATTTATATCCCTTTTAAATGATTTTTAAAGTAATAAAACCATTTATAAACTATTTATTTAATATAATTATTAAATACATTTATTATCATAAGTAATAACTTAATAATCATTAATATTTAATTATTAATGAAATTATCCTTTAAATATTAAAAGTTATATTTTATAACTTAAAATATTTTTAAACACTTTATTTTCATTTAATATGATTTTTAATATAATAAATTCATTTTTAATTAATTTATTTAATTCATTTAGTAAATAAATTAATTACCATTAATATTAATTTATTAATAAAATTTATCAAAAAATATTAAAAGTCATTAAAAATAACTTAAAATATTTTTTTATATCATAATATAATTTTTAAAGATTTTTCTAATATTAAAATTATTTTTAAATAATTTAATTAATATTATAATTAAATAAATTAAATACTTTTAATATTCTAAAAATATTAAATATTTATGAAATATAATAAAAATAATTAAAAACTAATTTTCAGAATTTTTTTATAATTTTTAATAATTTATTTTGTATTTTTAATAATTTAAAACTATTTTTTTTCTATTTTTTTATTAATTTCCGGAAAATAGAATATTATCTGTCGCTAAAGACAACCTATAGCGACAGAACCGTCGCTATAGGTGTTCTTCATGTTCTTGGCCAAACCCAGAAATGCATAGTCAGTTTCCGAGTTGCTTACTTTGACCAATCATAATCTAGTGTGTGCTGTGTTTCTGGGTATTTTGTTGATTAGAGAATGTAGTACAAATACAAGACTACTCGATCCAACAAAGAACATCATCAAACCATGCATAACTAACGAGATCTGAAGCGTTGAACAAGCTGTTAGAGCTGTTCTTCATTTTCTGGGCTACCTAGAAATGAAGAACAGTTCGACTGGCTCGTTTTGGGCTCCCACAACTTGTGATCTAGGTGCGTTTTTAGCGATTTAAGAGGTCTAACTTGTAGAACACATGTAAATCTAGAGATCCATTACATAAAATCAACAAAACAACAACACAATACCAAGATCTTGTCCGGTCAAACGTTGTCAGAAACCACGCTCATGAACTTTCTGGGTTACCCAGAAAGTTCATCCGTGAAGTTTCTGCCTAGTTTGACCATCCTCCAATTCCTGTATGATCATGATATAAGCTATCTAAAAGCATCACGATGTAGTATAACTACTATACTATAACTTAGATAACAAAACAACAACAAAAATCCAACAACCTGCCAGATCTAGATCCTTAAATATATTGTCAGACATTGAAAACCCATTTCTGGGTTACCCAGAAAAGGTCTGGTCATGGTCGGTCAACGACCTTTGACCACGAATAACTTGTAATCTGTTGAAGCTATGACCTTGATTCAACTTTTATACTAAAGAACACATACACGACTACAACTAAAAGCTTTCAAAACACGTAAATCTCTACAGATCACCAAGATATAAGGACTGACATTCACTGTCAGAGAACAAAAATTTATTTTCCCAGTTTTTGCAAATCTTCAAATCCGAGCCTCTAGATGTTATGGATCTAACATCTAGCAACCCAGATCATCCCTAGACACCTTATATAACATGTTTAACACAAAAAAATTAACATCTAACACAGAATCGTTGGACAGAAATTCTAGGGTTCGTTCATACCTTTCTTTGAAAAATTTCTGATTTTGTGTTGTTGATCTATTTATGGTAAACGTGGGGCTTTGATTTGGGACTAATATACTTGTGTATTTTGATGGTTAGAGAGAGAGAGAGCTTAGTTTGAGTGTTATGAAAAATGTAAGTAACAAATGTTATTTCTCTCTCTTCCAATCTATAAATAGAAGTGTATGGTGCATGTATGGCTGAAATGTGTGGCTGATCTACTGAGATTTTTGAGCATGTGGAGTAATCTAGAGTTGGTGAACAACTCCAATCTTGGCAAGATACACAAGTAAGGTAAATAAATAAAAATTACACATAAGGGCATTTTGGAACTTGGGCTTGATAATTTAATGGCATACTTGTAATCATGCAAACCCTTAGGATTTAGGGTTTGGGTTAGGGTTTAGGGTTTGAGCCATTTTAGCAAAAGTCTAGGATTTCTAATTTAGGGTTTGCTCAAAATAAAATAAAAGTTTAATAACTTTTAGTTTCTAAAATTTTGAAATTAGAATTTTCTAATTATGATTAATTTTATAATTACCTTATACAGGAACATTAGGGTTTAAATTATATAATTATCATTAACTTTGCTAAAATAACAATTAGGGTTTACAAATTGGTAATTAAGTTTTATAATTTCTAATTAGGGTTACTAATTATAGAAATTAGTGTTTCTAGAAATTAATATTTCAAAATGTTAATTAGGGTTTACCTAATTATGCATAAAATCACATAACATCGCTACATAATAATCTCGAACTCATAATTGAGTTTCAACTAGGGTTTAACACTTAAAATAGGGTTTTTAATAAATTTATTAGGGTTTCTAAAACTTTAATTAGGGTTTACCTAATTAATCACTTAATACACAACATAAAATATATAACACAGTTATATCACAGTCTTAAGCTCACAATTGATTTTCAATTTAGAGTTTCCCTAAGTAAAATTAGGGTTTAACCAATTAATACTAGGGTTTTGAAATTAAACACCATAATTGACCAATTATCATCAATACGTACATGCAGTACATATTCATAGCACTGAAAAATCAAAATATAATTAATATTATATTATTATTCTCATACCTTGGCAATAATCTAAAATTAGGGTTTGGATACCATATCTGATTTATTCTTCCTATTTAACCTTAATAATTAAGATAAAATAATTGACTTAATAACCTGTACTAAAATTCATATAATAAAATAATTATTATATTTATTCTAAAAATCACTCCATATATTATTTAAATAATATATGATTATATATTTTCATGGAAAATAATTATTAAAATATTTCTACCATAAATTAATTATTATAATTATATACTTTTTAATAATCAATAATTTTAAAATAAATTCATTTGTAAATAATTATGTAATAAATATATTTTTACTTACCACATAAATACATATACACATAATCTTGTACAAATCCTCATCCTTAATAAAAAAAAAAAAATTTATTCACAAAATTTCTTATTTATTTACATAGAAAATATCGGGTTGTTATATTCACCCTCCCTTATAAAGATTCCGTCCCCGGAATCACCGTTTTAAAACCTATACATACATGGTCACATAGCGTACACAATCATTGTAAGTAAATCTCGATCAACTTTGATCGAACTATTTTTTTTTAACTATTCACATGAAGCTTGTCTTTGTGATTACACAGAAAAATTGGTTTCTAACAGAACTCAAATTCCTCCTCAAAATTTCTTTATAAAATAATTTTACTATATATAGGAAGATCATGCATAAGAAAATAAAAAGGCATACGAATAATACCTGGAGTTCCAGTGCCAGCTGCTGCCGTATCCTGAACTGTCATCTTGTAGACCCTTGCCGTAGATTTTGTTGGCTTGCTTGACGAAGTCGGTCCCGTGATTGCTAACGTTCCGCTGCCAGTGCCCATGTTCACACTTCCTGTCTCCGCCCTCCTTTTTGGACAATCTTTCACCCTGTGCTCTGTCGATCCGCATATAAAACATCCACTATTCATCCTAGGATTGGGGCAGTTGGGAGAAATATGGCCCTCCTGTCCGCACTTATAGCAAACAAATTTTTCTTGCAAACACTCCCCCGAGTGATTCTTCCCACATGTCTTACATGGCACTATCTGTTTCGTAACACCTTCCTGTTTCACTTGTACACTTGTAAAACTGTTCACCTTCCTCTTACTATCACCACTCCTGCTCCCACTATTAATTTCAACCTTCCTAGCCCCTTCTATCTTACCCTTATTCTTCCTCTCCTTATTGTAAAGGCTCATGGCCTCACTTCCCTCCTCAGCTATGATCGCTTTCTCCATGAGTGCTGCAAATGTAGGAATTTGCAACACCGCCACTTTGTTATAGAGCCAGGGTTTCAATCCCAGCTCAAACCTTCTAGCTTTCCTAGCCTCCGTATCAACTTGATGTGGAGCAAACCTAGCTAACTCATTAAATTTGGTGGCGTATTCAGACACCGTCATATTCTCCTGCTTCAACTCTAAAAATTTAACCTCCATCCTCGCCTGCATACTTGGTGAAAAATAATTTTCGAAAAATAAAGTTTTAAATCTATCCCATGTGACTACACCTTCACCTGCCCTAGCCTGATTCGCTTCCCACCAAAAATTTGCTTCCCCCTTCATCATGTAAGTGGCAAAAGCAGTTTTCTGCCCCTCATCTACCCTAGCTACCGTAAACGCTTTTTCAATTTCCTTAACCCAAGTTTGAGCTTCTACAGGGTCAGTTGTACCTTTGAATTCTGGTGGTCCTACAGCCTTAAAGTCTTTGAAGTTCGCTAAGCGATTGCCCGGCTGGTTTCCAGCGACCGGTATTCCCTGTTGCATAGCCTGAGCTAACATGTTCGCAAATTGCTGCATCGGATCTGGTTGTTGTTGTCCCTCAACGTTGTTGACAGATTCCTCTGCCCTTTGATTGCGAGTTCGACGTCTTGGCGGCATTATCTGATTAAATAAAATCATAATTTAACTTACATTCTAAACCTTATCGCATAAGTTTAATATTTTAAACTTATTTCATCATTTCTCAAACATAGATTCATATTCATTTAACGAATATTTTACATAGCACAAAATGCTTTGAACTTCAGCTATCCCTTTATGACCACAAAAGTCAGAATTTACAGTCTTGACTTAATACAAAAGTTAGAAACATTACATTACACAAACATACTTATCATATGTATTATATTAAACACTCCTACACAACAGAACCTATACTACCTATTTATTACACCTTTTCCTTGGACATTCTCTCGCCTGATGACCTTCTATACCACAGACATAACATGCTCCTTTTTTGTAGTCAGGACAGTACGGAGTGGTATGTCCTTCATAACCGCAAAGATAACATATTCTTTTCCATTTCTTCTTATTGAATTTTCCTAAGTCATGGTCTTCTATCTTTCTTTTCCCCTTCTTATCCGGAGCTGCACACGATGTGTTGCTTGTGGCTCCCATCTGACCAATTTGGATTTTAAGCTTATCTTGTCCTTCCAATATTTCTATTAACGCTTGACGCAACTGACTATTCAACAGCCTTTCTATCTCCCACAGCCTTTCCAAAGAAGACACCTTGTTCTTCAGATCCTGCACTTCCGTTGATACTTGATCAGCTTCAACTTTAGTGTCCGAATCACTATCTGACAACTCCACCATCTCCGGATCTTGTACTATGTTTTCTACGATAACCACATCGTCTGAGTTGTTTTCATCGTGAGCCTCTATTTCAGCTATCGGCTTCGATATTGGCTCCTTCTTTACGATCCGAGGGTAATCGAATCCTTTTTCACCTGACATCTACACACATAAATTATCCTAACTAGCATATAGTATATACACACAACAAATAAGAGTTTTATACAAGTTATCTTTTATTTAGTTTGACGATGAATTTAGTCAATTCATCTCTTTTTAAACTCTATATGAGTTACTTATATTTTCAACGTTTCCCTCTGTTCTAAAGTTATAGCCTAAGGTCTAGCCCTCCTAAGGTTTCTAACCTTATAGCTCTGATACCAACCTGTGAGGACCCCAAACTTGGATACTTGAAACCCGAACTCGGTTCTTCACGATACCATTTCTATGAGCGGAATAATACTAATAATAATAACAATAATATAAAAGATCAAATTAATTTACATAATTATCAGAGTCTAACTCCCAAGTACGAAACCTTTAAACATTCATTACAACCCATGATAGATAATATATATCATAATTGTCTTAATAACATTAAACTATTACATAACATAGTAATTCGTTCATTCAGCAACCTTCCCTTTTCCTTTGTTCTTAGCAGAGTTCTCTGGTCGTTCGCACTTAGCTGAAAACATTTAAATTTAAGCAAGGATGAGCATTTGAGTGCCCAGCAAGCAATAGCATATATATATATATATATATATATATATATATATATATATATATATATATATATATATATATATATAAGCTGAAAGGATTTAAATATTTTCTTTGTACTATTCTTCTACAACAAGTCAATAGTTGTGAAGTATTCTGAACCGATAATAATAACATAACAACTCTCTTTCAAATTTTTGAAACTACATAATGACTATATCTGGGGTTATGGTGACATGCCATGAACATTGTTTTCATTTTCGAAAATGTTAAACAGAAATTCATCTGTAAACCGTCATAACTTACGGGCACGGGGGTGATCAGCCCGTTATGCCCTGCATTGATCAATACTACATTGCTAGAACGATATTATCGTTCATCCTTTGTCCGCCGGAGCGCGTAAAAATTTTCCCGTGTAGGGATGTTATACCTGTCTGGGTTCTAAATCAAAGGTTTTATCTTGTTCACAATAATCTATAATTCAATATATCTGTATACGGGTAATTGACAAAGGTATATCAACATGTGATTAAATACAATGATTATCCAAGTGGGGACACTTGTTTAACCATTTCTAGAAATTAACGAACAGAATATATATATCCGAATTATCGTATACTAACATGTTGATATTCAATGAGCTTATATAATATAAAGTTCATAATCTGTACAATAATAATATAGTTTAGAAACATTCTTACTCACATCCATTGCATAAAGAAAATGCAAAGGTTAAATACTTGCCTGAAGCGCTGCTTACAACTTGTAATTAAGATCTATCGCTTATCTCACGACCTATCATTAATAAGATAGTTCGTTCGATTAGAACAACATACTATAACACATAACACTGCTTATTGCAGTCAACACATAACCTAATCACATTAGCACCTATGTTTAATAACCATTGAATCACAAATAATCACTTATACAATCAAAATATCTAAGTCCAGATCAATTTCTGAAACATGTCGGTCTACCGACAACTTTATTGGGTAATTATCGAGTCTAAGACTCTATTCTATAACTTAACATCAGTACGTATCAGTCATTTTATTTTTAAATGACTCAATAAAATTTTAAAACATTTATTATAATTTATCATAAATTTTCAAACACCGGAATCATATTTAAATGATTTAAATACTAATCAACTCTATTATCATTAATATTTAATTAGTATTAAACTATTAATGAAATCATTTCCAAAATTTTAAAGTTATGTATAATAACTCAAAATACTTTTAAAGTATTAATATTACCCTTAAATGATTTTTAAAACATTTAAAATCATTTTTAAATAATTATCATTAATATTAACGTATTAATGTTTCATTTATCAAAATATTAAAAGTCATTATTCATAACTTAAAATATTTTTAATTCATTTATATCCCTTTTAAATGATTTTTAAAGTAATAAAACCATTTATAAACTATTTATTTAATATAATTATTAAATACATTTATTATCATAAGTAATAACTTAATAATCATTAATATTTAATTATTAATGAAATTATCCTTTAAATATTAAAAGTTATATTTTATAACTTAAAATATTTTTAAACACTTTATTTTCATTTAATATGATTTTTAATATAATAAAATCATTTTTAATTAATTTATTTAATTCATTTAGTAAATAAATTAATTACCATTAATATTAATTTATTAATAAAATTTATCAAAAAATATTAAAAGTCATTAAAAATAACTTAAAATATTTTTTTATATCATAATATAATTTTTAAAGATTTTTCTAATATTAAAATCATTTTTAAATAATTTATTTAATATTATAATTAAATAAATTAAATACTTTTAATATTCTAAAAATATTAAATATTTATGAAATATAATAAAAATAATTAAAAACTAATTTTCAGAATTTTTTTATAATTTTTAATAATTTATTTTGTATTTTTAATAATTTAAAACTATTTTTTTTCTATTTTTTTATTAATTTCCGGAAAATAGAATATTATCTGTCGCTAAAGACAACCTATAGCGACAGAACCGTCGCTATAGGTGTTCTTCATGTTCTTGGCCAAACCCAGAAATGCATAGTCAGTTTCCGAGTTGCTTACTTTGACCAATCATAATCTAGTGTGTGCTGTGTTTCTGGGTATTTTGTTGATTAGAGAATGTAGTACAAATACAAGACTACTCGATCCAACAAAGAACATCATCAAACCATGCATAACTAACGAGATCTGAAGCGTTGAACAAGCTGTTAGAGCTGTTCTTCATTTTCTGGGCTACCTAGAAATGAAGAACAGTTCGACTGGCTCGTTTTGGGCTCCCACAACTTGTGATCTAGGTGTGTTTTTAGCGATTTAAGAGGTCTAACTTGTAGAACACATGTAAGTCTAGAGATCCATTACATAAAATCAACAAAACAACAACACAATACCAAGATCTTGTCCGGTCAAACGTTGTCAGAAACCACGCTCATGAACTTTCTGGGTTACCCAGAAAGTTCATCCGTGAAGTTTCTGCCTAGTTTGACCATCCTCCAATTCCTGTATGATCATGATATAAGCTATCTAAAAGCATCACGATGTAGTATAACTACTATACTATAACTTAGATAACAAAACAACAACAAAAATCCAACAACCTGCCAGATCTAGATCCTTAAATATATTGTCAGACATTGAAAACCCATTTCTGGGTTACCCAGAAAAGGTCTGGTCATGGTCGGTCAACGACCTTTGACCACGAATAACTTGTAATCTGTTGAAGCTATGACCTTGATTCAACTTTTATACTAAAGAACACATACACGACTACAACTAAAAGCTTTCAAAACACGTAAATCTCTACAGATCACCAAGATATAAGGACTGACATTCACTGTCAGAGAACAAAAATTTATTTTCCCAGTTTTTGCAAATCTTCAAATCCGAGCCTCTAGATGTTATGGATCTAACATCTAGCAACCCAGATCATCCCTAGACACCTTATATAACATGTTTAACACAAAAAAATTAACATCTAACACAGAATCGTTGGACAGAAATTCTAGGGTTCGTTCATACCTTTCTTTGAAAAATTTCTGATTTTGTGTTGTTGATCTGTTTATGGTAAACGTGGGGCTTTGATTTGGGACTAATATACTTGTGTATTTTGATGGTTAGAGAGAGAGAGAGAGCTTAGTTTGAGTGTTATGAAAAATGTAAGTAACAAATGTTATTTCTCTCTCTTCCAATCTATAAATAGAAGTGTATGGTGCATGTATGGCTGAAATGTGTGGCTGATCTACTGAGATTTTTGAGCATGTGGAGTAATCTAGAGTTGGTGAACAACTCCAATCTTGGCAAGATACACAAGTAAGGTAAATAAATAAAAATTACACATAAGGGCATTTTGGAACTTGGGCTTGATAATTTAATGGCATACTTGTAATCATGCAAACCCTTAGGATTTAGGGTTTGGGTTAGGGTTTAGGGTTTGAGCCATTTTAGCAAAAGTCTAGGATTTCTAATTTAGGGTTTGCTCAAAATAAAATAAAAGTTTAATAACTTTTAGTTTCTAAAATTTTGAAATTAGAATTTTCTAATTATGATTAATTTTATAATTACCTTATACAGGAACATTAGGGTTTAAATCATATAATTATCATTAACTTTGCTAAAATAATAATTAGGGTTTACAAATTGGTAATTAAGTTTTATAATTTCTAATTAGGGTTACTAATTATAGAAATTAGTGTTTCTAGAAATTAATATTTCAAAATGTTAATTAGGGTTTACCTAATTATGCATAAAATCACATAACATCGCTACATAATAATCTCGAACTCATAATTGAGTTTCAACTAGGGTTTAACACTTAAAATAGGGTTTTTAATAAATTTATTAGGGTTTCTAAAACTTTAATTAGGGTTTACCTAATTAATCACTTAATACACAACATAAAATATATAACACAGTTATATCACAGTCTTAAGCTCACAATTGATTTTCAATTTAGAGTTTCCCTAAGTAAAATTAGGGTTTAACCAATTAATACTAGGGTTTTGAAATTAAACACCATAATTGACCAATTATCATCAATACGTACATGCAGTACATATTCATAGCACTGAAAAATCAAAATATAATTAATATTATATTATTATTCTCATACCTTGGCAATAATCTAAAATTAGGGTTTGGATACCATATCTGATTTATTCTTCCTATTTAACCTTAATAATTAAGATAAAATAATTGACTTAATAACCTGTACTAAAATTCATATAATAAAATAATTATTATATTTATTCTAAAAATCACTCCATATATTATTTAAATAATATATGATTATATATTTTCATGGAAAATAATTATTAAAATATTTCTACCATAAATTAATTATTATAATTATATACTTTTTAATAATCAATAATTTTAAAATAAATTCATTTGTAAATAATTATGTAATAAATATATTTTTACTTACCACATAAATACATATACACATAATCTTGTACAAATCCTCATCCTTAATAAAAAAAAAATTTATTCACAAAATTTTTTATTTATTTACATAGAAAATATCGGGTTATTACACACACACACACACACACACACACACACACACACACACACACACACACACACACACACACACACATATATATATATATATATATATATATATATATGTGAAATTATTACTATATAGAGATATAATTTTTTAATAATTACTATATAGAGGTATAGTTTTTTAATACGAGACTTAAAAAATATATAACATATTACAATTTAGAGGTTATTCCTATTTATAACTTGCCCAAATTGGGACCAATTTTTTTTATAATATTGTAGATGTTATTCTTATATAGAGTATTCTTAAATAGGGGTTTTACTGTAATAATAATAATAATAATAATAATAATAATAATAATAATAATAATAATAATAATAACAATAATAACAATAATAATAATAATAATAATAATAATAATAATAGTACTACTACTACTACTAATAATAATAATAATAATAACAATAACAACAACAACAACAACAACAACAACAACAACAACAACAACAACAATAAGTCCTAAATACTAATCCTTGCAAAATAATATCAACTAGGCCTAGGTGTTCGGGTGGTCATTAGATCAATATTTTAAACTGGAGATCTTGTGTTCGAATCTGTGCATCAACATATTTTTTGGGATAAAGCTCAATATTCGTCACGTCAGCCCGTCCACTTATGATATGTACGTATGTGTGTATAAAGTACTAAATAAAATACTAAACAAATCTCAACATTAAACTAAATATATATAAAGTAACTATATATGAATATTTTTATATATAAATATAAATATATATATATATATATATATATATATATATATATATATATATATATATATATGTAAACAAATATTCATATCTAAATTTTATAAATTTTAGATGAAATATTTATAAATGTATAAACAAATATTTGTTTTTAAATATTTATATGAATATTTAGAGAGATATATATATATATATATATATATATATATATATATATATATATATATATATATACGGTCCGGATCAAGTGCATACCCCTTATCTTACTCACCCGTGCTCACCCCCCTTTAGGCGATGGTTTTGGTCATACAACCGTCGTCTATACTTTTAGCGACGGAATATATATATATATATATATATATATATATATATATATATATATATATAGATGGTAATAGAATTTATCTAATACACAAAAAATATAACATAAGATGCAAAAATATCCATATTTAAATTTTCATCTAATTACATATTTTTCTATACATGACTAGTGATATTATATAAATATTTATAAATAATAAAAATATGACATTTAATACTAAGGATATTACGCACAAATTATTGTAAAAAAATAGATTATTTAATATATGTTAATAGTTAACTTAAAATTACATAAAATAATAAGAACTTTTATTCTTAGACGGAGGGAGTAACTTAAATCATGAACATATTTTTAAGTTCAAAAATAAAACATAAAAAGAAGAATAGTAATGGTATACCCCCTAGCTATTCCTAGTCCTCCTTTTACATTTTTTCCAAATATATTATAAAATTAAATTATAATACTATCAGTTCTAAGATAAAATATAAAAGATGAAGAAAAATTTATTATGTTTTATGAACTAAAACAGAATAAAGTTATTTAAAAATGACTTATAAGTCATTCCTAATAAGTTAGTTTGAAACATATTAATGTAATATCAATTTTATCCCTATTTTATTTAAATTTTTTTAAAAAAAAAAATTTGAAAAAAAGAAGAGTAAAATGAAATGTCACTTTAATTGGCGTTAGAATTTTAGTTTTTATTTTTTTATAGCTGAAGTCTTATATACTCCTTCATTTCCAGCGCCGATGATAGAGAATAAACATAAAAAAAATATTGATGTTTGTAAACAAGTACAAGAGATTAAAGAAATAAAAAAAATAAAAAAAAGATTCCAACGTCAGTTAAAGTGATATTACATCTTACTCTTTTTGTTTACAAATTTGCTTTATAAAAATTTTTAAAAAAAGTTACAATGCTGGTTAGTTTGACATTGGATCACATTTTTATTTTTTTCAAATTTCTTAAAAAAATAAAATATAATTTTTTTAAATTCATTTTTTAAAAAAATATTTTTTTAAATGGCTTTGGTTGCCTTTCTGATTTTTAGCCAAAAAAAATATCCAAAAATTCAACGCCATTTCAATTGGCATTCAGTAGTTTTCAGTATATATTAAAATAAGAATTTTGTGAATAAATTTTTTTATTATATATACGGCATTGAATATATGTTGCAGTATACGTGAATACGTGCGATGTAATGAGTATTTGAATATGTGATAAATATGTTAAGTGCTTGGTTTGATATGAATTAATTTTTCACGAAAGAATAATTGGTTTAAGAAATATTATTTTTTTAAAAGAAAATAAGCATAATATAATAAACAATATAGATAATATATATATATATATATATATATATATATATATATATATATATATATATATATTGTGTGCAGATGGGAAATAATAAATTATATTATGTGAAGAAAGAAAATAAAATTTAAACTAAACAAATCAAATAAAAATCTAACTAGGGGATTAATAAATTAAGCTAATCAAACATAGCATTTGGCCATATAACACCCGAATTAGGAAAAAAAAAGGAAGGAACAATATAGCAGTAGTTAGGGCAATTTCAGAAAAAGGGGAAGAAGAAAGAGCAGGAGCTGAAAGAGAAGGAGAACAGCTCGACAAAGATGAAGCAGGAGGTGGCGATTCGGGGGTGGAAGCCGTGTGCCCCAAAAGGCTTAGGGACCAAGAAATTTTCGTGGAAGGCAAGGTGATTTGCCTATAAAGACTCGATCTCTCCTCCCCCTTCTTCTTCCTCACTGCGGATCCCAGCCTTCTTCTCCCCTCACCGTCCGGCTAAACCCAAGCTACCCATTCTAGACCAAGTGTGAATTTAATTAGCAAGCAAAGCAAAGGTATAATAATAAAACCTTCTTGTTTCAATTAAACTGAGATCAATTAGTTGAGTTTTTTATTTTATCCAATTGGGGGTAAGTGATGTTTTATGATACTGTGATTAGACAAAAGATGTTACCGAACTTCAGAAGTATGATTTAGTTTTGACAACTTATAGTACTCTGGGTATTGAAGAATCCTAGTCTGAGTCACTCTGGGTATTGTGTTGTTTGCTTGGCTGTTCACCACTCTGGATATTTCAGGATCTAATTGGTTGATTATATGCACATACTGATAAATGTTTAATGTTCTCATAATAATTTTTGCCTTGTATATCTCAATGAAATACTTGCTAATTACAGTATGTCACAATAGTTGCAAGTTTGTTAAAAGCAAATTAATGTAAAGTGTCAGATTCATTTCTTGCAATTTGAATTTATATCTTTGTATATGTGGATCCATTTTCGATTTATTTCACTTATAGTACATAGGCAGTTGGATGTGGTTCGGAGGTTTGTAGGTTGTTACATAGTGATATATTTAAAAATTTATGGTAGATTCTATGTATGTGGAGATGTCATGTTAAATACTCAGGTCATACAACCCACAAGTCATCTCTCACACTCTCAATCATTTAACGGGTGCCTCAATGTGTCAAGAAACTTAGAAGCTAAATTTTTTCTACTCTTTCAGCTAATAACTTCAATTTGCTTGGCTTTACACTTGCCTTCTATCTTTATTTGTGTGTGTGGGTCTATCTTTCTCACACATCAAACCAGTGAGCACACACACAAATACGAATTTTATGCACATATATCAAGCCAGTGAGCTCTTACACTGATCTGAATTTGTTGCCATATGTAATCCACATGCAGTGATTTCAACTTCAATAATCTCTTTTTTAAAATTTTACATGTTGCTTTTTTATCAAATTGCAAAAATTGTTAGTAATTTCGCGGTTGACAATCCAGTAGGGATCTTGGACCATGCTATATTGAATAGAGTTGTGCTCGATGAGGCCACAATATATTTGAAAACTGACCTATTCATGATTTGATTTAGTGAACTAGATTTTCAAGGGTGAATAGGCTGTGAGAATCTGAAAGATTCGTATGGTTGATCATGTTTTAGGAGAGAAAGAGAACGACAAAGATTTGTCTGATTATTTATATTTAAGTATATAGTAATGTAAATGCTTCTAATTATCATGTCAAATGGTCTCATATCTTTCTGAATTGAAGAACAAAAACCATTTAGATGCGCTATTAATGATCATTGAGTTTCCTCTGATTTCTTTCTCTCCATTTTGGTAGTCATGCATTCTTATTTCTTTGGATAGTTTTTGTTTATTGTTTGATTGTTAACTTGGAATAATGTTTCTTGTCATTCTGATGTAATGTGATTATATCATTTAGGCTATAATGGCAACCATTTCCTTGAGGAGAACAAAAGACAAAGGCTTAATTGGATTGCCACCTAAAATTATAGAGACCTATTTTGTGTATCTTTCGGCTGAAGAAAGAGAGCTTTATGATTGGATGGAAGGAGAGGCTAGGAGTGTTGTCCGGGATTACATCTCTGCAAAAAGCGTAACTAGCAATTATACAACTGTACCTAGTATTATTCTATGACTTCGCCAAATTTACACTAACATAGCCTTGTGCCCTTTAGATTTCATAGCATCTCTTCCAACAAACAATATAGAAGGTATTTCACTAGCGCTTATCTCTATCATTTATTCGCATATATTGGGTTTGTGAAGTTTTCAAGTAGATCATAATTATTCTTCTGATAGTTTATACTAGCCTTTGCATAGTCTTTTCTTTCCGTTGGATACTTTTTTCCCTTTCCTTGTAAGCATGCCTTCTGTAAACTTAGAACCTAATATCTTGATTACAATTCTGGTGTGAAAAATTGCATTACTATTTAATTCATTCTAGCTTCTCTTATTTACAGTACTACAATTTTCCATTTGTTCCATGTGGCATGGAGGAAGTTACTCATTTCGTTTCAATAATAGCAAAAATTGCTTATATTGTAGAGGTTTTATGTTTTAATTTTCCTTTTGTTGGCTTATGATTATTATTTAGTTATGGTGAACTGAGAATATAACATACCTTTCTTTGAAAGTGTGTGCAAGAGCATGAAAGTTGGTAATTTGAAAATACAACCCTTTAAGAGTGGATCCAAAACGATTATGTACGTGAATGTATTATAATTGTATATATCCATTTAATTCAAAAAATAAATATATTAATGGAAATGGGTGTTTCTGTTTGCATTACATGTTTTTTCCCCATGTATGTTTGTGTTTTATTTTAGAAGTTAATGGGTTAATTTTGCTTTGATGATATGTTGAGTTTGGGGTTGGTTTTTGTTTGGTTGTAATTAATTACAAGAATTTTGTAATTTTTACTTTTATTTCTTTTGAGAAGTTGGTAATTTATTACTTTACTTATTATGTTGTTCATTTGTTCATGTTGTTATGTCATATGGACTTCTTGTTGTATACATCTGTTTAACTGATCTAATGGCCGTTTTCTAGTCTGTTCCCATTGTGGAATTATATATCAGTGTGGGTGTATCGCTTTGGTTGTATGTTTATAGTAATTTTGAAATTTAGAGATGTCTTTACGAAGATCCCTCTACTTTTCTATGTTTTTAGCTTTTAAGCGGGTAAGTCATTCAATTATTTGGAGCTGACATGATTTTAACAATACACAGGCTCTTTGAGATGAAGATTTGTTAAACTTATAGCTAGCAAGTAACCACCTTGTCTTTATAACTTAAATAATCTATTTCGCACTTTTGCAGCTATGATTATTCAGGATATGGAGCATCCTCTGGTAAGGTAAGGAAAATTATAATGATTATATTATTCAAGTTTATGATTTTCACTACGATATTGAAGCTTATAAAGCTTAAATTTTGTTAGCCATCTGAGTAAACACATACTGTAAGACCCCGAATTTTATGAATTAAAAGTATTCAATTTTTCTTATAATTACTATTCAGTAAATGGTTAAATTGATAAATGTTAAAGTTAAGGGTGATATATGATTTTTTTCAAAATACACAAGTGGTTATAAAATAATCATTGTTGTCGGGGAATATTCGTTTGGTCGTGGAATATTTTTTCTGTCGGGGAATATTCGTACGACGGCGCAGCTATTTGTGGGCCCCATAACGAATAACTGTCGGGTGAAGAAAACGACAAATTTGAGTTTTTACAAATAACGACGTAGTTGTTACTGTTAACACTGTTGGAATACCCGGTGATTAAAATACAGTAATACGCGTTATTGCACAGTAGCACACGGTATTGCACAGTATTTTTAAAATTATTGATTCTTACGTAAGAAGACACTACTCAATAATTGTTACAGTAATTACTGTTCAATATTTTATTTTATTGATTCAATAATTGTTGCGTTGATATTTTATATTATTGTTGTTTCAATAATTGTTGCTGCACAGTATTTTCCTTTATCAGATCAATAATTCATATTATTTGAATAATATTATTAGATAACATTATTGTCAATGTCTAGAAAGTTCTGTCTAAGGAGAGGTTTGGTCATCTAATTGCGCGCCAGTAAGGAGAAATTCTTATTGGAAAGCCCCCTCTTTCCTGGGAACGGCCTGGTTGTCATAAATGTGATTCTGTAATATTATTTGTGAATAATTAATTATTGATTCATATGATAAGAAAATATTTATTTTATGTGGATATAAATGAGGGATATATTTTTGTGGTTAAAAATGAAGGAGTTAATGTTGAGGTTTTTATCAGTATTTTTGTCGGAATGGAGGTATTAAAAATCAGGGTTTTTGAGATATTTTGCGAGGGTTATAATTTTTAATCCGACCGTTGGATCGTGGTAATTTTTGGATATGTTATACATATATAAGTTGAGTATATGTCCACAAATTTTGAACCGTTAAAAATGAACGTATGATTTGTTATGAATTTTACGAGATGACTGGTTCAGAAATTGTTGAATTTTTGGAGTTTATCATTTTGATGGAAAATTCTAGAATTAGTGGGCCCCACTTGTGGTTGGTGAAGAAATGTGCTAAATTATATTTCAAATGTGGTGGGTGGGAATAGTAGCAGGTAAAGCCATCAGGTTGCAGGTCAAACGTACCAAAATTTTCCTATAAATAGAGGGCTAAGTTAGAATTGAAAAACACACCAGAAACATAAGCTTTCTCTCTTTCTCTCTCTAGATTATTGAGTGTATTTTGTGAGTATTTAGATACTCTGTGAGTTTCTATTCATCAGTGCAAGTTTCCTTCAGCCTTATACCGATCAGAAGTACTGCTCTTTTGAGGTAAGGGATAGTAAGGGATTGTAAGGGATTGTAAGGGATATTAAGAGATTTTAAGGGTTGTTATGATTTTCAGTTTCGTAATTTTCTGATCTTCAAAAATTCTGAAAAAATTTGAAATGATATTTTGATGAGTTTTCTTGATTGTGTCCAAAAATGGTGATTTTTGGATGTATAGATTGAGAGTTATGAATTTTATGAGAAAAGATTATTTTAAAAGTAACCGCTTATAATTCCTTGTGGTTAACTCCAAAATTGATGAAATTTTTATTGGGAGTACATGTATATGATAGGAGTATACTCTGTGAATTTTAGAATTTTTAGATAAAAGTACAATTTTTGATAAATGTCTAAATATTCGGCTGTTTTGGCCATATGAAAAATAGTAAATGACTTTTAAAAATTCTGAGAAAAATATATATTCACTATGGGACTATATTATGCTAAATTCCAGAAAAGAAATATTTTTGGAACTGATTTGGTATTTTTCATAAAAATAGTCTAGTTATGAGTAAATGAATTAAATATGTTTTGTGAAGAAAGAAAATTGGAAAATAGGATTTTATGGCTTGAGAATCCTATATGAGGTATATGCAGATTTTTGATGAGGATTTTTGGTTATTGGTGATGAAATCTTATGAGTTTGGCATTTTAGAATGATTAAATGATTTATTTAGTAAAGTGTAAACAATTAAAATAAATTGTTTATAAATTTAAGAAATGTTATTCTTTCAATATCATTATACCAAAATATTGGTATGGATTTTATTGTGGAATTTCTATCTTTTGCGTTGGGGTTACTATTCACGAGTTACTATTCATGAGTTACTATTCACGAGTTACTATTCACGAGTTACTATCCATGATAAAATTGATTTCTTTTTCTGACCAAATTATAGTTGAGTTATGAATATTACTCTTGAGATTAAATCTATATGTTGATCATATTGTTTTTATTATCATATATAACATTTTTATAACCTTGATGTTGAAATTCTCTTTCACTGGAGTGTAAAGATGGGTAGATTATTGGTATGATCATGACTAGGGTTCTCTTTGGCCTGTAGTGCAAAGTTGAATTGTGACTGGTATGATCATGACCATTGAATTTATAATTGAATATCTTAAGCTTAAGTGCAAAGGTGAATTGATCAACATGGTTATAATTATTGTTTATATAAATTCTAAAATGATTATAATTCTTTGAGATATTAATATATTTGGCATGTAGTGCAAATATGAACTGTTGATGAATATATTTGGCCTGTAGTGCAAATATGAACTGTTGATGAATATCTTTGGCCTGTAGTGCAAAGATGATATGTTGTTGAATATCTTTGGCCTGTAGTACAAAGATGAACTGTTGTTGAATATCTTTGGCCAGTAGTGCAAAGATAAACTGTTGACGAATATCTTTGGCCCGTAGTGCAAAGATGGATTTGTTAGTATGATTATAAACAGGAATTGTGATTTGGTATAACCATGATCTTTGATGTTTCAGGTAAAGACAGGTGATAAAAATTATCTTCGTCCTGGGTGCGAAGAAAAATTTATAGTCACAATTATGATTATGAGTTATTCATATGATTGTGAAAAGGAACTGTTGAGTGATGTTACATGGATAAAATATTGTTGGTGGATTTTTAACATGGAGAAGATAATAGACTTTATAGTCTATTTGACTCTTCTAATGGATTGCTCGTTCCGCTGCAACTATGGTTGAAATTTTTATCATTTACCATATGTTCTAAATCTCTGATTTATTATTGATGAAGGCTATTGATAATTTAATTATCTTTAGTCATGATATTCTTTACTGAGCTAGTTGTGCTCACCCTTTTGCTTCACAATTCCTTTCAGGTAATAAGAGTGTAGCTGGGTCGAGCGGGGGTAACAAGGGAATAGAACGGTGGTCATCATTTAGTAGTTATATTTGGTGAAGAAAATAGGGTGAGGCGAACCCAACGTTGGAAGGGTGTTTTGTCACTATCATACAAGATGTCTAATGACATACAACCTCGTGTCATCATAGGACAGGGTTGTGCTCATCCACTTGCTGAGTATATCTACGGGCACTACCTATATAATCTTGGTGTTTGTTTGAAGTATAATTCTCAATTAGAGACAGTGGAGATAATGATAAGTCAAGAGAAGACTCACCATTGGGAAGAATATGATAGTAATCTTCTCGTTTTTCTTTGGGGTCTATTGGGTCAACCAAGGATAATTCTGTGGCCATATGATATCTATCATAACCTAGACGCGTGGCCTCCCATGTACGAAGGTTTCCTTGAGCACTTCCCAAATATTCTAATTTCTAGAACAGTTTTTGACTATACCTTTATGTAAGGTACCTTTGTGAAGTGCTGATACATGATGGTTTCCAATGTCACATTTGGTATATATTTGTATCCAAACTCACAGCATATGTGTTGTTGTATTTTGCACGACAATTGTTGTAATAAAGTTGTAGTTGTTTTCTGTACCATGTATTTGACGACTCAGAATGGGTTGGATGGAATGGACCTATTTTGGGGTCGTTACATTTGGTATCAGAGCTATAAGTAAAGAGCCCCGAGCCTCTCGCTGGTGACTTCCTGTTGATGGGGGATGCACCGAAGCCAGACTCTCCGTAGGGGACGCCGTTCTGCGGTGGCAAACTGATAGGTATCAATGTAAGGTGCTGACATAGGTTGGTGTCCTGAGTTGCATTTGGTATCAGAGCTTGGGGATATGATCTCTGGCGGAGATCGGGGAATACAACTAGAAGGGGAGAGATGAGTAAATCCTTCGCTAGTGTGTCCTACCTAAGCTTATTTGTTGGTCAGTCATAATATCGGGATATTATGTGATATGTTAATTTGTTAAATTAACACTTATTTTGAAGCTGTATTCTAGAATGTTATTTGAAATACAGGAGATGAGCAATAGAGAAATTATGATGACAGAGAAGATGGAAATTGAAATGAAAGGAAGGTATTCTCAACTCTTTGAAATACCAGGTACGTAAATTTCGGGGACGAAATTTCATAAGGAGGGGAGATTGTAAGACCCCGAATTTTATGAATTAAAAGTATTCAATTTTTCTTATAATTACTATTCAGTAAATGGTTAAATTGATAAATGTTAAAGTTAAGGGTGATATATGATTTTTTTCAAAATACACAAGTGGTTATAAAATAATCATTGTTGTCGGGGAATATTCGTTTGATCGTGGAATATTTTTTCTGTCGGGGAATATTCGTACGACGGCGCAGCTATTTGTGGGCCCCATAACGAATAACTGTCGGGTGAAGAAAACGACAAATTTGAGTTTTTACAAATAACGACGTAGTTGTTACCGTTAACACTGTTGGAATACCCGGTGGTTAAAATACAGTAATACGCGTTATTGCACAGTAGCACACGGTATTGCACAGTATTTTTAAAATTATTGATTCTTACGTAAGAAGGCACTACTCAATAATTGTTACAGTAATTACTGTTCAATATTTTATTTTATTGATTCAATAATTGTTGCGTTGATATTTTATATTATTGTTGTTTCAATAATTGTTGCTGCACAGTATTTTCCTTTATCAGATCAATAATTCATATTATTTGAATAATATTATTAGATAACATTATTGGCAATGTCTAGAAAGTTCTGTCTAAGGAGAGGTTTGGTCATCTAATTGCGCGCCAGTAAGGAGAAATTCTTATTGGAAAGCCCCCTCTTTCCTGGGAACGGCCTGGTTGTCATAAATGTGATTCTGTAATATTATTTGTGAATAATTAATTATTGATTCATATGATAAGAAAATATTTATTTTATGTGGATATAAATGAGGGATATATTTTTGTGGTTAAAAATGAAGGAGTTAATGTTGAGGTTTTTATCAGTATTTTTATCGGAATGGTGGTATTAAAAATCAGAGTTTTTGAGATATTTTGCGGGGGTTATAATTTTTAATCCGACCGTTGGATCGTGGTAATTTTTGGATATGTTATACATATATAAGTTGAGTATATGTCCACAAATTTTGAACCGTTAAAAATGAACGTATGATTTGTTATGAATTTTACGAGATGACTGGTTCAGAAATTGTTGAATTTTTAGAGTTTATCATTTTGGTGGAAAATTCTAGAATTGGTGGGCCCCACTTGTGGTTGGTGAAGAAATGTGCTGAATTATATTTCAAATGTGGTGGGTGGGAATAGTAGCAGGTAAAGCCATCAGGTTGCAGGTCAAACGTACCAAAATTTTCCTATAAATAGAGGGCTAAGTTAGAATTGAAAAACACACCAGAAACATAAGCTTTCTCTCTTTCTCTCTCTATATTATTGAGTGTATTTTGTGAGTATTTAGATACTTGTGAGTTTCTATTCATCAGTGCAAGTTTCCTTCAGCCTTATACCGATCAGAAGTACTGCTCTTTTGAGGTAAAGGATAGTAAGGGATTGTAAGGGATTGTAAGGGATATTAAGAGATTTTAAGGGTTGTTATGATTTTCAGTTTCGTAATTTTTCTGATCTTCAAAAATTCTGAAAAAATTTGAAATGATATTTTGATGAGTTTTCTTGATTGTGTCCAAAAATGGTGATTTTTGGATGTATAGATTGAGAGTTATGAATTTTATGAGAAAAGACTATTTTAAAAGTAACCGCTTATAATTCCTTGTGGTTAACTCCAAAATTGATGAAATTTTTATTGGGAGTACATGTATATGATAGGAGTATACTCTGTGAATTTTAGAATTTTTAGATAAAAGTACAATTTTTGATAAATGTCTAAATATTCGGCTGTTTTGGCCATATGAAAAATAGTAAATGACTTTTAAAAATTCTGAGAAAAATATATGTTCACTATGGGACTATATTATGCTAAATTCCAGAAAAGAAATATTTTTGGAACTGATTTGGTATTTTTCATGAAAATAGTCTAGTTATGAGTAAATGAATTAAATATGTTTTGTGAAGAAAGAAAATTGGAAAATAGGATTTTATGGCTTGAGAATCCTATATGAGGTATATGCAGATTTTTGATGAGGGTTTTGGTTATTGATGATGAAATCTTATGAGTTGGCATTTTAGATGATTAAATGCATTTATTTAGTAAAGTGTAAACAATTAAAATAAATTGTTTATAAATTTAAGAAATGTTATTCTTTCAATATCATTATACCGAAATATTGGTATGGATTTTATTGTGGAATTTCTATCTTTTGTGTTGGGGTTACTATTCACGAGTTACTATTCATGAGTTACTATTCACGAGTTACTATTCACGAGTTACTATTCATGTGTTACTATTCACGAGTTACAATTCATGATAAAATTGGTTTCTTTTTCTGACCAAATTATAGTTGAGTTATGAATATTACTCTTGAGATTAAATCTATATGTTGATCATATTGTTTTTATTATCATATATAACATTTTTATAACCTTGATGTTGAAATTCTCTTTCACTAGAGTGTAAAGATGGGTAGATTATTGGTATGATCATGACTAGGGTTCTCTTTGGCCTGTAGTGCAAAGTTGAATTGTGACTGGTATGATCATGACCATTGAATTTATAATTGAATATCTTAAGCTTAAGTGCAAAGGTGAATTGATCAACATGGTTATAATTATTGTTTATATAAATTCTAAAATGATTATAATTCTTTGAGATATTAATATATTTGGCATGTAGTGCAAATATGAACTGTTGATGAATATATTTGGCCTGTAGTGCAAATATGAACTGTTGATGAATATCTTTGGCCTGTAGTGCAAAGATGATATGTTGTTGAATATCTTTGGCCTGTAGTGCAAAGATGAACTGTTGTTGAATATCTTTGGCCAGTAGTGCAAAGATAAACTGTTGATGAATATCTTTGGCCCGTAGTGCAAAGATGGATTTGTTAGTATGATTATAAACAGGAATTGTGATTTGGTATAACCATGATCTTTGATGTTTCAGGTAAAGACAGGTGATAAAAATTATCTTCGTCCTGGGTGCGAAGAAAAATTTATAGTCACAATTATGATTATGAGTTATTCATATGATTGTGGAAAGGAACTGTTGAGTGATGTTACATGGATAAAATATTGTTGGTGGATTTTTAACATGGAGAAGATAATAGACTTTATAGTCTATTTGACTCTTCTAATGGATTGCTCGTTCCGCTGCAACTATGGTTGAAATTTTTATCATTTACCATATGTTCTAAATCTCTGATTTATTATTGATGAAGGCTATTGATAATTTAATTATCTTTAGTCATGATATTCTTTACTGAGCTAGTTGTGCTCACCCTTTTGCTTCACAATTCCTTTCAGGTAATAAGAGTGTAGCTGGGTCGAGCGGGGGTAACAAGGGAATAGAACGGTGGTCATCATTTAGTAGTTATATTTGGTGAAGAAAATAGGGTGAGGCGAACCCAACGTTGGAAGGGTGTTTTGTCACTATCATACAAGATGTCTAATGACATACAACCTCGTGTCATCATAGGACAGGGTTGTGCTCATCCACTTGCTGAGTATATCTACGGGCACTACCTATATAATCTTGGTGTTTGTTTGAAGTATAATTCTCAATTAGAGACAGTGGAGATAATGATAAGTCAAGAGAAGACTCACCATTGGGAAGAATATGATAGTAATCTTCTCGTTTTTCTTTGGGGTCTATTGGGTCAACCAAGGATAATTCTGTGGCCATATGATATCTATCATAACCTAGACGCGTGGCCTCCCATGTACGAAGGTTTCCTTGAGCACTTCCCAAAGATTCTAATTTCTAAAACAGTTTTTGACTATACCTTTATGTAAGGTACCTTTGTGAAGTGCTGATACATGATGGTGTCCAATGTCACATTTGGTATATATTTGTATCCAAACTCACAGCATATGTGTTGTTGTTTTTTGCACGACAATTGTTGTAATAAAGTTGTAGTTGTTTTCTGTACCATGTATTTGACGACTCAGAATGGGTTGGATGGAATGGACCTATTTTGGGGTCGTTACATTTGGTATCAGAGCTATAAGTAAAGAGCCCCGAGCCTCTCGCTGGTGACTTCCTGTTGATGGGGGATGCACCGAAGCCAGACTCTCCGTAGGGGACGCCGTTCTGCGGTGGCAAACTGATAGGTATCAATGTAAGGTGCTGACATAGGTTGGTGTCCTGAGTTGCATTTGGTATCAGAGCTTGGGGATATGATCTCTGGCGGAGATCGGGGAATACAACTAGGAGGGGAGAGATGAGTAAATCCTTCGCTAGTGTGTCCTACCTAAGCTTATTTGTTGGTCAGTCATAATATCGGGATATTATGTGATATGTTAATTTGTTAAATTAACACTTATTTTGAAGCTGTATTCTAGAATGTTATTTGAAATACAGGAGATGAGCAATAGAGAAATTATGATGACAGAGAAGATGGAAATTGAAATGAAAGGAAGGTATTCTCAACTCTTTGAAATACCAGGTACGTAAATTTCGGGGACGAAATTTCATAAGGAGGGGAGATTGTAAGACCCCGAATTTTATGAATTAAAAGTATTCAATTTTTCTTATAATTACTATTCAGTAAATGGTTAAATTTATAAATGTTAAAGTTAAGGGTGATATATGATTTTTTTCAAAATACACAAGTGGTTATAAAATAATCATTGTTGTCGGGGAATATTCGTTTGATCGTGGAATATTTTTTCTGTCGGGGAATATTCGTACGACGGCGCAGCTATTTGTGGGCCCCATAACGAATAACTGTCGGGTGAAGAAAACGACAAATTTGAGTTTTTATAAATAACGACGTAGTTGTTACTGTTAACACTGTTGGAATACCCGGTGATTAAAATACAGTAATACGCGTTATTGCACAGTAGCACACGGTATTGCACAGTATTTTTAAAATTATTGATTCTTACGTAAGAAGGCACTACTCAATAATTGTTACAGTAATTACTGTTCAATATTTTATTTTATTGATTCAATAATTGTTGCGTTGATATTTTATATTATTGTTGTTTCAATAATTGTTGCTGCACAGTATTTTCCTTTATCAGATCAATAATTCATATTATTTGAATAATATTATTAGATAACATTATTGTCAATGTCTAGAAAGTTCTGTCTAAGGAGAGGTTTGGTCATCTAATTGCGCGCCAGTAAGGAGAAATTCTTATTGGAAAGCCCCCTCTTTCCTGGGAACGGCCTGGTTGTCATAAATGTGATTCTGTAATATTATTTGTGAATAATTAATTATTGATTCATATGATAAGAAAATATTTATTTTATGTGGATATAAATGAGGGATATATTTTTGTGGTTAAAAATGAAGGAGTTAATGTTGAGGTTTTTATCAGTATTTTTGTCGGAATGGAGGTATTAAAAATCAGGGTTTTTGAGATATTTTGCGAGGGTTATAATTTTTAATCCGACCGTTGGATCGTGGTAATTTTTGGATATGTTATACATATATAAGTTGAGTATATGTCCACAAATTTTGAACCGTTAAAAATGAACGTATGATTTGTTATGAATTTTACGAGATGACTGGTTCAGAAATTGTTGAATTTTTGGAGTTTATCATTTTGGTGGAAAATTCTAGAATTGGTGGGCCCCACTTGTGGTTGGTGAAGAAATGTGCTGAATTATATTTCAAATGTGGTGGGTGGGAATAGTAGCAGGTAAAGCCATCAGGTTGCAGGTCAAACCTACCAAAATTTTCCTATAAATAGAGGGCTAAGTTAGAATTGAAAAACACACCAGAAACATAAGCTTTCTCTCTTTCTCTCTCTAGATTATTGAGTGTATTTTGTGAGTATTTAGATACTCTGTGAGTTTCTATTCATCAGTGCAAGTTTCCTTCAGCCTTATACCGATCAGAAGTACTGCTCTTTTGAGGTAAAGGATAGTAAGGGATTGTAAGGGATTGTAAGGGATATTAAGAGATTTTAAGGGTTGTTATGATTTTCAGTTTCGTAATTTTTCTGATCTTCAAAAATTCTGAAAAAATTTGAAATGATATTTTGATGAGTTTTCTTGATTGTGTCCAAAAATGGTGATTTTTGGATGTATAGATTGAGAGTTATGAATTTTATAAGAAAAGACTATTTTAAAAGTAACCGCTTATAATTCCTTGTGGTTAACTCCAAAATTGATGAAATTTTTATTGGGAGTACATGTATATGATAGGAGTATACTCTGTGAATTTTAGAATTTTTAGATAAAAGTATAATTTTTGATAAATGTCTAAATATTCGGCTGTTTTGGCCATATGAAAAATAGTAAATGACTTTTAAAAATTCTGAGAAAAATATATGTTCACTATGAGACTATATTATGCTAAATTCCAGAAAAGAAATATTTTTGGAACTGATTTGGTATTTTTCATAAAAATAGTCTAGTTATGAGTAAATGAATTAAATATGTTTTGTGAAGAAAGAAAATTGGAAAATAGGATTTATGGCTTGAGAATCCTATATGAGGTATATGCAGATTTTTGATGAGGATTTTTGGTTATTGGTGATGAAATCTTATGAGTTTGGCATTTTAGAATGATTAAATGATTTATTTAGTAAAGTGTAAACAATTAAAATAAATTGTTTATAAATTTAAGAAATGTTATTCTTTCAATATCATTATACCAAAATATTGGTATGGATTTTATTGTGGAATTTCTATCTTTTGTGTTGGGGTTACTATTCACGAGTTACTATTCATGAGTTACTATTCACGAGTTACTATTCACGAGTTACTATTCATGTGTTACTATTCACGAGTTACAATTCATGATAAAATTGGTTTCTTTTTCTGACCAAATTATAGTTGAGTTATGAATATTACTCTTGAGATTAAATCTATATGTTGATCATATTGTTTTTATTATCATATATAACATTTTTATAACCTTGATGTTGAAATTCTCTTTCACTGGAGTGTAAAGATGGGTAGATTATTGGTATGATCATGACTAGGGTTCTCTTTGGCCTGTAGTGCAAAGTTGAATTGTGACTGGTATGATCATGACCATTGAATTTATAATTGAATATCTTAAGCTTAAGTGCAAAGGTGAATTGATCAACATGGTTATAATTATTGTTTATATAAATTCTAAAATGATTATAATTCTTTGAGATATTAATATATTTGGCATGTAGTGCAAATATGAACTGTTGATGAATATATTTGGCCTGTAGTGCAAATATGAACTGTTGATGAATATCTTTGGCCTGTAGTGCAAAGATGATATGTTGTTGAATATCTTTGGCCTGTAGTACAAAGATGAACTGTTGTTGAATATCTTTGGCCAGTAGTGCAAAGATAAACTGTTGACGAATATCTTTGGCCCGTAGTGCAAAGATGGATTTGTTAGTATGATTATAAACAGGAATTGTGATTTGGTATAACCATGATCTTTGATGTTTCAGGTAAAGACAGGTGATAAAAATTATCTTCGTCCTGGGTGCGAAGAAAAATTTATAGTCACAATTATGATTATGAGTTATTCATATGATTGTGAAAAGGAACTGTTGAGTGATGTTACATGGATAAAATATTGTTGGTGGATTTTTAACATGGAGAAGATAATAGACTTTATAGTCTATTTGACTCTTCTAATGGATTGCTCGTTCCGCTGCAACTATGGTTGAAATTTTTATCATTTACCATATGTTCTAAATCTCTGATTTATTATTGATGAAGGCTATTGATAATTTAATTATCTTTAGTCATGATATTCTTTACTGAGCTAGTTGTGCTCACCCTTTTGCTTCACAATTCCTTTCAGGTAATAAGAGTGTAGCTGGGTCGAGCGGGGGTAACAAGGGAATAGAACGGTGGTCATCATTTAGTAGTTATATTTGGTGAAGAAAATAGGGTGAGGCGAACCCAACGTTGGAAGGGTGTTTTGTCACTATCATACAAGATGTCTAATGACATACAACCTCGTGTCATCATAGGACAGGGTTGTGCTCATCCACTTGCTGAGTATATCTACGGGCACTACCTATATAATCTTGGTGTTTGTTTGAAGTATAATTCTCAATTAGAGACAGTGGAGATAATGATAAGTCAAGAGAAGACTCACCATTGGGAAGAATATGATAGTAATCTTCTCGTTTTTCTTTGGGGTCTATTGGGTCAACCAAGGATAATTCTGTGGCCATATGATATCTATCATAACCTAGACGCGTGGCCTCCCATGTACGAAGGTTTCCTTGAGCACTTCCCAAATATTCTAATTTCTAGAACAGTTTTTGACTATACCTTTATGTAAGGTACCTTTATGAAGTGCTGATACATGATGGTGTCCAATGTCACATTTGGTATATATTTGTATCCAAACTCACAGCATATGTGTTGTTGTATTTTGCACGACAATTGTTGTAATAAAGTTGTAGTTGTTTTCTGTACCATGTATTTGACGACTCAGAATGGGTTGGATGGAATGGACCTATTTTGGGGTCGTTACACATACTATGACATAGAAGTGGTGTACAATTATTTGATGAGTAAATATGGTATCAAGCAAGAGGATGTCATTTTGTATGGTCAATCTGTTGGAAGTGGGCCCACACTACACTTGGCTTCTCGTTTGTAGAGGTTGAGAGGTGTTGTTCTACATAGCGCTATCCTTTCAGGAATGCGTGTTCTGTATAATCTCAAGTTGACATTCTGGTTTGACATATTTAAAGTAAGTTTGACATTGTTCTTATTATGACCCCTTTATTCCATGTTCTATATACATGGTGTTGTATTGAGAAGGCTCCTTTCAATATTTACAGAATATTGACAAAATAAGAAATGTTAGCTGTCCAGTTCTTGTAATACATGTGAGATATGCCCTCTCTTTCATTCATTCACTCTGAAATACATCTTGTTATGCATCATTCTTTGCACCATGATTATGCTGCTAGCTATTAACTTCTCTTACGCGTGTTCTCTTTTACGAAATCGTAAAATAGTATCTGTAATACCAATTTACATAGTTTTTGTGCTTGATTCTAAGCATATATATATTTGAGTTTGATACATTTCCTGTTTGATTGTTTTATTATATAGTATATACTACTAGGAAACTACATTTGACTTTCTGTCTTGGTAGCATACCTTTGTGTTCAGTAAATTGAGTAGTTTAGTGAATAGTTCTAAAGTTGAACATTTGTTCAATAAATTGAGTGTACTAAAAACTGCGGGAAAAAAGTTGACCTTATTTTTACAAGGAGGTGAAATATACTAGACCGTCTGTTCCTCACTCCTCTTGTTTTCTTCATTTGGCAGAAAAAATTATGGTACATATCAAGAATTTATATATTCAATTAACGAGGATAAAGGTACATGTGCACAACTGGTGCAAGCGAATCATTTTGAATATATTTGTGCTAGTTGCAAATCTGCAATATTTCCAAAATATGAATAACAAACCCACCCAGAATACCATTGATGTCTTTAAAAACATGTGACAAAAATAAATCTGTTTAATTTATATGAAGGTGTGCCAAACAATGTAAAAGGAAATTTCTTTCTCAAACAAAATAGTCGGATGGCCCATTCAATCTGACATTAGAAATTTAGAAGGATGAATCTTGAGATAAGTTCGATGGCCAGAACACAACGAAAGTGGGATATCATATGTGAGATATCTACCCAACTTCATATTCGTGTAAAGGTAGGGACATATGATTCACTTGTTTTCTTCTGTTGCTTAAGCTATCTCCATTTGCTGTTTTGTTATTCCAACGTCTCACGTTAGTGGATTATTATGCTCCTCTTTTCTTTTCTGAGATTTCCTCGGTACAACCTGGAGAGTTCTGTCGAAAGATCAATCTCTGTGAACAAGTGGTTTTAATTTCTCAGCATCTCAAGAAGGATATCGAGTTTTGTCTTTCCAATGTCTGCTGCAACATGTGAATTCTTGGTAAATAACCTATGATGTCTGTGATTATAGCTAGCATCTTTGGGGCATATACTGTATGGAAATTTGTCATCTCAAGAAAAGTTTTTCCACATTGACTAATAGCCTCAACTTTTCTATAATTGTTGTCCTTTCTATATAGAAATCTAAATATTGTTATTTAAGATTGTGTGATGCTTATGGTTGTTGAATGTGACTGAATGCTGACTTGAGGTCAACATATAATAATAATCTACAAGTCTTGTAACAGAAAATATGTTTACCACTATGCTTACTGAAATTAATTCACGAAATGGCCGATTAAGATTCCAATTTTTTCTTGTAACAGAGCAATCATATAGTCGCATTGAAGGTTCTTTTTCTATTTGGATTTGTAGCAAATGATATTGTGATTGCCTATTTGTCTTTTTTCTACTTATGAGCAATACGGTATACATTAATACCACATAGAAACTCTATTGTCTTTGTGTATTGATTTTGGCACTAAGTGCCTTTGGTGACCTATTTGCTTCATTTTCCTGACTTTGCTATTATTTTTAAATATGTGCAGGAAAACTGCTTCTACGACTTGCCTTACAATATTGGGTATCAAATTTTCGTGCTATGTTTACGGAAGACAAGGGACAAAATTATGAAGTGTACTCTCTCTATATATGTAGATATATACTTTGATTGAAGAACTGTGGTAGCTTTAGATGATTAATTGTAAAGATAATAAATGATTATGTAGTGGATGATTTTATTAAGTTAATAATACTTTAGTTTTTTGTATTTTTGCTATTATTTGCTATGGGGACATTGAGCCAGCCAGGTACACAAAAAGAATGTCAAATTTTGATTTGACAAGAATATAATTCGTTACCAAAGCATTGAACAAGTTTTAATATAGCAACAATTTTTTTATACATTTAGCAACAAATTTTCGTTGTTAATGGCATTAAAAATATAATATTAGGTAACGAAAAAGTAACCTAATAACAACGGAGAGGATATTGTTGCTAATACTAACATAAAAGACAACATTTTTTATCGTTGCAAATCATATCAACTTTCGTTGCACATATAAAGAAACGACAACATATAATGTCGTTGCTAATCGATGACTTTCATTGCTATTGAAAAATAACCAGCAACAAATATTTTCGTTGCTGATTCAGCATAATGTCGTTGCCAAATAATATAATCAGCAACGAAAATCGTTGCTAAAAAGTTTACATTCCGCAACGAAAGCAAGCTTAGGCAATAATTTTCATAATTTACTGCAACGAAAAATATCATTGCAAAATGGTGTCAATTGCAACGAAAATGCATAGTCGTTGCAAAAAAAAAAAGAGTTCATTTCGTTGCCAATTAGCAAGCTTTTGCAACGAAATGGGGTTTTTAGCAACGAAATTTTAATTATTCTGCAACAATACATTTTGTTGCTAAAGGATCGATGTCTCTGTATGAAAGCCAAATTTCGTTACAAAATGTATAACTTTTGGCAACGAAAAAAAAGCGTTCGTTGCGAAACAATTAGCAACGCTCATTGCGCAACGAAAGACGCAACGACAGTAAAGTCGTTGTCAAAACCCTTTTGCAACGAAATTTGACACCTTTAGCAACGAAAATCGGTTGTTGCTGAAGCCCTATTTTTTTATAGTGATATGACGCGTATTTTATATATATATATATATATATATATATATATATATATATATATATATATATATATATATATATGTGTGTGCATGCGCGCTAAATAAGATGAGACAAATTAATAACACACCCCTCAAATATTTTATATTAAGTTGTAACGTTCAAAAATATTTGGAATATCGAACGTCACCTTCTAGCATGATAGAAACAATAGAGTATTGAATATTTAATATGAGATTGTTGTGCACACACAAGGCAAGTATTAAATATTTAAAATGTTTTTATTACATATGATGTTTATAAGGAATTGAACATTACTGCTTTGTTGTGCACACACAAGGGCTATAGTTTTCTCTTCACCTTTATGGAAATGCTGGGTCTAACTTAACTTAAATCATTTTAGTTCGGATGTACACACAGTTGACCATTATAATTTAAGAGGTAAAATACAAGGAGTTACATAATTGATATAATTGACAAGAGTTGTCTACCTATTTATTTATATATAGTTTATTGTGCACACACAAGGCTATATACATTTGAAATGAGATCCTTATTCTCACTAGCATATCTTTAATTAGATTAGCCGAACTATATAAATTGAGGGTAATATAGTTTGAAAAAAATAGTGAGAGATACCAATTTAAAATAAGACCTAATTTATTTTGGTAATTAATAAAAGAATGTATGCTAAAATGTTGTTAATTACAAATTCATTTACAAAATTTTACAATATCTAAATTACTATTACTGCGAAGCATATTAGATGCTAAATTAGCTGGACCGAATTAAACGGATTGGTTAAGAAAATTGAGAAAAGTTCTTACGGCTGAAAAGCTATCTTATGTCCTTAATACGTCTTTCCTGCAATGGTTGCAGACAATGCCTCTGAGGAAAAGATTGCTATTTTTTAAAAGTGGCAAGATGATGCACAGTTGGCTCAATGCATCATGTTCGCATCCATGAGCAACGAGCTTCAGCGTCAGCATGAAACTATGGATGCTCTTACTATATTCATGCACACAAGTAGTTGATGGTGAGAAAAGTAGGACTGATAGATATCAGATATCTAAGGAGCTCTTCCGATCTAGAATGACCGATGACACTACAGTATAGATAAAATTCTTTAACATAATCAATTCGATTGATCAATCAGGACAACGAGTTTTGTCTTCGACGGAGAGTTTAGCCAAGATTTGATCTTGCACTCACACCCGGACTCCTTTCACAATTGTTGTGATTTTTTCATATGAACAAGCTAGATATCAGCCTCGCTGATTTGCTTAACATGTTGAAAATGCTGAGTCACTTTCCAACCAAGAAAGACCACGTCTTGCTGGTAGGGGCCAAAGGATCTTTTGAAAAGAAGTACGATTCAAAGAAGGTAAAAGAAAAGGCATAAACAAAGAATAATAACAACAAAACTGATACGGATAGCAAAGGAGTTTGCTTCCACTGCAATAAGCCTGGACACTGGAAAGAAACTACGAGAAGTATCTTGTAGAGGCTAACCAGAAGAAGCTTAGTGAAGTTTCGGTTATAAATATAATTTTGTTCATGATTTAAAATAAATTTTTCTTTAAGTCAAGATTCTACTTGGGTATTGGATACCGACTTTGGTTATCATAAATATAGATTTATGAAGGGACCAAGCAGAAGTAGAAAGCTAAACAAAGATAAGTATTCCTATGTGTGGGAAATAAAGCAAAGGTTACTGCATTAGCCATAGAAACTTATAGTTTTGCATTGTCTACGGGCAAATCTATTAAGTCAATAAGTTTTTATTGTATTCCAGTTCTCGTTAGAAACATTATTTCCATTTTATTGTTGGACAATGAAATCTTTTGTATTATATTTAAGAACAATTGTTATTCTATTTATAATAATAATGTTTTGTATAGAACTGGAATATTACTTAATGAATTTTGTATACTTGACTTATGTAACGGGATGAATTGTCTGAGTTGTGATTCTGAGGACAGAATCCTTTTAAGAAGGGAAAGATGTGACAACCGAGATTTTGTAATTAATTTTAATATTTATTGGATTGAATAAATATTTTTCGAGGGATTAATTATTAGATTAAATAATTATTTGATGAAATTATGGTAGGTTAATTTAATTACATGTATTGTATTTATTAAATTGATGTGGAGAATTTTATTATTCGATGTATGCATTTATGTGAGCTTATTGTATTAAAAGAAATATTTAATAAGCCTATTGATATTTTAATTAATTTAATTATTAATTAGAGAGTTAATAATTTGACATTATTTATTAATGAGAAATTTAATTATGTGACTATGTGAATTTATGAGAAATTATTATATTTTATTTAAAGTAAATTAAATAAAATATTGGATTTATTTTATAAGGAGTGTGACATTTTAAAACTATATGATAAAATAGTTATTAAATTAAATGGGATTAAGTTTTTAAAACTAGCCAAACATGGCCTTAATGGGAGTTATCAGTAGTTACCCATGACTGGGTTAACTGACCATTATACGCATCACTTTCTTTTTCCTTTATTATATTACGTATTCTTTTCTTCTTCATTATTTGCCTAAGTCTAGAAAGAATAACAGAGAGAGATACATAGAAAGAGTTGAGAATTCAGATATTATTAAGAGGATTGTGAGAGTCATCTGAGAAAGAATTCATCTTCTATTAATTCTACGCTTGGGTAATCCCTTTAACCCAATTCTTTTCTACGTCATTTAGTGTTATAAAATATGGCTCTCCAAATTCTATAAAATTCTCTGTGGTTGGAAATTGTATTGACTATGTGGTTATATACGTGATTTATGTCATAGTAGCATATTTAATATATATTGTATATGATTCCATATCATAAGTTTCGTAATATGATGACTTGTTATTTCAAAATTTACAGAGTTTGGGTTTTGGCCATATGGCCCTTATACGTAAATTTAATGTGTCAAACATAAATGGTTTTGTAAAATTTATACTCTTATTTGATTATGCATGATAAAACGAACAAAACGAAACTTGAATGGTTGGATTTGGCCTTATAACGAATCCGTAGTATTAAATTCCATGTTTGTGTTCAAGAACATCAAGAACAGTACAATTTGCATATTTTAATTCTGTAATTATATGTTTTAATGGGTTAAAATCACTCTTTAAGTGTTGGGTAATGATTATATATGAATTCTAACATGTGGGTATGATTAAATTCGTGTAGTAATAATTTTAATTGGAGTTTTTGGCTGTGTTCTGCAATTTTCGCAAATTGCAGAACAGTTTCTGGTTCGCCACGCCGCGGCGCCAGTCTCGTGCCTTAACATCCGCGCCGCAGCGCCATGGCGCCGCAGTACCAAGAGTCCGACCGCAGCGCCGAGTACCAGTACAACAGTGGCGCCGCAGCGCCACTCTGCAGAATGTCCAGAAATGACTTATTTTTAAATGTTCAAGTCTAGCAATGTGTTAGTAACTTATAGTAATGAACATAAAAACTTGTTAGACATATAATGATGTGTTAAAATAAATTCTTAACACGTCCATAACACAATTACGTGTAAATTGAATGATCGAATGCATAATTAGCTTATTGTTCGTGAAATCTAATTTTTTGACAATAAGTGTAGTAATTAACTAAGTATAGTCATGAATTCGAGTTAGACAAAAGAATAAACTTATGATGTTTAGTACGTTGTAATTGACTGGTATTGTGAATGTAATTGATATGTAGGATTTAAATCAAAGAACGAGTTTAGTTAAAGTGTAATTTATGCACGAGGCAAGTTTTCCTAACCCTACTTGTTATCATTATTCAAGTTCATAAATTACTTCAAGCAATTCTTGTCATTATTAAATCAAGTTTGATTTGTTATATTAAAGATTAACTATCTTTTCAAAGTATGAATCTGTTATACACTACTTGTTCTATTGTATATCTCTTGAGATTGTTATTCAATTTAAATACCATTTATTATGAACCTTGTTAGACTAACGAACCCTTATTGATTCGACTAGTCCATAGTTGATAAACGTTCTAAATTTTTGAACCCTTATTGATTTATCCAAACCAAACTTCCTTTGGTGCGGACTCTAATGTCAAACTAAGATGAACAACCCTGTATAGGGGATTACTTATACGTTAGCGTTAAGATATTGTGCACAGTATGGTACTAAGGGCTGATCCCCCTAAGTACGAGATGAAGAGTCCATAGTTTTATTACTGTTAAATGTTTCAAGTATAACCCTTGATAACTTAGGACATAGTTCAAGGTCTTATGACCCTCAGAATTTTGTTGATTCTTGGTAATCATTTTTGGTTCAAAAGTTGAGCTTTATTCCAGAAGTCCTTGATTCACTCGCATGTTATTATATTATTATTTTATTGTTATACTTGTGGGCAATCGTGCTCACTCTTGCGTAATAATAACATTGCAGTTAAGAACGAAAGAACTGACGAGCCTTCTTCTAGCAAAGGCAAGGACAAAGCTATTAAGTGATGAAGACGTGTTATTAAATTTTAAGAATGTCATTGTTAAGACTCGATGTTGTTTAAGACTTATTATTTGTTTATGTTTCCGCACAAATATTTAAGGTTAGTATGACCTGGGATTGTATTTATTATTCAGATGTTGTAACCCCCATAAGGGGAGGAATTATTTCTATTTATTGCATGGTTTGCATTTATTATGGATAGATAGATATATGATTTTGATTAGTGAACACCAAATCATGTGGAAATTGAAGTATCAGATTTGGGGGTGTCACAACTTACGTGAAAATAATTTTGCAAATTGAACAAATTAGTATAAGAAAATGATTTGATCATTCAAAGAGTTGAATGTGTGTATTTACTGAAATACAAGTGTGAATTATTTGAAAGGTTCAAAGAATTCAGAAGTGAAACTAATTTGAAAAGTTTTAAGATTCTTTAATTAGTTCCAGAAATAAATACTTGTTCAATAAGTTTCTAGATCATCTCAAATGGTTTTCTCACAATGGACGCCTCCTGATACTTAATAATTGATTGATGTATCTGAAATGAAAAAGCGTACCTTGTTGGACATGGTGCGGTCCATAATGATTTTATTGACATTCCAGTACCCTTCTGGGATAATGTCCTAGAAATGGTTGTATATTTACGGAAAAGAAAACCTCAAAATTCGGCCACAAAACTCTATAAAAGTTATGGACATGAAGGATTCCTAATTTTAAGTAAGTTAAGATAAGGGGTTGTCCAACTTATGTGAAAAGGTTTCAAAGGATAAGCTTGGGATAAGATTTGACAAGTACAGATTTGTGGGACATCCTAAAGTAAGTTTAGGATATATGTTCTATAATCCTACTTAGCAAAAGGTGTTTGTTGTGAAACACGCTTCCTTCTAAGATAACTATGTTTATCATTGAAGGGGCTAGTGAGAGGATAATAGATCTTGAAGAGTTCAAGAACCACAAAGCACTATAAGTCAAATAAGAGGAACCTGTAGATAGACCTATTGTACCACAACCGAATCGTAAATCTGGAATAATACCGAAGATACCTGGGAGGTATGGATTCATCATGGATGATGATGATGAGGTACGTATCATGAAAGATGATGATACAGTTACATACGATGAGGTAAGAGTCGTAGACACTCAGAGAAATGGATTGAAGTAAGATTCTCAAATATGGAACATTCGTTTTGATGAGACAATCAAAAGAGTTTGATTTTATCAAAAAAAAGAATGAACCTAGCTAGTGTGTACAAAAGGTGGCATTCCTAGTATTATATGTTGATATACTATGGATAAGGAATGACATACAAATGCTACAATCAATAAAGATAAAGTTGTCTAAATATTCCTCCATGAAAGATTTGGAAGAGTATCGTAATTGGGGATACAAATCTATATAGATAGATTTAAGAGGATACTCAACTTAACCCAAGGAACGTATATTCATTTGATGATAAAGTCGTTTAGAATGGCAAACTCCAAGAGTTGTCTCATGTTGATGAGTCATAGAGTGTATCTCTCTTAATAGTCCCCATAGACTCCTGAAAAGAGAGATCGCATGAGTGACAATCATGTATACAATAAAATATACGAGAACTGATGATGACCAGTTATATTCTGGAGAAGATCACTATAAGACAGTGAAAAATATCTTAAAGTACCTAACCGGCACTAAGGATGTGATCATATTCATGGTGGGACTAAATTAAAACTACAGGGCTTAACAAACTTAAGTTTTTCAAAACATACCAAGACGACATAAAATCCACTTTAAGGTAAAGGGTTACTTTGAACAGTGGTGCAGTGAATTGAAAAGGTTTCAAACAGCAAAGAGTTGTTGGTTTAGTGATAAAGACAAAGTATATAGCTATAAATGAAGCTGCAAGTTGATTGTTTGGATGAAAAGTTCATTACAGAACTAGAAATAGTTCCTAAGTCTCATCTTGGATCTAAATATGTGTTGTGGCACTTTCATTTGATTATAGCAATCATTGAAAGATGGGAAATCACTATAGAGATAGTGAACTCTCAAGAACAACATTACATATCCATTAACTAAAGCTTATCCAACAACAGGATAATCGTCACTTAGAGAAGAAGAGTATGAGATACCATGGCAATTGGCTTTAGTGCAAGTGAGAGATTGAAAGTAGTATACATACAAGCCAGTCATGTTTGATGATAAAGCATATACTTTGTAGCAATCTTATTCATTTATTAATAAAAAGTATTAATTTATTAAAGGCTTTTAATTATCTACATGATGCTGCTTTATAATATGTGATAAACATATAGTTTTAAGCAATGCTTTTAGAATAATGATGATGATCATTCTAATGAGATCTAAATTCTTAGAAAGCTTAAAACTAAAGTAGTTCCCAATCGTTGGATTACTAAATTGGGGATTAGTGAATCTGAATAGATTGGTACATACGTTGCTTGCTCATTGGATGAGGATGATTGATCTCATGATCATTTGTGTGGAGACACTAAAGCAAGTATGTAGGTGCTTATTGGAGAATAAGTTCACTGAACGTGGCTCGCTAAGGAATACCTAATGGAGTTTTACTTGCTTGTCAATAGGAATTCCTGTAGTGATAGTAGTGCAAGTAATCCTTGGACTTGAGATCATCATAGTATTTTGTGTATGATGAGTTATACTTTGACTTATTCCTTAAGACCCTTAGGGTATATCAAAGGGTATGCTTGGGTATAATAAGTCATACATGGAGATAATGTATGATCAATAAAGAATCTACCACTTCTAGTAAAAGAAGAGAAATGTCATATGTGATTCGATAAATGACACACCAGTAGTCCTTGGCCAAGGCAGAATAAAATTCGAAAGGAGTTTCTAATTTGCATTATTTGGTGTTGTGCATTTAAGAGTTGAAATACATATAATTAAATAAAATAAGACTTGACAGTAATTCCATATTTTATATTTAATTGGGATATTATATGGTGGAAGGATTGAATCGTACGGTAACTATTTACTCAAAGGTTCTTTTATGATTAATGTGAAAATCTATATTATCTGAAAAGTCGTTGATCACTAGGGAGGTTTATCCCTATTATAGAATAAATATTATTTATTTAAATAAATTAATTGTTTAATTTATTTATTTAAATAAGATTAGAATTGTTCTAATTAATGTATTCACAATCGATTTAATATGGAGAACCTAAAGGATCACACCATAAAAGAAAGAATAATTATTTAAGAAGCTAATGACATAATCGTAATAATATGTTAAGTATATTTAATTTAATCTATGGTGATAGAATAAATTAAATAGCTTAATATTTATTATTTAATATTTTAAAAATATTAAATATAAATTAATAAGAGGAGTCTTATTAATATTATTATTTTAATTTCTAAAAGAGTTTAGGAATTAATTTAATATAAGTACTCTCATTTATTCCTAATAGGATTAGGAGGGAAAATTAGTTAAAGGAGTTTAATTAATTATCCCTAATAAGATTAGGGAGCCCATTTAATTAAAAGAGTTTAATTAAATAAATAATACCTTATTTTTAATTAAATAGGGTTACCTGATATCTTTATAAGGTGAGTCTTATATCAAATATCAGATATACGTAATTCTAACAGTTGGGAGAGTACGTTCTTTTTCTATAGAGATAGAAAACTAGGGTTTAGCCAACCACCATTCTTCTTGAATATTTCTTCTTCCTTGGTGGATCACCTCTAGAGGCCAAACACTTAAGTGGCTAACGTTGATCAAAGGAAGGAACCAAACCCGGTGGATTCAAGTTGAACGCGAAAAAGATTGGAGGTGAACTTGTACTTGAGGAAGCTCGATTCTTCAAGGGTATGATTTTTGTTCTTCATATTTTCGTTTAATTAATAATTGTGCATAAAGGGTGATCCGGGTATATGGTTTGTAAAATTTTAAAACTCTTGTTTATCACGTTTCCGCTTATTTTGTGCAATTTTATTACGTTCATGAATATTACAAACCTTACACCCACATGGCGCAATCGAACTATACAGTCGAAATCCTTTGGAGACGTTCAAGGTCAATGGTCAACGGATAAAACATTACTGGGGTGGAGATTCGAACTGGGATGCCGTCAACATTACCCTCGCCGATACCTAAGGCACCGTCAGGCTAACGACGTTAAAACTAGTGCTACTTGGGAGGCAACCCAAGCTCTAAACTATTTCTCTTTTACTTTTTCTTTATATTGTAGTTTTTAATCTAATTTAAGAATGAGCTTTCGTAGAATCTTTACTTCAGCTCTGGATGATTCGCAAGGTAAAGAAGGAAACTAGAGCCAAGATGTCACTGACATCATAGCGTGGGCCGCGCTGTCCATTGTACATGCCTAGCGTGGGGCGAGCTACAAGCCCAGACCCTTCATGCCATGCAGCGTAGACCGCACTACTTCGCCGATGTCACAACGCTGGGCGCGCCATACACAGCGCAGGGCGCACTATCGTTCACCTCACAGCCTGACCCCATAGCGCGGACCGCGCTATCCTACACTGATACGCAGCGCGGGGCGCACTGATATGCCAGATCTCCCTGACTCCCTAGCGCGGGGCGCACTATCTTCAGCTTCTCCATAGCGCAGGCTGAGCTGCTCGTAATACCCAGGCGTCTACTTGCTTTAATTGCCGTGTCCTAAGCCATAACCCCCCACTTCGCCTTTCCTTTGTCAAATCGAATTCCCCCAACTCTCCTACACCCTTTCAACTTCCATAATTCCATAACTCCATCACTCCATAACTCCAACACTAATGCCAATACCCCATCACTCCTTCCCCTTTTCAACTTCTACTCCCATTAAACCCACTTACTTTCCATCTCTCAACCCACGTTGGTTTTCCATCCCCTATATGAATTCCAACTACACTCCACCAATTCATATCAACTATACACACTACACTCTAATCCTACATCTAATTCATTCCTTGCACCAAAATTCTTTCAATTGGGGACACAATTACATAGAAGGAAACACGATTAATTCAAGTTAAGCACAACTCGCTTGATGCTCGATCTTCTTCTCTGTTATTGATAGCAAATCTTGGATATTGGGTGCCCAAGGATTGTGGGTCTGTTTTTCACAATTTGGCTAGCAAGATAACACCAATTAAGCTATTTTGGGGGAAAAACTCTGTCCGCCCGCCAACTGTTTGATAAAAGTCCTAAACCAAACTTTGAGACTAATCAGCATCAGAAACACCATGTCTTCCCACAAAAGACAACGTCCATCCTCCTCCACTGCTAGGACTCAATATGATCACACAAGGTTTGTTAGTGAGAGGGCCGCCGAACGGTTCAAGTCCACCATTGACAAGAAAACTTTGGTGCTTGAACGTGGATTAAAGCCGGATGCTAATTTGGATGGCGACATGGCTTTGTAAATTATTGAGCGTAATTGGTTTCAGTTAGTTGAACAATCACTTCCAGCAGCAATCAATATTGTGAAAGAGTCTTACGCCAATGCAATGGAACATGTCAATCACGTGGCGTTTTATGCCGATGCTATCAACGAGTATTTTGGGTTAGAGGCACCACAAGATGACCGATATGAAGATGGGTTGCCCGAGTTAGATGACTTGATTATCAAATTATGCAAACCAGGAACGCAATGGGTAATTCAAGCCGGAACAAATGAAAAGATAAGTATTTCCCACTCTGTACTTAGTTGGTATGGAAAAGCTTGGTATGCATTTATGTGTGCCCGTTTAATGCCCACTTGCCACTAAAATGATGTCACTAAGGCATGGGCTCGACTATTGTATAGGATTATTCATCACCATTTTCGGGTGAACAACTCCATTGCGTTCTACAACGTTGATGCGGGGGATTGTATTTAAGAGTCCATTGACCGGCTTTTAAGAGGGAGTACTACGGGAGGATTACTGCATGGGTTCTTAATCACTGATTTATGCTGTAAAGCTGGAGTGCAATGGCAACCTTTCGAGCCTATCCAACAACCGATGGCTATCATTGATCATGCCATAATTGAGAGGTACAAGGCATGGGATGGGGCGAGATCACATCCACGTGGAGAAGGCTATATTATGATTCAACAACCCTCACCCCTAGTGGGAGCGGAAACCAAGGCAGGAGCCACCACCTCGGGCTACATAGAATCAATTTATGTGGTTGGCCCAACGTCAAGATCTAATGCATTATTACAATGCCAATGCATTCAACACGATTACTGATGTGTTTTCTCGCTGTAATCCTAGTGCTCCTCCGGTGGTCATGCCCATTCCTCCTAACTTGCCTGCATATCCTCCATCGGACGGCGACGAGTAGTGACTCATTCTCAAGGAAGGCCTCATGCTTTTATTTGAATTATTTTGTCGTAATGAGGTCATTACTTGATTTAAGTTTGGGGGATTATGTCTGCGAATCATGTTATTATGTTTAGTTCATAAGTTTTTTTAGTCGTTATAATTGTCGTATTCATGTTATCTAAAAAGAAAAAAAAGAAGAAAAAAATATAAAAACAACAAAAAATAGTTTGCATATAGTTTGCATGAATCCAGTTATTAGATTGTATAATTGATTCTTGGCCAATGATGAGATTGAAATTATGTAGACAAGTACATTACTAAGTATGAGAACTTTGATGTAGTTTCTGTTATGATTTGGATCTTGTTCTGTTTTGAAACTGGTATAATACGGGTAGCACGTTAATAGCATCTGTGTTAATGGATTAGTTCAAATTGATACATAAAGAATTTCTAAAGGATACTGCTAGTGTAAACGAGAAAATGACAAGGATATGCAGTGAAAGCAAAAAATTAGGCAAGAACCTAAGTTTGGGGGAAAAAAGTGGGGTATATAAGCTATATAAAAAAAATTTGATATTGAGTTGAATAACTTGAGTCCTGTGGTGGGTTGAGAAAAAGTATGAAATGCACTCCCCATAAACATAGGCGTGAGATGGAGCGTAAAACGCACTCACTATCCATCATCTAAAAAGAAAAATGAATAAACGGGAAAAAAGAGTAAAAAGCCCCCGTAGATGACAAATGATGCAAAAGTACCCTATGTGACCCCTTGATAGTGATGATTGTTTAGTTTTAGTTGGAACTTGTCTGCTTTTGAAATTTTTGAGTTTGTGTTGTGTGATTCCTGATAAGAAACTGGTTATGTATTGAATTTGAGTCGGTATCAGTTAGCATGGGTGTTGAACACACACGCACTATACTAGTGATAACAGTTTAAGATGCAAGGATTGATAAGGAATTGCGGATTGGTTTTGATATGAAGTTTAACATGTTTATATAGTTTTTCTGAGGCCGTATGAGTAAATTATCTTTACTATCTTAATACTGGATTCGTAGTTTTAGTTGTTAGTGCGTTGCATTTTGCTTGAGGACAAGCAATGTTCAAGTTTGGGGAAATTTGATGAGTAGGTTTTTAACCTACGATTTATGTTCGTTTAGCTTGATATATTGTTAGTTTATGGTAATTTCATGTTACTTTTAATGGGATGTGTGCTTGTTGTAGGATAATCCATGTGCCTTTCAAAATGCAATAATTGGAAGGACATTTCAAGCAATTCTGGAGTTTCTGACTACATAGCGCGGACCGCGCTGTGAATGCATAGTGGAGCAGCGCGGGGCGTGCTGGTTCAAGGAACTCTCCTGGGGCAGTAGCGTGGGCAACGCTGTTAGGGAGTGTTATGTAGCGCGGGGCGCACTGCGTCGGCATTTTTGTTGGGCAAAAATTGATTTTATGCTGGAAGTTGGGTAGTTTTGGGAACTATTAATTCTTTATGTAATGTAATCATAATAGGATTGTGGGATGGTTGTTAGTTCATTTTGTGGGAGTCTTTGACTATTGAATTGTTGGTATTGAAAAGGATTTAGACTTCTACTTGACTTTTCTATGGAAGGAGTTAGAGTTGGATTAGGATTGGTGTTATGGATCTGAGTTGGGGCTATTTTTATGTGAAGTGTTGGATTTAGAAGGATGATCTAGACACACTTCAAGAACGAGATTGAAGAGTAAGAGCTTGGAGGAACGAAGAAGAAGAATAATTTCACGAAGATTTTCACATTTGAAGGGCGAGAAGGGTGGTGTATTACTATTCTCCTTTAAATTCAAATTTTGTAATTGGGATGATGCTGTCTTTTATTTATTCAGTATTTAATTCATTAGCTATGAACTAAATTACTTTTTAGGCTTATAATGGATCTTTAAGTGGAACGATGATTATGTAATCTTGGTTTTCAGTTTAATAAACTATTATTCAGTTTATCTATATTAATTTGAGCTTGAATTTATGAATTGCCTGATCAACAATTTTATGTGGATTTGTATGAATTCGAGAGATGAAATATGAATCTAGACTTAATTAATATAGCATGTGTTCTTGGTTTATGTGAATGAGCAGAATCTTGATTTATGTTAGGGTAAAGATATGCTTGACATCGCATGTAATCATAAAGAGAACTTGAACTTAAACTTTCTTTGAATGTAATTCACATAGAGATATAGTGAGTTGGTTGATTAAGGTGTTTAACTTAATTCTATCTTAATTATGGAATTGGGTTAATACGGTGTTAATACATCGAGAGGTGGTTAATACTATTTATGTGTTATTGATTAATAAACTGGGATAGTGAATTAAACTGGAATAAGGGAATAATAATCAGAGAGATGCTTAGAGTGAAGTTGTAAGCCTAATTCTCCAATATTTGTTTGAAAATTCAGTTTTAGGGGTTTGTTGGTATTTATTTGATTTTTAATATTTTTGCTATAAATTGGAAATTGATTAGTTTAATAAAATTAGGATTAATAGAAGATTGGTAATTGTGAGGTTAATTTCTTACTAAGTTTCTGAGGGAACGATAATCTACTTACTATTATATTACTTGTTGACCACGTATATTTGCGTGCTGTGTGTATCTAGATTTTACCCAACACCTTACCATGAAGTATGATCAAGAGATCACAAGGCTAAAAGTTAAGGAACTTGAGCATAACAAATCAAAATAGATTGCAGAAGCCAAGGCAGAATCGTAGAGTATCGAGAAAGTTGGCTCAGAATTGTAGTATGCTTTGGGAGCCACACTCAGAATCGTAGAGTTGGTCCGAGTGTCTACCGAGCCAAGTCAAGAATCGTAATTTACTTTCGAAAACGTAGAGTCTGCAATACGAGCAAAGTAAAGATCGTAGTCTATCAGTGCTTAATAGAAATCATAGTGCTCTCTTTGATCAGGCTGAATCAAGCACGATCGTAGAATAGATTGTGAGAGAAAAGTACAAGATGGCACAACGTTGAACACTCTCGGAATCATAAAAGGTGTCAAGGTCGAGTCACTCTATGATTTCTACAAATAAGCAATCATAGAGTTCATAAAGGTTAAACATCAGGATCGTAGAGGGCATTCATATGAGGGGTGAGAATGTCCAAGTAAAGAAGACTGACATTCGAACATTGTGAATTGGGGATCCCAATATACTTTACAAATATCCTTGATGTAAATCGAGGATACAAAAGAAAAGGGTGACTACCTACTAGCCTGCTGAAAGTAACGTCTATGAAGTGTTAGGTGATAATGCAGACTGATATGTCAAGAAAGTCAAAAAGGAGTTGTCACATCAACCCGACATGTCTACATCAGTGCTCAAAAATGTATGGAGCATTAAATGCTACAATGGATGCCTTCAACTGAAACATTTCAAAGGCTCCTTCACAAGTAAATAAGACAGAGACAAAAAGGGAGCTCATCAATAAAAGACTACCAACGGCTATATTCCAATGGGAAGATGTCAGATGGATCTATATAAAAACCAAGGCTTCAAAGAAGAAAGAGTTGTTGACTTGAATGGATACAAGTCATATAGAGCTTAACAAAGAAAAGGTCTCCATGAGAGTGAGACCACCACAGTAGAGTAAAGCACAACTAATGAAAGCTTTACAATGATAAAGCTTCACTCTATGCAAAGGAGTATGACAACGAAATGGCATCTGTACCGAGAGCTGAAAGGCCAAGAAGGCAACAACTTGAGTGGTAGATCAGAAAGCAGAATACTTGAGCCACTCTATGTATCACCATGAACACACTGAGCTGAAGAGAAGAAGATACAGAACCAAATCTGTGTACAAGACAACCAGTGTTCAAAGACTACTAAGTACTCAAAGAAGCCAAGATGATAAGCAAAGACTTAGCACTATCTCAACGGTGATGGTGCACAATGCTAAATATCAGATGAAGACAAGCATCAACATCAAAGAACAGCAGCACCAAGGGATAAGTCAGATTAATAAGTACCAACAGGATGTCAGGCTAAACGTACATCTTAGCAGTCCATTAGGTGTGATCAAACACCAATGTTGAATGCCCAATGATCACAAGAAGCTGCTAAGTACCAGAAAATGAATAAGCTAAATTTCATCTTAGTAGCTCAGCAATAACAAACAAACAAACAAGCAACCAGAGTCTGTAGGGTCCTTGTCTTAGTGACTAAACCAACTTCAAGTCTACTAGACTTGTTTAGTACCAGAGGGTACAAGAGGTTTTAAGTCTACTGGGCTTAGTCTACAGTTTCCAAGGCTGCTGGTCTTAAAGAGTTCTTAGTGAACTAGTGTTCCAAGGCTGCTGGTTTTGAAAGAATCTCAGTGATTTGAAGTTGATCAAATCCTTAGTGAATCCTTGCTTGTTGAAGCAGAAGAGTGGATTAGGAGCATTCAGTCTCTGAACCACTTAAAGCCTTTTGTGTCATTTACTTTATGTCATTTACATTAAGTTCTATAACTGCCATATCTGTCGCAATTAACTCTACATTAGAACTGTGTTTAATGCTATATTCATAAAGGGTATCTAAATCTATTCCGATGTGCATGAATTGATTCCTCTATTCATTATTTGTTAATCACTCAACAAGATAAAAGAAAATAAAGAAAAAGATTTAAAGGATCTATTCAACCCCCCCTCTAGATCTATTGTTCACCTCCGGGAACTAACATGTTTTACATTATAACATGAAGTTAATTTCCATCTAATTATGACAAGTTATCTTTTAGTAAGCTAGTGCACACTTTCATCTTTTCTCCAATTTATTGTATATATTTCGAGGATATTACTTTGTGGATTCAAATTCAAGACAAGGATTGTGATTTTCATGATAGAGATTGTGATATAAACTATTTGCTAAGAAAATGCTGATATTTGGTTACAAAACATGCATTCGAAAAAAGTCGCTTAAGGATACTGCGGTTGAGTTATTGATAGAGTATGTCCTCTCTTTTATTTATTTTAATTAAATCATTGTCATTCTATTTTTTTCAGTATTTTATATAAACGTCCTGATGATATTATATTTTTTGAACAAACAGATTGCGATTTCTTATGTACTATAGATTCAAGACTATATAAAGCGCAATAAATTTTTCCCCCAATACTCCTTGAGAAGTGTAAAAGTTGGTTTGACCCACCTCTCCATGATATCCGAAAACATCCTCGGTTTTAAAGCCTTAGGCCTTCAGTTGTTACTCCTGTTTTTGCAAAATCAACTGCCATAGAGTGAAGGGTTGCCGATTGGAGATATTTTTTGCTCATATCTTTATTTAACTCAAGGTATGTATGTACTAAATGTGCAGTAGAGATTGTACCCTATATATCATTGATCAGCTAATTAATCAACAACTAACTTATTATTTTCTTGCAAAATCAGACTTAATGAGAAATATGAGAGACAAATGGATTTGTAGGAAATTCAACAGTATAGAATGACAATAAGTGTTTTTCCATCCATAGAACCACTTTGTTCAGGAATTCAAGAGGAATTACAGTATGTTGAACCACTTATTGATAACTGTTGAATTTCCTGCAACTCTTCTTTTGTTCTCTTATTTTCCAATAAGTTTGATTTTGTAGGAAATTCAAAAGTTCTTTGTTGATATATAATCATTCTAATCAATAATACCTTGGGTACAATCTCTACTGCACATTTACTACATGCAGACCTTGAGTCAAATAAGACTATGAGTAAAAAATATCTCAGTTGGCAACTATTCACTCTATGGCAGGTGATTTCGCAAAAATAGGAGTAACAACCGAAAGGCCTAGGGCTTTAAAATCGAGGATGTTTCTCGATTTCATGGAAAGGTTGGTCGCAACTAGCTTACACTTCTTAAGGAGTACCGGGGATAAACTTTATCGTCGACCGATTATCAAGATCGTATAATCTTCTTCTTGCACTTGGCGGGCATTTGCAGTCTCTGAGTTCTGAGGAGTTAACTTAATTATGCAGTGGCGAGAGCAGCACAACAGTAGGATGAAGCCGAGGTAATCTTGTCATTATTTAGCTTTATGTTTAGTTTTACATGTTTATTTTAGCACACTTTAGACATGACACTTAAGAAAGTAATTAAGAATGAAGAAACCAAGTCCGTTTTAGTCGGAAAATTTTTGATTATGTCTATAATGTTAGCATGCCTAATTGATGTTATGATTTATTCCAGTGGTATATGTAGGACATTTGGTGATCGTGTAACTATAAATTGTTTAACCTACGCATATTCAGTTTTAGTCGGACGGTTTTTGTTTTTGTTTTTACATGCGTGGATATATATATATATATATATATATATATATATATATATATATATATATATATATATCAATCGATGGATTTGTCGGAATGTTGGTTTATATATAGATACTGCTGTGTATTGGGATATAAATTAGGTACAAACAAGTACAACTTTTTTGGGAAATCCACCACTACAAAAAAACTAGTCATTGCCGACGGGCACTACCGTCGCCTATGACTATAGTGTCGTCGGCAATGAGGTCATTAGCGATGGCAGATACCGTCGGTATGCCCGTCGCCCCACAGGTCGTCGCCCCTGGTTCCCGTCGCCAGCCGTCGGCATCATTGTCATTAGCTACGGTTATCATTGGCGATGGCTAAATGTCAATGTCGACGGCTAGAGCGACGGCGAGACCGTCGGCAAAGACTCCATAAAGTTTTTGAGGGAAAAACTCATTCCTGACAGCATTCCCATCGGCAATGGATTTTATAGCTGTCGGCAATGACTTTTATACATGGCTGTCGCTATATGTCATTATTGACGGTAAAGCCATCGCCATTACCCCCGTCGACAATGACTATATATATTTTGAATTTTTTTTTATAATTTCAAAATTTCCCTGTTCATTTACAAATATAACGTACACCTGTTATAAACTAATAACAACCATCAAATATTAAGCAAATATCATACAATTCTCCATTGAAATAGTAATCCAAATCAAATATATAGATCAAAAATATAATTGTCGTCGGTACAACTCAAAAACTGTACAAGTACATACATGAAACTCAGAATATAACATAAACTAAACTAACTACAACCCGTCACCTGTCTCCATGTCATCGACTCGGCGGTCATCACCTTGTATTGGAGGAGGCTGCTCGTCATCAACTCGACAGTCATCGCCTTGTACTGGAGGAGGCTTCTCGTCATCAGCTCGGCGGTCATCACCAGTGCCTCCACCTCCACCTCAACCTCCACGAGTCTCGTCAACAAGACCCTACAAAATTAAAATATTAATAACAAAGTCAAAATGAAAACATATTTAAATTATTTTAGTTTGTGTTCTTCATATTAGACGGACGGGACTCAAACTTAGGCTCTGTATATCGGAATAGAGTCCCATCAGTTGTAATGCTTGTCTATTGCATATGCGATGCTATTACCTATTTTTGCGTGTTAACTGGACGACCAGGGCAGGTTTTGGTCTCTTTTTTGACTATTTGTCTAAGTTTTCTCAAGTTAGGCGGACGGGACTCGAACTCGGGTTTCGTATATCAAAATTGAGTCTCGTCAGTTGTAACACATGTCTATTGCCTATGCGGTGCTATTTTCTGTGTTTGCGTGCTAACTGGACGACCGGGGCGGGTTTTAGTCTCTTTTTCGACTATTTGTCTAAGTTTTCTCAAGTTAGGCGGACGGGACTCGAACTCGGGCTCCGTATAGCAGAATTGAGTCCCGTCAATTGTAACGTATGCCTATTGCCTATGCAGTGCCATTGCCTGTGTTTGCATGTTAACTAGACGACTGGGTCGGGTTTTGGTCTCTTTTTCGACTATTAGTCTAAGTTTTCTTAAGTTATGCGGACGGGACTCGAACTTGGGCTCCGTATATCGGAATCGAGTCCTGTCAGTTGTAACACATGTATATTGCCTATGCGGTGTTATTTCCTATGTTTGTGTGTTAACTGGACGACCGGGGCATGTTTTGGTCTCTTTTTCGACTATTTGTCTAAGTTTTCTCAAGTTAGGCGGACGGGACTCGAACTCAAGTTTCGTATATTGGAATTGAGTCCCGTCAGTTGTAATGCATTTCTATTGCCTATACGGTACTATTGCCTATGTTTGCATGTTAACTGAATGACCGGAGCGGGTTTTGGTCTCTTTTTTGACTATTTGTCTAAGTTTTCTCAAGTTAGGCGGACGAGACTCGAACTCGGCTCCGTATATCAGAATCAAGTCTCGTCAGTTGTAACGGGTATGTATTGCTTATGCGGTGCTGTTGCCTATGTTTGCGAGTTAACTAGACGTCCGGGGAGGGTTTTGGTCTCTTTTTCGACTATTTGTCTAAGTTTTTTCAAGTTAGGCAGACGGGACTCGAACTCAGGCTCCGTATATTAGAATTAAGTCCCGTCAGTTGTAACACGTATCTATTGCCTATGCAGTGTTATTCCCTGTGTTTTCATGTTAACTGGACGACCGGGGCGAGTTTTGGTCTCTTTTTCGACTATTTGTCTATGTTTTCTAAAGTTAGGCGGACGGGACTCGAACTCGGGCTCCGTATATCAAAAACTAGTCCCGCAATTTTAACTCGTGTCGATTGCCTAGGCGGTGCTATTACCCATGTTTGCGCATTAACTAGATGACTGGGACAAGTTTTGGTCTCTTTTTCGACTATTTGTCTAAGTTTTCTCAAGTTAAGCGGACGGGCCTCGAACTCGAGCTCTGTATATCGAAATCGAGTCCCGTCAGTTTTAACACGTGTCTATTATTTATGCGGTGCTATTGCCTATGTTTGCATGTTAACTGGACAACCGGGGCGGGTTTTGGTCCCTTGTTTGACTATTTGTCTAAGTTTTCTCAAGTTAGGCGAACAAGACTCGAACTCGGGCTCCGAATATCAGAATTGAGTCTCATCAGTTGTAACGTGTGTGTATTGCTTATGCAGTCTTATTGCCTGTGTTTATGTGTTAACTAGACGTCCAGGCGGGTTTTGGTCTCTTTTTTAACTATTTGTCTAAGTTTTCTCAAGTTAGGCGGACGGGACTCGAACTCGGGCTTCGTATATCAAAATTGAGTCCCGTCAGATGTAACGCGTGTCTATTGCCTATGTGGTATTATTGCCTGTGTTTGCATGTTAACTGGACAACCGGGATGGGTTTTGGTCTCTTTTTCGACTATTTGTCTTTGTTTTCTCAAGTTAGGCGGACGAGACTCGAACTCGGGCTCCGTATATCGAAATTAAGTCCCATAAGTTGTAACACGTTTCTACTGCCTATGCGGTGCTATTGCCTATGTTTACGTGTTAAGTAGATGACCGAGGCGGGTTTTGGTCACTTTTTCGACTATTTGTCTAAGTTTTCTCAAGTCAGGCGGATGGGACACGAACTCGGGCTCCGTATATCAGAATTGAGTCCAGTCAGGCGGATGGGACTCGAACACTCGTCTATTGCCTATGCGGTGCTATTGCATGTGTTTGCATGTTAACTGGACGATTGGGGCGGATTTTGGTCGCTTTTTCGATTATTTGTCTAAGTTCTCTCAAGTTAAGCGGACGGGACTCGAACTCGGTCTCCGTATATCAGAATAGAGTCCCGTCTATTGTAACATGTGTCTATTGCCTATGCGGTGCTATTGCCTATGTTTGCGTGTTAACTAGACGACCGAGGCGAGTTTTGGCCTCTTTTTCGACTATTTGTCTAAGTTTTCTCAAGTTCGGCGGACGGGACTCGAACTCGGGCTCCGTATATTGGAATCGAGTCCTGTTAGTTGTAACACATGTCTACTGCCTATGCGGTGTTATTGCCTATGTTTGCGTTATAACTGGACGACCGGGGCATGTTTTGGTCTCTTTTTCGACTATTTGTCTAAGTTTTCTCAAGTTAGGCGGACGGGACTCGAACTCGAGTTTCGTATATCAGAATTGAGTCCCTTAAGTTGTAATGCATTTCTATTGCCTATGCAGTGCTATTGCCTATGTTTGCATGTTAACTGGACGACCGGGGTGGGTTTTGGTCTCTTTTTCGACTATTTATCTAAGTTTTCTCAAGTTAGGCGGACGGGACTCGAACTCGGGCTCCGTATATCGGAATTAAGTCTCGTCAGTTGTAACGAGTGTGTATTACTTATGCGGTGCTATTGCCTATGTTTTTGAGTTAACTAGACGTCCGGGGCGGGTTTTTGTCTCTTTTTCGACTATTTATCTAAGTTTTCTCAAGTTAGGCGGACGGGACTCGAACTCGAACTTGGGCTCCGTATATCGGAATCAAGTCCCATCAGTTGTAACGTGTATCTATTGCCTATGCGGTGTTATTGCCTGTGTTTGCGTGTTAACTGGACGACCGGGGCAGGTTTTGGTCTCTTTTTCGAGTATTTGTCTAAGTTTTCTCAAGTTAGGCGGACGGGACTCGAACTCGGGCTCCGTATATCAGAATCAAGTCCCGTCAGTTGTAACATGTCTCTATTGCCTATGCAGTGCTATTACCTATGTTTGCGTGTTAACTAGATGAATGGGACAAGTTTTTGTCTCTTTTTCGACTATTTGTCTAAGTTTTCTCAAGTTAGACGGACGGGACTCGAACTCGGGCTCCGTATATTGAAATTGAGTCCTGTCAGTTGTAACACGTGTCTATTACCTATGCGGTGCTATTACCTATGTTTACATGTTAACTGGACGACTGGTGTGACGCCCCCAAAACAGGTATACAACACCCATTCTGAGTCGTCAATAACATGGTACAGAAACAACTACAACTTTATTAATACAACATAAAAACTGTGAGTGTAAATACAAATATTGTCATCTAGACAATATCCACACTCAAATAAGTCCTCATTACAATTATTGGTACAATACTTTACAAAAAAAAATGGTGAGGACTACTAAAACAACTTCCTAGAACCTTCATTCCATACCCCGACTAGTACTTGCTACATTCTTGCCTCCTGAGAAGAAAATGGAACAACAAGGAAAAGGGTGAGCTCAACTAGCCCAGTAAAGAATATTATGACTAAGATAATATACAACAAATTATCGTTAGTCTTCAACAGGGAAAAATTTAATAGAATACAATAGACAACAAGTTTTAATTCAATATTCGCAGCGGAAAATAATAATTCATAGAGAAGTTACGTAGAGAATGAAATCTACGATTATCTATGAATTTAAAAGTCCATCATCAACATTTTATCCCTGTAACAACAATCAATAAATATCTTGAATCAAATAGTCATCTTTGCACTACAGGCCAAAGATATTTATCAGTTGGTCATGTTCACCTCAACGTCTATTCATCTTTGCACTACGGGCCAAAGATATTCATCAGAAATCATTAATCTTTGCACTACAGGCCAAAGATATTCATTTATGTCATCATTTAGAACTGAGGATGATGAAAAATATTTTTTTAAGGAAACGAATCCAGTGAAACAAAATAATAAATGTTAAGGATTCGTATTTCAGCTATTCTATGTCCAAAAATACCTCATAAATAATCATAGTGGAGTAAAATTCAAGAATGATCAAAACATGGATACAATCAAAGCTAGTATCCAGAATAAATATTTTGGACGAAAAGAAGAAAATTTCATTTTTCGGTGAATAGTAACTCGTGAATAGTAACTCGTGAACAGTAACCCCGACATGAAAAGTTCCAAATTTGATAAAAAGTTCAGATCAATACTTCGGCATAATGATATTGAAGAAAATAATATCATTTAAGAAGAAATAACATCCCTTACCTCGGAAAGACGATACTTCTGACTGGAATACTAGATATAGTGCTGAAGGAAACTTGGACCATATAGCAACACTCAAAGTATCAAATACTCACAAGAATACGCTCGATATAGAGAGATAAATAGAGAGAAACGTGTGTTTCTGGTGTGATTTTCAATTATAACCTAAGCACCCTATTTATAGGAAAATGCTTAGAACACCAAAGCAGAAAATTGAATAAAATAATAATATATTTATATAATTGTCAAGCCCACCTCTTGAATCTGAATTTCAGCAATTCACACATGCTAACCTTCTAGAAAAAGTAAGAAAAAACGTTTTTCTCAAAATAATTAACTTAAACTCCCAAAAATTAATTATTTCGGAACTTCAGAACTTCAATAATTCATAAAAAATATCCCTTTATTCAGAAAATTCAAATCTCGCGAGTTTTTATAGGAAATTCAATTCTCTACAACTTTGCAGAAGAAAGTTTTTCCAAATTCCAAACAGAAGTTGACCGAAATCCACAAACGGACGATTTTACAGTCAATAATAAATTTTCGGTCAAGAATTGTGTCCACCAACACACAAAACATGTGTTAATCATTTAATGCCACAAAAATACTCTTCCTCCTCATATACTCATATATCCCACATTCATTGTAAAAATACCACCATCAATATATTATTAAAATAATATATTTAAATGAATTATTTTATCAGAAAAAGATAAAATATTAATTTTTAACAATTGTCACATTAAAATTTTTCTCTATCTATATCCACATAAAATCACTATTTTTCTCGTCATATAAATCAATAATTAATTATACACAAATAATATTACAGAATCACAGTACTAGCAACCAGGCCGTTCCCAGGAAAGAGGGGGCTTTCCAATAAGGATCTCTCCTTACTGGCGCGCAATTAGATGACCAAACCTCTCCTTAGACAGAACTTTCTAGACATTGCCAATAATGTTATCAAATAATATTATTCAGATAATATGAATTATTGCTCCGATAATAAAAAATACTGCGTAGTGACAATTATTGAAACAACAGTAATATAAAATATCAACGCAGCAATTATTGAATCAATATAATATTGAACAGTAATTACTGTAACAATTATTGAGTAGTGCCTTCTTACATAAGAATCAATAATTGGTGCAATACCGTGTGATACGCGTATTACCGTGTTTTAACCACCGGGTATTCCAACAGTATTAACGGTAACAACTACGTCGTTATTTATAAACAACTTATTTTTGTCGTTTTCTTCATCCAATCGTTTTCTGTTATGGGGCCCACACAAGGCTGCGCCGTCGTACGAATATTCCCCGACAACAAGAATATTCCACGACCAAACAAATATTCCCCGACAACAATGAATATTTTATAACCACTTGCTTATTTAAAATATTTGCGCATTTTACCCATAACTAACCACATTAATCAAATCAACTCTTACTATTTCAGAATAATAAATAGAGAAAATTAAATTTCATTTATTAATAATTTGGGGTCTTACAACCGGGGTGGGTTTTGGTCTCTTTTTCAACTATTTGTCTAAGTTTTCTCAAGTTAGGCAGACAGGACTCGAACTCGGGCTCCATATATCGGAATCGAGTCTCGTCAGTTGTAACGCGTGTGTATTGCTTATGCAGTGTTATTGCCTGTGTTTACGTGTTAACTAGACGTCCAGGGCGGGTTTTGGTCTCTTTTTTGACTATTTGTCTAAGTTTTCTCAAGTTAGGCGAACGGGACTCGAACTCGGGCTTCGTATATCGGAATCGAGTCCCGTCAGATGTAACGCGTGTCTATTGCCTATGCGGTACTATTGCCTGTGTTTGCGTGTTAACTGGATGACCGGGGTGGGTTTTGGTCTCTTTTTCGACTATTTGTCTTAGTTTTCTCAAGTTAGGCGGATGGGACTCGAACTCGGGCTCCGTATATCGGAATCTAGTCCCGTAAGTTGTAACGCGTGTCTATTTCCTATGTAGTGCTATTGCATGTGTTTGCGTATGAACTAGATGATCGAGACTGGTTTTGGTCTCTTTTTCGACTATTTGTCTAAGTTTTCTCAAGTTAGGCGGATGGGACTCGAACTCGGGCTCTGTATATCAAAATCGGGTCCCGCCAGTTGTAATGAGTGTCTGTTGCCTATGCGGTGCTATTTCATGTATTTGCGTGTTAACTGGACGACTGGGAAGGGTTTTGGTCACTTTTTTGACTATTTGTCTAAGTTTTCTCAAGTTAGGCGGACGGGACTTGAACTCGGGCTCCGTATATCGAAATCGAGTCTCGTCTGTTGTAACGCGTGTCTATTGCCTATGCGGTGCTATTGCATGTGTTTGCGTGTTAACTAGACGATCGAGGCGAGTTTTGGTATCTCTTTCGACTATTTGTCTAAGTTTTCTCAAGTTAGGCGGACGAGACTCGAACTCGGGCTCCGTATATCGGAATCGAGTCCCATCAGTTGTAACACGTGTCTATTGCCTATGCAGTGCTATTGCCTGTGTTTGCGTGTTAACTAATTATTTGACAGTTTATATAAGCAATATAATTACAAATAAGGAAATACATCAATAATAAGTTTTACCTGTCGAATATGTGGAGGAAAGATGTTGGCCAAGACAACTGCACATACACGGATGGCCTCCTCCCATACTACACCCATGAGGTCGTCAGCGGCAGCTGCAAGATCTATGGAGCTGTGGACAACCTCATGAGCAAGCTGGTAGATCCGCTCGCGTGATGGTGCGCCTGACTGCACGACACTGCTCGCCATGCACCCCTCTATGATCCGCCTGAAGAAGTCGTCAGATAATGAAGGGCCGGCTCCTGATCCACTCGCACCACTACCTCCGGTGGGTGGGCGACGTCGAGATCTCGCAACAGGGACTATAGTGTTGGCTGGGACACATGGAATGCCTACAACTCTACCCTTCTTCGCCCCCCCCTGTAGCCTGCAGCCAGTCCTCCATCTCCTCGTCCTCATGCTCAGCATCAGCCATTGGAGTGTCACCTCTCTGGCTGCTCCAGACTACAGAAAGGTCCTCGAATCGTGTCTGAAAAAACACAAAAATAGGTGAAAAGCAAGTATTACACAAAAAAATACAAAAGAATTTCAAAGCCATCAAATACATACTAAATGAAATAATTAAATTACTTACCGCAATGCGCTCTGCCTCAAGGGAGATATAACCACCGTCACCTTTCTTCTGGTTAGCATGCCACCAAAACTCGAGGTGGGAAGGTCAGTGCTTTAGACTCACCTCGAGTCTCTCCCTGTAGAGGTCGTACGACTGACTCCCAGTGCAGTGTGGGAGACGACTCTGCTGTCGGGCAGCTGTACGCTGTGCCGACATCTTCTTGAATGCCTCGCCCTCCCAAATATCGCACATCTGCTCCCACACCACAACACCAATGAAATCTGGCCGGACATCTCTAAGTGTCTGTCCATCAACCATCTTGGTCTGGGCCTTCTTCTTCCAGTCGTAGACCTACTTATGCCAATTCATCTCGAGATACTTCCCGAGAACAGTGCTGCCGTGGGCTTCCTGCCCGTCCTCGAAGCGATAATGTCTTTGTAGTATAACATAGGAATATCAGCAGTTACTTAGTAGACAACATAAAGCAAAGCGGTAAATAAATATTCAAAAGCACAAATTAAAACTAACATGTGAATGAATGACTTCTTACCCTAAACTCAGCAGTAATCAACCCACGTGTGCTGTCATCCACATCCGCGCACCTCATCCATGGGCTAGAGAATCGGTTGCGAACAATCCCAAGCAACGTGTTCCTTGGCGTCGCGTCAAGGATACTAAAATTGAAATTATTAAATTTCAAAATTACAAAGAATATATAAGAACTAAATAATTAATACAAGCGTCGTGTATATATTACCTAGTAGTCCTGACACGGCATATAAGTGGCGCCTGGGGGGATTCCCTAGCAATCCACGTGCTAGTTCCCGTGGAGGCCTACGTCGATCACCTATGTAGTGAAATACAACAATATTTATATAAACGAATATAATGTCAATATTATATAAAATTAAAAACAATAAGATGTATAACAACAAAACATGTAATTATACCTGATGATTCGGCCTGATCATCACCAGCACTACCAGCACGCCCACCACGATCGTCGTGTGGTGTACGCGCCATATCTGTATATATACTGTCAAATCATCATCAATAATATAACATTTGAATACAACTAAAAGGAAACAACTATGACATTTGAATACAATATGCAGATATAACTAAAAGGAAACAACTATGACATTTGAATACAACTAAAAGGATACAACATGCATATATAACTAAAAGGAGACAACTATTACATTTGAATACAACTAAAAGGACATAAAGAGTACATAATCCTAATCATTTATATCATCAAATCTATCAATATCAAAATCGTCATCTTCAAGCAGTAGATCTTCACTATTGTTGTCATCACCATCTTCGTCATCCTCAATGATGTCTTCAATTATATCTACCTCCTCAACAACATCGTCTTCACTTTCGATAGCGACAACATCATCCTCTTCTTCACTAGACTCACTAATAATTGTCACATCAGCAGGTGTGACACTAGTAGACTCGACTTGTAAAGGTTCATCGTCTGGACGAGGAGTTGTGCCTTGAAAACCACGGGCTTTGGTGGTTATAACAGCATGCCATGGGCTTTCAGGAGTCTTAACACTCCGCGCATAGTACACCTGTGTTGCTTGACTTGCCAAAATAAAAGGCTCGTCCATACCAGTCATCAGTCTTAGTTTTGATTTAACGTTAACAGTCACCCGTCCTGATCTTTTATCTACTTTAACTCCATTCTCAACATCAAACCAACGACAATTGAAGCAAACTAATTCTTTATGACCCCAATATCTGAGAACGACAACTTTTAGCAATCGTCCATACTAGTCATCCCAAATGTTATCGTAGCAGCTACCTTTCACCACAAAACCAGAATCAGCAGAAGCAACTTCCCAAATATCACAACACTTAAATCTGTAACTATTGACAATGCAACATGTATAAGTATCTACAGATCTTTCAGGGCCGTCGGCTATAAGCTTTAGCCGATTGTCAGCTAACTCATCTGTGAGGACCTAATGTACATTAACACAACATATTCTAAAGTTAATTACGCCATAAGAATAAATCTATGATGGTAGATTCATTAAACTTGTAAAGGTTAGACTTACATGATCTTTAAACCATTGCACAAATTGTCTATTTCTCAAATTTTGCAAATCCCCGTCCGATATACTCGGATTCGCTTCACGTACTTTAGCATCATATTGACTGCAACACAGTTATATACTTAATGTGTTTGTAAATGAACCTCTCCCAGTTACACCAGACATATATAGTTATGACTACTTACTTAATGTATGGCGCTACATGTTAACAAGTGCATACAATGTGGCAGCTGCATACTCACTATCAGTCAAGAATCGCCTTTTTTTACCGCCGAATGGGTGTACAGGATGACTAAAGGCCGTTAATTATCCATTTTCCTAGTGCACAACAGCCTCATTCCGACGTAAGAGATTGTGCTTCGTCTGAACATTCGGCTCAAAGTACAACAAGCAAAAATTAACAAGTTCCTCCAAAACAAAACTTTCAGCAATTGACCCCTCTACACGGGCTCTATTCTTCACCTTTTTCTTTAGACGTCGCATATACCTATGTGATATATAGATTAGCAAACAAGAATTCTAAGTTTACCGTATTAAAAACATTAATGTCATTACCTCTCGAATGGATACATCTATCTATATTGCACGGGACCACCAAACTTAGCTTCGTATGGCAAGTGAATAGGCAAATGCTCCATTGAATCAAAAAACGATGGAAGGAAGATGTTGGTCAAAAAATTGATCACTAAACACGCGCAAGTATACGCGATCTAACAAGTAATACAGTGATGAGAAGTGTGTCGTACCCACGAGGAACTATGACTAATATTTACCAAATACCGACTATGTATCACTAAAGTCTTATTCGAATAGCAATAAATGGAAGTGTGATTAATCTAGTTAACTAATTAACAAAGCAAGTAAATGGATAACGAATGGTAATCTAAGGAATTACAAGCTAAGGTCACAACTTCACCCCACACAAGCATTCTGTCGAACACATGGCGTGCTATGCTTTATCAAACTAGCTACCCTTCTCTCTTTGGTCTTAATGGTCACGATAATTTGTCGACCGAGAACACTCAGGTTCTTATGCACCTCTATCGAGGTATGCACAAACATATCCTCTCCAGATCCACCCAAAAGGGAATAGAACAGAAAAGAACATTCAAGCTAGATGTAATTCTACATATGTCTATGTGAATTAATCATAATAAGGAATTAAGCATAAGTTCTCAATAAGGTCGCACGTGGCGCACAGAGACTCAAAAGACTCTAGCATGACGACAGTAAAATTTGACTCGGACAGTCCTTAATTACCTTAGGCTATTCAGAACTACCCATGAATGAGCTTTTGATCAGTGACTCCCAAGCCAGACGACTTTAGGGCACTAGGTGTAGAACACCCCTATGAATCTAATAACTCGAGCAGTAAAGGCCACGTAATCAACATAAGCCAACTGAGACTTTACAATAAAAACGAAGATTATTAAACGAGTGCATTTTATGCTCCATCTCGATATCGGTCCTGCGTTTATGGGCGAGTGTGTTTTACGCTCCATCTCGACCCACCGCAAAACTTTCGATATAAACTCTTCTTTTCTATTTTTATTATGTTTTCATTCATTTTTTTTATATATATTTCAACATGCCAGAATCCAAGATCCAAAACTGTATAAACGTCTAAGTCTTTTATTACCTTGTAAAAATAAAAGTTTATAAGAGTGAACAAACTCTCAAAGCAATAAACACGCGAACTAAATTTGAAAAATAACTAGTTAAATACAGTTGGTCGGTGCGTGCTAAGAAGGACAGATCAATAACAGTCTAAACTCATCGATTGAATAACCCCTAGCTCATACATGCTTGACACGACTTTAAGAGATAGGCATAGATACTTGACGCTTGTCATCAACCACAATAAAAAATTAATGATAACTATAACACCCTTGCTAAATAGCATCTCAAAATAGGGTAAAAAGGCCGCTCACATGGCACAAGCATCTAATCTGCATAAGCCCCAAAAAAATGGCTATCAACCACAATCATGCTGATAATAATCAAAACATTAATAAAATGAAAACCAAAAACAGTTCATGGCATAAAAAATTAAAGCATAATCCTGATAATCCCGCAGTTCAAAACGACTGCACCACAATACTGATGATAAACAAAAAAACATAATAAAGTACTAAAGTATGCAATCCTAATCATGGCAGTACAGAAATAGATAGATAACAGACAAAAACACCCCCAAACTTGAGATGAGCAATGCCCTTATTGCTAAACATAAAGCAATCGATACAAGAGGGCTTCCTTGAAGTAGGCTCACTCAACAGCGGTCTTTTCCTCGTCAGCCTCGACGGGCAGTGATGGGGGAGGGTAGGGTGGGAAAATAGGCAGCTTTGGAAACTGGTATGGCATGAACTCAGCGTTCTCACCACAATAGTCGGTGTAGATGCTCTGCATGGTGTTCACCAGCTCAGCCTGGTACTGCATCGCTATCTCCTGCCTCTGAGCCACAGCTGCGATGTGCCTTCGCTGCCTCTGCGCCTCGGCATCCTGTTTCTGGTGCAGCAGGGTGAGGGATGCCATGATGTCCGTCAATAAACCCTGAGCAGCTGGGCCTACATCTGAAGTTTGTGCCTGCTCTGGCTCTGCTGTAGGGGGTGGTGCTATAGGTGGCCCGTAGCCTTCACCTCTGACATACGACTCTGCCCCGTCCCACACAGTGAAACGTGAGATCGTCTGATGATCGATGACTGCCATGGGAGGCAAGGCTATCTCTTCTAGGCCCCACAGAATGCCTGCCTGCTTGCACAATCGAGTGATCAATGATGGATGCGGAAGTTTCGAAGCGACTGTACTCTTGATTGCCTTCAGAATGGACTCGTGAATCAGAACTCCAATATCCACCTGCAGACCCGTGGCAATGACGAATAGCAGAATCGCCCTATCCTTGGTCACGTCGCTCAAATGACGGGCCAGGATCATGTTCGCACATATGAAGCTGAACCACGCTTTCCCATAGCGACTTAGCGCTGAAGTCGGGAAGCTGGTCTTTTCACCAATATAATTGTTCTTCTTCCACGTAGTCCCGGGCTTGTACAGCCTCCTAATGATATCCTCTAGGTTATAGCTGCGGAGCCCCGGCTCCATATAGTCCTTGCCCGCATAGTTGGGCGTGGAAAATAATGCATTAATGGCTTCACTTCCAAATGCCACTAGCTTCCCCCTGATTTGGACAACGGCATCACCTTCGGCATTGGCGTTCGCGTAAAACTCCTGAACCACAGATACACTGGCTAACCTGGGTGGCTTTGTGAAATGAATCCATTGGTGACTCGAAATCATGGCCAACAACTCGCCATCCTCTTTGTTAGGCCTCAACCCCCGCTCAGGAATCAGGTTTCGCGCGGCAAAAGAGGTTTTATATCTTTTCCATGCCTCCTTGCTCACAAATTTGGTTCTATCCCAAGCCGTTAGTGGAGCCGCAGATGACGATCCTCCCATACTAAGGTGTTGCCTCTTTTGTGCCATGTCAGAAATTTCAACAGTCGGTTTGGTTCAAAAATAGTCCCTTTTCAATGCCAAAATTCCGTAGAAATAACCCCTTAAGAAAACACAGCAAAATCCCCAATGCAATCCCAGTGAATTTAAGCCAAAACAGTTCAACTTCTCTCTTAGGCAAATTAACAAACACCTTACGTGCGTTCTGAAAACTTTATTTGGACAACCTTTGTTTGAAAATGCTCTAACCCGATTTTCGTCAGTGGAGATCACCCAATCAAGCAAGAAGAAGAACACAGTAAGAATTGCACAAATTCCACAATTCGAGCAAATCACTTTACTAATTGAACGAAATCTAAAAATACCTTGAGTGAGAAAAACCCTAGGTGAGAAATCGTGTGGACGTTAAATTTGACAAGCAATTTGATGGATGTTATTGGGGTTGAGAAGAGAAATGATTAATGCTAGCTCCTTTAGAGAATGAAATGGCTGATGGGAACGCATGGGGTCTTTTATGCTATGGTGCCAAGAGAATGGGAGTAATGTGCTCTAACTGCTGCTAACATCAGTTTTTAAAAACGAAAATTTACTTCTGGCACCGCAGCGCGAGATGCTCTATGTAGTTTGGCGCTGCAGCGCGAGTTAGCAGGGGCAAGGCAAGTTCATGGCACCGCGATGTGAGTCTTGTATTGCTATATGGCGCTGCGGCACGAAGGAGAGAGAATAGGCAATAAGTAACGGCGCTGCGACGCCAGTTGTGGCGTTGCAGCGAGAGGGAGAGAGGATAGGCAATATGCAATGAGGTTGCGACGCGAGATGCAGTACAATTGGTGGCACCGTGGCACGAGATGCCATTTTCTAAAATTTTTCTAACTGTTATCTGCACATGCCAAGACCAGTATAACAGAAAACACTATGAAGCAAATATACATTATTACATATAATATAATAACTAACTACAGAGTAAACTAGATATAGGTAAAGGAAAATAGATAAAATTTATACCGAGATGGGGGTGCCTCCCCACCAAGCGCTTGTTTTAAAGTCGTCGGCTTGACTATACCGACGCCGTTCAATCCGGCTCATAAGCGAAAATGACCTTTTCATGCCGCCTATTCGTCAGTTCCTTTGGATTTTTGGCAGACAGTGATGATGGATCATCCTCGTTTTCCTCACCCATCCAGTCATCCATCGGCACAAAGAATTTTTTGCCGTTGGAATTATCCACTGATTCGCCTATTTCATTAAATTGGAAGCGTTCTTTGTGCTCTGTTAGTCCCTCTAGGATTTCCACAGTCGTGCGCATGGTTTCTAACTGTTGATTACTCTTGACAGTATCCCCACTGTAGATCCTCTCCTCTTCTAGTTCAACCTCCGCCGGCTGGTCGGTTTGCACCTTGACATTGCCCTCAACACTTTGGTGAAATTCATCGCCTTCCCCTCGTGTATCCACAGTGCACTGCTCTACTTCTTCGTCGTCAAGATCAATTGTGACTGGTAGATTACATTGCGGTGGATTTGTGATGGCATTGATGATTAGCCCCAATTGACTTTCGAGGTTTTGCACTGTGGCTTCTTGGCTTGCCATCCGAACCTCATTTCTCTCAATAAAGTTGGTGAGAAGCTCTTCAAGCTTGCTTTCTTCCTCTTGTGCTGAGTACTCATAAAAAATGTCATTGGGTCGAGACGTCAATTCATATTGCGGCGGAGACTGATAGTCAAACAGAGAGGCATGATTCGGATCATGATAATGCTCTTGACTGTAGTCCCATGAGCTTGGATAACCCTGGCAGTTTAGCTGGTAAGGAATCTGTTCAAAGTCAGCTTGATCCTGACAGTAGGCATTCTGAGTGAACTGATACTCAAGATTGTCAGAAAATCTCAAGGCATTAGCAATTTGAAGTTACAATTTCTCGAGTCCTTTTAGTTGTGTTGTCCCCTCGTAAGGCCATTGATAACATTGATCGTCCATAATCTGTAAACTTAAAAACAAAAAGAAAGGAAGATCAAACAAATAAGAGAAATAAATATATACACGTTCAAAGTAAGACTAAATTGATTTAAATCAATATTAGAATAATAGTTCCCCGACAATGGTGCCAAAAACTTGTTGTTCGGAAAATCGATCACTAAACATGCGCAAGTATAAGCGGTCTAACAAGTAATACAGTGATAAGAAGTGTGTCGTACCCACGAAGAACTATGACTAATATTTTCTAAATACCGACTATGTATCGCTAAAGTCTTATTCGAACAGCAATAAATGGAAGTGTGATTAATCAAGTTAACTAATTAATAAAGCAAGTAAATGGATAACGAATGGTAATCTAAGGAATTACAAGCTAAGGTCACAACTTCACCCCACACAGGCATTCTGTCAAACACCTGGCGTGCTATGCTTCATCAAACTAACTACCCTTCTCTCTTTGGTCTTAATGGCCACGACAATTTGTCGACCGAGAACACACATGTGCTTATGCACCTCTGTCGAGGTATGCACAAACATATCCTCTCCAGATCCACCCAAAAAGGAATAAAACAGAAAAAAATGTCCATGCTAGATGCAATCCTACATATGTCTACGCTAACTAATCATAACAAGGAATTAAGCATAAGTTCTCAATAAGGTCGCATGTGGTGCACAGAGATATGTCTATTCTACGTACAACTTATGCAGTCGAGACCCACAATCACATGCCAATATATTTAGGTGTAAATCTACATTCCTTCTGTCGATATCATGCAGATTACCAAAATCATCACTAATGTCTTAGCGAGAATCATAAAGCACAAATATATTAAACCAAATCATATGGTGTCAACCAAAGAGATAAGACAGTTAATTTAAATAACAAAAGGTTCCATTATAACCTTAGAGTAAATATTCAGTTCATAGCTATTGAACAAAATACAAGTAGCAATAAAGACAACATTTATAGATTACAAAATAAGAGAAGATAAATGGATAAGAGGAAACTCTGTCAAGGCCCTTCACTCTCCTCGTATTTCGCTCAAATCAAGCTTTCCAATATGTGCCGCTCACTGCTCTTGAAGCTCCAAAGATATGCCAGACTTCTCCTTAAATCTACCTAATCTATATTTACAGACAACAACTAAGAGAAAGGAAGAGAAATTACAGAGAAAAACTAATTTAAGCTAAGCTATCCTATTCTAAGGTCTGTGTTATCAGATCTCCTAAATGCATAGCCTTCTCTGTGTTATATACGCCTCCCTCCTTCTGCTAGGTTAAAATCACTTGCTCACTGTCTGGGCACCGGAGGTGGCGTCGCGGCACGGGCATTAGGCCTATGGGTGGCGCTGCGGCGCGAGGTCAATTTGGAAAAACCGGAGCTCCCGCTGCGATGTGAGCCAATACAGGATGAGTGGCGCTGCAGCGCGAGGTGATGTCAGCAGGAACATGGAGGTGGCACTGCGGCGCGGCCAATAGGCTTGACATTAGTGCCACGACGCGACTATGCGTAAAATACCTATTTTGTCCCTGAAAGCTATAAAACACCTGATATGCTCTACAATAAGTCGATTAAGCACAATAACACTATAATCATATAAAACCATATAAAATCTATGAGAACATGCAACTATTTAAGTCATAAAATATCCGATTCGCGGGTATAATTTCCACTCATCAGAAGATCATTTCTAACTTGCACATTATTTTCACTATCTGCCTCTCCATTTTATCTATGTCTTCAAGCTGGAGCTCCGTTAAGCATAGATCTCTGAAGAAATTAGAAAGCTCTGTCAGTGCTTCAACCACACATTTCGATAACAAGTTGATAAATGCCACAGGGATCAACTTCTGCATGAATACGTGACAATCATGACTTTTGAGACCCCAAAACTTCAGCTCTTCGACTTTACAACACCTTGCTATATTTGAAGAATATCCATCTAGGAGCTTCAGTCCACTGATCCAATTACATATCAATATCAATTGTTCCCTAGTCAAAGTATATTCAGCTTTAGGCGTTACCGTCTTACTACCCTCCTGATACAGCCACAGATCTTCCCTAATGATCATTTCTACCAAATCAAGTCTCGACTTATTGTTGTCCTTTGTTCTACCACTGGCATCTAGGACTGTATAAAAATGTTATCAAATAAGTTCTTCTCAGTATGCATCGGATCTAAATAATGATGGATGCAGAGTGTAGCCCAATAAGGCAGGTCAAAGAACATGGATCTGTGTGTCCAGTTGTGAAGCTTACCGTAACCATAAGCTCGCTCCAATCTGTGATTCTTCCTTGGAGGTGGAAACTTCAAATGACAAATCCAACTCAACACTGCTGACCCAGAAAGACAGCCAGGTACTTGATGTTTCTCTATTTTTCAATTAAATTATCTACTCATCCGTCGATAACAATGTTCAATCGGTAAAAACTGTCTGGATGCTGCAAAGAAACTCATTTTCCCCCCATATTTGAGCCGCATAGCTTTAACTGACCCCATGCACACGGGATATGACAAGCCCCTGTGAGTCGACCATCCACTAATCATTCCTAACGCCGGGAAGTCATTTATTGTCCACAGTAAAGCTGCCCTCATGTCAAAGTTCTGCTTAAGAGATACATCATAAGTTTGAACCCCTTTTTTCCACAACATCTTCAACTCATCAACTAACGGCCTGAGGTATACATTGATGTCTTCACTCGGACTCTTATCACCCAGAATCAGTAAAGGCATGAACATGTAGGGATCTTTCATGCACATCGAAGGTGGGAGGTTATACACCACAATAATCACCAGTTAAGTTGAGTAGGGCTTTGTGTAAGGCCAGTTAAACGGATTAAACCCATCCGTAGCAAGTCCAAGCCTAACATTACGAACCTCTTCAGTAAACGAGGGGTGCTTGTTATCAAAATTTTTCCACTCAAGCCCATCTGTCAGGTGCGTCAGTTGACCTTCAACTATGTCCCATGTAGAGTGCCACCTCATATCCTCGGCGGTATATGTTGACATGAACAACCGCTGAAGCCTCAGGGCAATGGGAAAGTAACGTAATATCTTTCTTGGCACGTCTTTTCCTTTTTTCTTGCGCTGTTCAAAGTATCTACTAGTACCACAAATATCACATGACCTCTTATCTTTATTGACATCACCATAATACAACATACAGTCATTCTCACAAGCATCAATCTTTTCATACCCTAGATTGAGCCTTTTGACCATTTTCTTCACATCATAGTACGACTCCGATAACTTATTGCCTGCAGGTAAGCACTCCTTCACAATGCTAAATAGTTCATTAAAATCTCTCTCGCTATAGTCATGCTCGTTCTTGAAGTGAAAAAACTTAGTCACGGCAGATAAGATGGTGTGCTTTTCGTGACCGTTATACAGTGGCGTCGCTGCATCATGCAATACCTTATAGAAACCCTTAACCCCATCATTCGGCTCTTACTCGATGCTACTACCATCCCTATTTGTATTCCACTGGAAGTATGAACCAGCAGCTTCGACTATCATGTTAGTACAGTCAAAGGTTTTGTCACCTCTGAATTCCGATTCTGATTCATGTTCATCCAACCAGGTTTCCCCATGACAGATCCATGTCATAAAACCCTGCTTGAACCCCTACGCAAATAAGTCGCACATGACATCACTCATTTCCTTCCACACTTCATTCACACACCTCTTACAAGGACATCTGATCTCATCGCCGCTGACTTGCTCAAACGCGAAGTTAAGAAATTGTTCAACCCCACTACGATACTCAGAGCTAAGCCCACTCCTATCCGTGGCTACCCTACGTTCCATCCAACTTTAATCAACAGACATCTCGGACAACTATCTGCTATATATATGGAAAGTTAGACAAATACAATCAAGTCTCCAAGTTAATGTATATGCAAGCTTATGAGTTTCCTAACTTCATCTCCCACTCTAACAGGTCCGGCTTCTATCCCATTCCCAGATGTGTCACCTCACTGATGCCAACAACTTGAACACATATTTAAATTTTTTAAAAATTTCGGCAGCACCTCCCCATGGTCTTCAAGTACACGAAATAGACTAACACATCGTAGTCTAAATATGCACCCGAAGAACATCAAGGATATATACTGATCGAAAATTCAAAAAATATAAAGGCGTGCTCAAGTAATTAACACCGACCTAAGTGAGATTGAAACATACAAGAACAGTCCCAAAACGGGGACTATTTGAGATTCACTCCTACTAAGTGAATCTCAATCGGGTTTCTAAGCTTCCTAAACTATATGAAAATATGCACGTATGAAATTGAACTCTTTCCTAGAACAAAAAGAATACTATCTTGAGAATGAATTATGAACCATAATAAAAGAAATTAATTCATCGATTCTAATGAGTATAGAAAATAAAAGACAACATATTAAATAATCCTCTAGAACATATTTAGAATAACACAATGCTACCATTTTAATTAAGCAACAAAATGAAAACAAAGACATGGTAATTTATATTGAGAAAGCATTATAGATCCTTTCAAATAGATGTATCTCAACCAAAAGTACACATGCTACATTTTTAACATGAGAATCATTGAGATCTCATCTTAATTAAGCTAGCTTACTAGGTAATGAGAAAGGCTCTATTTCTCCCCATTTTGATTTTCTTTAATTATACATTATACTATTTTGTGTTTTCAATGCCAATTTTACTTTGGTGTTTTTAATGCCAACTAATTTTTTAAAAACAAATTCAAATGTTATCAATAAAGATGGGTATCTTCATACATATATGATGTATCCATATTTGAATATTATATTTATTATTTATTTATTGTATCGGTCTTGCTTTTTTTCTTTTGGTGTCTTCCTCTTCTCTCTTTCCAAAGTGTAGTGCTAACAAAAATGGCAAAAAGGGATAAATACCAATTGTGTTTGTCCACTTTTTAGGTTTATCTTTCAAAACTTTTTAAAAAAATTGACATACAACGTCAAATAACATTTTTGTTCTATATTAAATGAGTCCCAAGATTTTGCTTGAGAATTTTTTGGGATGAATATTGCGATGCCCATGAAGCTTTGATTAATAACTATTGCAATACCCATGAATATTGCAATACCCATGAATATCTCTTCTTCATCCTCTTCCTTAGATCAATAACTAGCTCAAAATCTTGCAAAATCGCCCTGTAATACACGTGTTTGACAAATATAGAAACAATTTAAAAGATAACTTAAGATACCATTAAGGTTTGCTCATAATTGTTCTTAGAAGCAGTGAGGTCTAAAGGTTTTTTTTGAATTCTAATTTCATGTGTACACCTGTTCTATTGAGTGATAAAACGGTTCTTTCTAGTTTCTATGAGATCTAAAGTTCTAAACCAATGCAATTCCAGTGCTGAATTCTTCCTCCCACAATTTAATTATCTTACATACATAACATATCAGGTAAAACTAGTTCAAATCAAAACTTTGAGGAATCCAATTTTGCTTTTTCTCCTAATATGGTATCATAGTTATTACAAAAAGATCAAAGATGCCAAACATGTTAATATTTGTGTATACCCAAGAAGCAAATATAACAAAATGTTGTAGATGGAATATCCATTACTTACATTATTGCACTAAGGTTTCAGACTTTGAAAATAACAATGAGATTAACTTCCCGAACTCTTATAAATTAAAATCATTAAAAATCTTGGAAACATTTGTGTACCAAGTCATTCATAGAACCAAACAGTACTATATTCAAAATGTGGAAAAAATATATTGGCCTCTTGTGCTCATCCTAAATTGTTAGACATCTAGCCATCTAGGAATAAGATAATTGCTAGTTTGAAATACATCTTATATGAATAGCACATGAATATAGAAAAATTACAGACCCCAAAAATAGTAGAGACCCCCAAAAATATTCAAAACATATATATAGAGAGGAGATGAACTGAAAATCTTACATGGTTATGAGAGTACCAAACTAGCCCTAATCCTTGTAAAAGTGCAGGTACGACATCTGGAGTTGCAACGGCAAAATGGGCGGAGGCATGATCGGCGAAATTGCAGCGGCCAAATGGAAAATGTAGGAGCTTACAACGAGGATGAGGGAAATGGGCGAACTGGGCAAGATGAGGGAAATGGGCAAATTCAATTGACCAGATAAGAGAATCAATATCGCCAATTTGAGAATTGAGTGGGAAAATCAGATAGTAATGGGCGAATTTAAGAGGGAAAGAGAAATATGAGACAGGGAAAAATGAGTCGTTGCCATTGCGAGCCAGGGTTTTAATTAAAAGAACTTATTCTTGATGGCAAAACTGTCGATAATGACCCGGTCAAGATTGAGTTATTATCGACGGCATTGTCGTCGCCTTTGATTTATGTGTCCATCGCCATGAGTTTTCCCTCCACCGCCAAATTTTTGCACCAAATTATCCCATGGGATTTTGCATTCTCGACGGCAGACATTCTCGATGGCGTCCCCATCGGCATTAAGGTCATTATCGACGGTAGATATGCCGTCGCCAATAAGCCCATCGCCAATGACCCTTTTTCTTGTAGTGCACCAAACAACTAATTTTTTTAAAAATAGAAATTAGCGACCGCATACGTCGCTAATGTTTATCAGCAACCGTTTATGAACCCAGGCGGTTAGCGACCACAATGTTCTCTAGTGGTGGTCGCGGACACGTGGACCACGTCACCAATGCGAGTTAGCTCACGGGGACTTAGCTCAGCGACGGATTCGGTGGCTACATAGCGGTCGCGAACCTGTCGGTCGCTAACAGTTGTCACTATTGTGCAGATAGCGACCATATTACATTCGACCACTATCAACGTCCGAATTCGATCACTGATAGATATCTGCGACCTTATACGGTCACAGATAATCGGTAGTTGATAAGTCTTTTTCTTATAATGAGAATATCAGAAAGCATTCTCTGAATGGCCTGCAAGCAAACAGAAGATCAAAGTACCAACTCTATCAGCAAGGCTGATTGAGAAGTGAAGAGCTACAAGAGCCCATCAGAAGACAACGATTGTAGTGTTTTTCATCTAGCATCAGAGTTTGATAAAGCACTTTCAGAGATAATGGCAAACTTATAGAGGATAGACGAAAAGGATTGTATATGCTCAGTCTCACCATGAAGAATGAACAAAAGATCACAGGGCAGAAAATTAAGAAAGTTGAGCATGACTAATTAAAAGAGTCATGTAAACCAAATGGCTAAGGCAGTCAGCAAGTTTTCTAATTCCTAAAGAAAGGTAAGATAAGCATGGTTGAAGAACAGACTGCAAGTGCAAGATGGTACTGCCAAGTCAAAGAGCTCTCTCGAAATCGTAGAAATGTCAAGGGAATCGTGGACCTGGCAAATCACTCCACGATACCCACAAATAAACTACGACCAAATACGTACATAAACGTCAGCATCAGAATCATAGAGTTCATTCGTCTGGTGATTGAGTCTTAGCAATGTCTAACAGTGAAGACTGACATACGAATGTTGATGCTTAAGAATCCCAATGCTCTCACCAACATCCTTGGTTTGGATCGAGGAAACAAAAGGAAAGAGAAAAGGTGACTACCAACTAGTCTGTTGAAAGTGCCGTTTCAGAAGTGTCAGATCAAAAAGCAGCCTGCTATGTTAGGCCAATCAAAAAGGAGCTATCACATGACCTCAGTATGTCCGCATCAAAGAACTCATAATCTTTAAAGATTTTCAAATAGCTCCCAACAGCTATAATCCAATGGGAAGCTGATGGATGAACTAATATAGAGTTGAAGCTTCAAACATATAAGAAGTCGACTCTAGATAAAGTAAGTTATATATAGAGCTTAATAGAGAAAAAGTCTCAGTGAGAGTGAGACTATTACAGAATGAGTGAAGCACATCTAAAGAGGGTCTTTCACTGAAAAAAGCTTCACTCAATACAAAGGAGTATGCCAACAAAGTGACATTCATGCTAAGAGCTGGAAGTCCAAAAAGATAAGAACTAGAGTGGCATTCATGCTAAGAGCCGAAAGGCCAAGAAGACAAGAACTAGAGTGGCAGATCAGAAAGCATACCTCAAGAGCCACTCTATATTTCACCATGAACACACTGAGCTGAAGAGAAGAAGATGCAGAGCTGAATCTGTACACAAGACAACCAGTGTTCAAAAGCTACTAAGTAGCAGAAAAGAATTTAAACTGATATGTAAGAATTAGCAGTACCTCAGTGGTGATAGTGTGCTATGCTAAATATTAGATGAAGTCCAACATCAAAAATAATGATCAACAACACCAAGGAGATGAATCAGACTGCTAAGTACACAAGGATTTCAAGCTTAATATGCATCTTAGCAGTCCATCAGTTGTGATCAAGTATCAATGTTGAATGCCATACGATCACAAAAAGCTGCTAAATACCAAAAGATGAACAAACTAAATGTCATCTTAGCAGCTCAACAACAACAATGACTAACAAACATGCAAGCATTCAGGGCCTACCAGGCCCTTGTCTTATTGACTAAACCAAAGTCAAGTCTGTTGGGCTTGCTGAGTACCGGAGGGTATAAGAGTTTCTAAGTCTGCTGGGCTTAGTCTACAGTTTCCAAGGCTGCTGGTCTTGAAGAGTTCTTAGTGAACTAGTGTTCCAAGTCCGCTGGGCTTGAAGAGTTCTTAGTGAACTAGAGTTCCAAGGTTGCTGGTCTTGAAGGAATCTTAGTGATTCAAAGTTGATCAAATCCTTAGTGGAATCCCTTCTTGTTGAAGCAAAAGAGTGGAGTAGGAGAATTTAGTCTCTGAACCACTTAAAAACATTGGTGTCATTTTCTTTATGTCATTTACATTCCGTACTATAACTGCTATATCTGCTTATAAGTTACAACTATTCTAACATTAGGACTGTGTTTAATGCTATATCCTTGAAGGGGATCTTAACCTATTCCTCTGTGTATGAATTGATTCTTCTATTCATTATCTGCTAATCACTTAACAAGATTAAAAAAAGGAAAAGTTTATAGGATATATTCAACCCCCCTTCTAGATTTATTGTGTGCGCCCGGGAACTAACAATTTCTTCAGTTCATATTGGTTCATTAATGTTTATATACTTTATATTGTGTTGGGTCATGTGTTGGCGTATGGATGTTGGGTTGTGTATGGATGTTTGATGTTGGGTTTATGTTATGTTAGTTTATTTGTATGGAGTTCATATAGTGTTGGATAATGTTTTGAATGTTATTATTATGTTTATATTGTGTTGAGTTTATATACTGTTGTTGTTTGGATATAAAACAGGTACAATTTTTTTGGGAATTGCATAAAATAGTAATTTTTTTTAAAAGGTAAACATTAGCGACCGCAAGCGGTCGCAGATACGAGTTAGTGACTACTAATCACATCAGGGTTTTAGCGACCGACGCGGTCGCTACTGGCGATCGTTGATGTGACGTCCCCAAATCTGGGTCCCTTCGAACCTCGAATCCGGTCTGCCACGATACTACTATCGTCAAACTATTTATATCTTTTATTCATAACTTAATGAATATAACTTTGCTTATTACAAAATAGAATTTAATTTCTTTCCATTTTCAGGATCTGTATAATGACCCCAAACTTTTATAAGTTTCAAACCTTGGTCATTTACCATTCCTATCTTACATCATATTCGATGTTATAAAAATATGCGGAATAATTTAAACTTTTTCAATCTCCCTTGAAAATAATCTTTTATTGATTTCTTAACTTGAATCAATTACATATCCTTGAATCAAATTATGTTATGATTCATTCTATTCGAATTACTGTATAAATTTTTACATCTTGATTCGAATTCCTCTATGCATCACATAGTACAACTTTACAACTCAACATGTATTACACATCGTAAACTACTATCATGTACATCTCCTAGAACCTAAACATGGTTCAAGAGCATATATTTAAATAAATAAATCACTCTTCTTCGGTACTATTGAGCTCTATCAATCAAGTAGCACGTAATCTTTACCGTGAGTCCTTAACCTGCAAAAATAGTTATTTGCAAGAGTGAGCTCAACAGCTCAGCAATTCTAACATTTTTCATGCATCACATAGCATATAATAACATACTCAGTTCATGCATTCATAATCATTTAATATTTACTACGCATGTTACTTCTCACATAACAGGTATAGAGATTTACTTCACAAGCATATCATCAAAGATCAACTTTCAAATTTCATACATATCTCATATGCATTTCATATATATGCATCAACATTCTCATAGCATAATATAGCTCAACTAACAATTATTGAATTCATATATCAAATAGGAACTGAAAGACTTGTCTGGCTCGTAGTTTATCAACTACGACTTAACTGCTTATAGTTATCTGCACTTCGTGTATTCTAACATAGTTATATAATCATGGATTCATATCCATCAGTCATACATTTCATACGCTTTTAATATAATAATAAATATTATATCGTTTCCTAACTAAGTTTGTAAAACCTTCATTTCACTTTCTCATCATACTCTTAGAATAGCTAGGTATGTATAGGTATACCTTAACCACCCGTACTTGACATCAACATTCATATACATTTATCACGCACTTGACTCGCTATGTGTTCGACACATATTTAAAGTTTATAGATGCATGATCTATGTCGTTCATACATTTTTGCAAACATTAACAAATCTGGGTTTTATATAACAATCATACCAATGAATATTTAAAACAACATTGAGACTTTGTCTTATAGTTTAGAATAGTACTATAAGTAAGTTGCCATGAAGTTAGGCTTGGGACCGGCACAGCTGTGCTGTCCCTGGGCCAGACCAAACTTGAGCTTTTATTTTCTTGGTTTCATTCTACTTTTTAGTATACTAGAGTGTTAACACATAGCAAGCATACATCTTAAGAGGTCTTGGACTTTTTTAGAGTCATTTCAAGTCCACATTTACACAATATGTCTCTATTTGGAAATTTTCACGAAGTTAAGGCCAACTAAGTTCATGAAATAATAAGGCCAACTATGTTAACCATCTATTCATGTGAGAAGGTCATATAATCTGTAATATGCACGCTCACAAGTATTCACATCATTTACACATAGCTAGTGTCGTTCATCATTGGAAACTCTTTTAAAATCATGCTCCAATGACTTATATTGTCTCAAACTATGTGTGTGCACTTATAGGCCACGTTTAAATACACGGATAATATTAACATGCCATCCTATAAGTTTAGAATATAAATATCATCATGCTTGTAAATATTCATTTCATCTACATATGACTAGCATAGTTATCTCTTGAAAACTTACTTTTAAAACATGCTTGAATGACTTTTATTTTGTCAAACTAGATGAGTGCACTTATCGGCCATGTTTATTGACCTAAAAGATACTAGCATGCTATCCCTACAAGTCCAAAATGTGAGCAACACACTGCTCGTAGATATAAGTCTGCAAAGCGTTCGAGTTTACTTTTAAAAGTCATTCGAGGTCAAGTTAAAGCAACTCGATGCAACTTTAAATCTCATTTCATAGTTAACTAAGTCATGTACGTATGTTATTACGTTTAGAACTTTAAGTACACAAGTTCCTTTAAGTTTGTTCTCAAAGTTTTAAGTTTTCTTTAGAAATCATTTTCAACTAAGTTATTATAAGTTGATAATAAGTAAAGCAACTTTAAATCACTTCTCATGCTTATGTATACTCATAACTCAACAATATTTATGTGTTAAAATATCATAACTTCAAAGACTCATGGTTCATCAATATTTGTTTTCAAAACTCCAAGTTTTCTTTTCAAAACACATACTAAAGCATGTTAAACCATTCTATTATGAGTAAAGTAATCTTAGTTACATGTCATGTCTATTATCATGCATATTTATGTTTTATAACTTAGAATAACATATTTTATCGTCGGGAGCACTACAATTGTGTATGTGCATGTCCAACGCCCTCCGATTGCCTTCAAATACGTAGCAGTCACAAAGATGGACAATTTTACCCCTCCTAACTACTTCAAATCAAAAAACTTAAAGAATAAAATTTGTAGGTCTACTCGTTATTTTTTCGAATCATTCAGAATCGCCTCAATCGGAGTTCGTATGAAGAAGTTATACCTAATTTATTACAGCAGGTCAAAACAGTCCTGCCAGACACTATTCTAGCGCAGCTGCGCCTCAAATGGCCTTGGGGGCAGCACAGCTGTGCCCAGTGATTCAGAATGGTTTCCCAGATTCTGATCTTCATGATTTTCATACCAATTCTCCTTCAAATCTTCATAACGCGAGTTATACACATCCAAATTAGTCTGTTTTCGATTCTATAGATTTGTAATTCATAGAACTACAACATACCAAAGAATCAACAATTAACATAAACATTAACTAACCCAAATATTAATCCAAAACTCATATTCATACTAAATTTTCATGTTTTAACAAGTTTAGCTAATTTCATCACTACGGATTCGTTTCTAAACCAAATTGGTCCGTTTAACTTCCGTTGTTTTCGTATTTAACTGTATTAACAATATCTTACAACAATTTACAGATTACAACAAATTCTCAACCACCTATTTAACTTAAAAGCAACCATTTTCTTGATATTTCTAAGAAATTGCAAAATTAGGAATCAAGAGCTTATATATTAGCAATATTTCTCACACAAATAGCAGCTCACTCTTTATAAGAAACTTATCAGAACTTAGAAAATTGAACTTAGGAGAGAATGTCTTCCATTTATAGGGAATTCAATACCCATACCAAAGTTTTGTCCACTGATTTTGTTTAGCAGGAAGAAGAAGAAAATGGTGGACAATTATGGGTTGGTAGAATAGTGGCAATTCATTGTTGAGGCCACTCCCCATTCATCATTACCATCAATTGAAATCTCAGAGATTGACATTGTAGGAGTCGCATAGGCCAATGGTCTAATACACGGTTGTTAATTATTTTAGGGACAATGAATATGGGACAAGCTATAATACTCCTTAACTTATCAGTAAAATGGTCCCCATTCTACTAAAGTTAATTCCTTTTGGGCTTATTAAATTAATTATAATGACTTAACATTACTACATTAAATTAAGATTTGGGCACATATACACACATATATGTACATACCCACATATAGGAAGTATACTTATATTTTAAATGTACACCAATATAATCTTATATCCCATGTACATTGGGCTAGTCCAAATAATAGTTTAATTGGGCTAAATAGAATTCAGTTGGGTACTCTCAACCCATTATTTCATATCACAATGATCAATATCAATCATTTATTCTCTTTCCATTCATTCACTTTTAAGAATTTCAGTTAAACCTTTAGTCTGATTTAACTTTAATACTCATGTCACACAAGGCTCATTTATCCCACTTACTAGAGTTATATAACTCAAGCTCATAATCTCAATAATAAAAATATTAGGGGTCTAGGCCACGTTTAGTTTTTTCACAATTCCACGTTATTTTAATATTGATTTAATATAAGGTATGGGTGACACACTGTACTGAATTATTTACCCACCTTAAATAATTATACCTTATGAAATTATAATTATGACACCCTTATTTAAAAATAATCATTTTTCTTAAAATAATTAGTATGTACAATACCAATTATTATACTCTAATTCTTCAATTCATTTTCTTCCTTAAATTATCCCAACACATTTTCAGTTGGCCTTAACTTAAATATTAATTTAATGCATAATTCTCTAACCAGTATTTATTTATAATTATATTGGTTCTCTTCTTTTATTAATCACTTACCTTTCAAATATTAACCCTTTTATATATTACAATACTATGTAATATATTTAAAACATCAAATTTTAATTAACATGTTCCTTTCATCCTCTTATGTAAAACACATATTAATTCACCGTCTTATGTAAGTGAATTAACTCTTTTTCATTTATTACTATCATGTCACTGCTACGCAAAGCTTTATAATATAATATTCTGTAATATCACTTAATTAACCAGTATTTATTTCGAGTTAATTAATTAACGCGTATTCAAATCATGATTTGCTAACTTAATCCATTCATGGACAACTTAAACACCAATTATGACTTTTTATTAACCATATACATGCATTGAAATTCAAATTTCACAAGCTTACTCAGAACCTTCTACAGACCGGCGCAGCTGCGCTGGTCAGAAGCTTGGAAGTGGCGCAGCTACGCCACCTCAAGTTCAGACGCAGACAAGTTCTGCTTTAGCATAAATAGAATCTACACTCCTAAATACTTTACATATACTTCATAAATGATAACTCATATAAAATCAATCTCTTCTTTGATTCCACCTCATCGATTACTATTTTCTTTAATAATTTAAAAATCAAGCTTCAAGTTTTAAACTCTACTTTTCCTTAATAGTTTAATCAACTATAAAATCTCATTTTGTGGATTTCTTTCCACCAATAACACAAAATTCAAAATATATAGCACCTATATATTCTTATTCAAACCCGACATATCTTATAATAAGAATTCTATTTACTAAATTCTTATTTTAATAATTTCTGAAAATTCTGGTTATCACAACTGACACGTGGTCTTCGTCAGCCTTAGTCCCCAGCTTATGCTGACTTAGATTAGCGACGGCTGCAGTCGCAAATGGCGGTCGCAGATGGTTCGGTCGCTAATATCCGTCGCGGATGTACATCCTAGCGACTATATTATATGCGATGATTAGCAGCGACTGCAGATAGTCGTCGCTGATGTCTATCAGCGACTGCATGTGGTCACTACTAGTTGGTCGCAGATAGGCCTTCTTTTTGTAGTGCCTTATAGTGCAAAAACTTGCTAATTTAGCTCAGTCTCTTGCTTTTTCATTTTCAATTGTACTGGTTGAAAGTTCTGAACCTAGTCTTTCTTTTGTTAGTAGTGATACTTAGTGGATTTAACAATTTCTTAATTAGTATTATGAGTCTTTTAGGATTGTTCTAAAAAATGAAGAAACAAAGTATTATTCGATGGACCCAGTAGTGATTTTTTAGTTTTATTTTAATTTTATTGATGATGGAACTCGAGTGTGCAATGAGCCAGCCATCGGATGCAAATATGATGCCAAAAAGATTCTTTTTCTTGGTCAAAATATAATTGTTGCAAAGCCATGAATAATTTGTAGGATTGCGAAAACATAATCAAAGTATACAATCTAATTGTAATAACAGCGGAAGAATGCAAAATAGAAATTTAAAATTTTCTGCAATCCCAATGTATAGCCTTGTGAAACATCATTAATTGAGGAAGGATAAAGATATACTTTTCAAGCGTGTCAACCTTTGATGAAGACTTCAAATTCCAATCCTTGATCCTTCGCGATATCTCCAATATTCGGATCACACGTACGTCATAAAGTGTATGCAACGCCCAAGAGGTACCCACCAAGAGTAATAGATTGAAGATTTGATTTTAGACTCAACTAGGTCTTGGATGACTAGTCCTAATTCTCTTTATTCTAACAACTTAGGGTTTTGAGAATACTTGCAAGAGAGAAACAAGATACGTGAGTATTAGTCTTTCTTACAATAAGACTCTTCTTATTTAAAAACTAACCCTAATCCTAAACCTTTTAGAAATTAGGGTTTCATTTAATTCTCAATCTAATTAGGAATTAAATATAAAATAATAATAATAATAAGACTCCTCTTATTTATTTATAATCTAGTCTTTCTCGAAATACTTAATTATAAATATTAGTATTTCTCCAAATACTATATTATTATTATTTATCAATTTAATAATAATAATAATAAGATGATGACTAATCTTATTAATTTATAATATTAGTATTTCTCCAAATACTTAATTATAAACCTTAAGCTATTTAATTTATTCTACTAATAAATTAAATACACTTAATTTATTATTATTAAGTCAATCAATTCTAAAATCATATTTCTCCTTTTGTGGTGTGACCCTCTAGGTTCAATATTAAGCTAGTAGTAGAATAAATAAATTAGAACTATTCTAATATTATTTATACTGAATTAAACTCCTTTAATTCAAATATAAATAAATAATATTTATTCTACATCATAAGTGACACCTTATAAATAATGCACCATGGCTATCTAGATAATATGAATTCAACGTTAATCACAAAGATTATCACAAAGAATACAAAGAACATATTATGTGAATAATTATCGTACAATTCAATCATTCTATCACACAATGTCTCAATCAAATATAAAACATAAAATTACTGTCAAGTTTTATTTATCTGATTATATATGTATTTCGATTATAAAATGCACAACAATAGTTAATGCAAATTTGAAATTCATTTATAATTTCCATTCAACTCCGGGCAGGGATTTTCATGTTGTCACTTTATCGAATTACATATGACATTCTCTCCATTTACTAGAAGCGGTAGATCTTTTGTTGATCATTCACTTATCTCCATATAGTTTTTTATTATATTCAAGTATACCCTACGACATACTCAAAAGTATTAAGGAATATGTCAAAACATAATTCAGTAGATACAGGATATTATGACGATATCAAGTGCAAGGATCACTTATACTACTATCACATTGACATGCAAGTAAAACTTCATTAGGGTATACGTCACGTTCAGTGGACTTATTCTTCAATAAGCACCTACATACTTGCTTTAGTGTCTCCACACAAATGATCATGAGATCAATCATCCTCCTCAACAGAGCAAACAAAGTATGTACTAATCTATCCAGAATCAATAACCCCACATTAGTGATCCATCGATTAAGAACATTTTAATTTTGAGTTATCAATAATTTAGATCTCATTATCATGATCAATATCATGATTTTAACAGCATTGTTAAATAACTATGAGTTCATCTCATTTATTAATTCAACTAATTAACATGGATAAAGAATACATTTTATTAAATAATTTTTTTATTAATAAATGAATAAGATTACAAAATAAATGTTTATTACATCAATTATAATTGACTTGAGGGCATACTGTTTTCATAATTTGGTAGGTGTTGTAAGGTCTGAACTAAAAGTGACAAGTAAGTTGATTTAATGGGTAATTTAGCAAATGTTTACTTGAAATTATGCATAGAAATCATTTAGGGAAAGGGCCGGGTAATCATAATGTCCCTTGCAATCTTGTATGCTCATGAAACACAAAAGAAATACTTAGAACAATATACGAGTATAAATACTAATTACCATTAAACATCGTTGTAAAAGTAATTTAGACTAAAATACAAAATTATACTCAATTTATCATTTTGTGAAAATATAATATCTGATTTTACAATATAGTAAATATTTACGTTGTAACACAATTAGTAACGCAAAAAACTATATTTTTTTTGACTCAATTTTGCACGGCTAATTATGTCTTAAAAGATACAATTTTGCATTAATAGTTGTATTTTATGGTAGGGATTAGCTATATTGTAAAGTCAAGTACTATACACAAAGTGATAAACTCAAGGTACAATTTTGCATTTTAATCAATAATTTAAGACTAGTAGATTACAATTATTTTTTTCACAAACATCAAATGAGTTTTATTTCTGAAAAAAATTTGACAATTCAACAGACCTGGATTAAAGATTTAGTACATGAAAATATTATTCTAGCTCCTCAACATATACACATAATGTGTTTATTTCTCAATCAAAACTACATATTTTCATACAATTAGTAGTACTCCCGAAGGCTTATTACACCATATTCTTGCACACACTAGATTACCATTAGATATTCACTGCTATCTCTTTGCCTGATGAAGCAAATTATAGATATCTTCATTATTTTCTAATTTACTTTATTAATGAGATAAACAAATTATGCTATTTTCCTTAATTGCATTCTCCTCAAGAACAAGTATGCCAGCAGACGGTAAACAATAATGATCACCAACATAGCTCCTATTTCAGGTCCACCCCGATCCAGCCTTTGTCTTTTGACAAAAGCATACTTGCAAGAATCTGATCCTGGTCCTGAATTATCACCTGAGCTGCAACTGTATTGAATCTTCAAGAGTAGCCTGTATGTGTGATAATTGATTGAAATATAGCGTACCCACGACATGAAAGATGGAACATTCTGCAACCATACACACACAACCTTTTATGATCCTCAACATAATTGAATATAACACACACACACACACACACACACACACACACACACACACACACACACACACACACACACACACACACACATATATATATATATATATATATATATATATATATATATACACACACACACTCAAATATTTATATTAAGAACATAAATAAAAAATTTAGAATATGGAGTAGTACTATATTTTTCACTTGACTTAACTATGTTTTTGAGTTTTCAAATAGACGGAAAAAGACATAAAACTTGTTCAATTATTTTTTTACTTAATTTTTAATGAACATAAAAAAGTTAAAAAAAGAAGGTTCCTCACTTTTCAGAATAACGTGTTCCGGCCAAAAATGAATGAAAAACTATATACCACAAACAAATGTTTTATAACTCCAATTGTACCAACTACAATGCAAAAGAAAATTAATATAATTAAGGGTCAATTAGTAATCTAAATATAAAACTTAAGTTTTATTTTTTTTCCTTTATAAATTCAGTAACCACATGAATTAAAACATACATTTTTTTTATTTTCTTTCTTTTCTATTATAAATATTTTTTTCTTCTGTCCAAAACTTAGAAACACAGTGGAAAAAGGACAATTATTGCAGGATGAAGGAAGAGGAAATTAATTTGGCCATATTACCTGTATAAAAAATCCACCAGCCAACATAAATGCCATTACCACTATTGAAGCTAATGTTGTAGCTTTCTTCACATCCATGAAGGCTGTACCTATGGCCAGTCCTAGACCCTGCGATTTGCAGTTCAAGTCATTCATTTTAGATACTGGTAACTTTAAGGTTTTTAGGAGGAAAATATTTTTAGCAGTTAAAATACAGCTAGATTGAATAACAGCAAAAAGAAAAATAATCACACAAAAGAAACATAATTTAGGTGGTTTAATTACCCAAATATATATTGAGCGACGTTCACGTCTCACTATCTCAGAAAAGCTTAATAACTTTCTTTGAATTAAACTGGATCAAGTTTCAGAAGTAAGAAATATGTTGAATTTTTATCTCACCTGAGAAGCAATAATGCTAAGGAAAATTGAAAGTAGTGTCAAGAAAAATGCCAGGAAGCTCGGCTTCAGTCCCACCATGAAATAGACTATTGCCAGGAAGGCTATAGGCAATATGAGGTCTAATGGAAGGTCACTGGTGTTTCTTGCGATCACGTATGCACTGAGTTTATACATGTCCACTGATCTCTCTTTAACTAGCATTGCCCTTTCTTGAGGGAACGTAAAAATCGACGTAAACAGTGGGAAGAATGCCCAAAAGACTGAAATGAAGTATAGCAACCCCGCCTGCATTTTATAAAACCATGTTCCATATATTATACAAGTAAAAACTAGAACATACTTGCTCTATTGGAAAAAAAGGCTAATTATTACCCAATTAGTGATTAAGAAAACCACTGAACTCTTCTCAAGCTATCAAAATAACATACAAGCCATTTTTTTCCCCTTCAAAATCATTGAACTTTCACAGATAATCAAAAATGTCAAAATTTTGACCAGGTCATATGTACCCTTACTGACGCATGCACATGAACTTGGATTAGGATCTCTTCCATTACAATTATCCACTATTTTTTCCTAATACATGTTCAATGACACAAAAATTACATTCAACGACAAAATAAAATTTGTCCCAAACAATTAGAGACATAATAAAAGGTGTCGCAAACAATTTATGTCGTTGAAAATGTCGCTAAAAATATTATTTGTGTGAAATATATTGAAGGAAATTGGAGGATATATATAATAGAGGGGATCTTGATCCCATTAGCTTGTATGGTCAACTTTTGGACATTTTTTATAATTGTTTGGAAGTTCAATAATTTTGGTGCAAAAATATAATGTATATATTTTTTGGATAGATTGATAAGAGTTCAATAGTATTTTAATTACTTGCCTGATCTTGAAGGTGCCTCGGAGATGAAGCATCTGAATGCCACCACAACAATCCTACAATTAAAGCAGTGGAGATAACTTGTGTTATGCGAACGCGACTAAAGTATTCGTGGCGTCTCTCCTTAAACCCTCTCCGGAAAAGAATTGAGAACTGTTCCCACCAAGGTGCTCCCCACTCCCTTGAATTCAACCAACCTTGCGCCTCAGGGCCGCCTTCGATCAGAGTCGGTTTAACGAGCTTTATTTTCTTTGTGCTTGCTACTCTTGCTTCATAAGCCCCTACAAGATACTATAAAATTAAAGTATAAAATTAACTAGTTGATAGGCATAAGAAATGTGATGAAATATTGATCAAGATTCAGTGAAGTTAAGAGTGATTCAACCATTAACCATTTGAATAAAAAATGTTGCATTTGTACAAAACAAAGTTGTTTTTTGACTTTTGGAGGAAATTATTAAAAAATGGTCAAGTCTTGTATCAAACAGCTGCAACTTTTGCTACTGAGTTGACAAATGACCAACTTATTGAAATGTATTGTATGAAAATATTATATGTGCATGTGTGTGTGAAGTAGGGTAGTGTTATTGACCTCTTGGACATCATTGGGAGAAGGTTCTTCGTCTTTAATTTTTGGATTTTGTGTTCGAGGTAAAAACTTGTCCTCGAGTTCTGAAGGAACAGACTTGTCCTTTATGTTCCCATTTGCAAGATCAATAAGAAACTCTGCAGGATTCATAGCTATACGAGGAGAGCAACCGATTGATGAAAAATATGGCATTGCTTCCGAGGCTTTTCCAGAGTACAATGAGCTTCCTTTCCCCAACAGAATTAACTTGTCGAATTTAGTGAAAAGTCTACTCGATGGCTGATGTATTGTGATCACCACTGTTTTCCCAGCCTACAAAAAATTTATAAACTAAGTTAATTAAATGACTAAAATGCAGAGTACTGTACCATGGTTTATCACTTTGTGAAGGTATAGAATGCATCTTGACAAGTAGTAGAATTAACCTTGTCTTGTGGTACAATTATTAGCGCAAAGCTATAGATTTTGGGTTAGTTTTGCGCTGCCAATAATCAAATCTTAAATAATTTTGCATTAGTACTTGTACTTTGAGGGAGAAATTTGCTAGTTAGTCAAAATCAAGTACCAAAATTTCACATAAGTACAATTTTTTTTTTTGGCACTTTAGTCTAATTAAATTCATGCTATAGATTTCTAAATTTGGTTAACTGGCAATCTTCGAGTACCTGAGCAATATCTTGTAGCATCTGAACAATTCTAAGCGCGGTTGTTGAATCCAGACCGGATGTGGGTTCGTCTAAGAAGAGAAGGGATGGATTAAGCAGTATTTCATTGCCAATGCATACCCTTTTTCTTTCACCCCCTGATATTCCTCTCACAAATGTCCCACCAAGTATAGAATTTTGGCACCTGAAATAATCATTTTTCATTCTTTTATTTCCAATTATCTATATATCTAATGCTCATCCATAAAACGAATGTCACATTTACATATCTTTTTTTTCGACAAAAAGAGTTTTCCTACGAACTAGGATCCACTTTCATTACACTTTTTAATTACCCATTTTCTTTAAATACACATTTATTAACACAATTATTGGCAACAAATTTATTTATCACTAAATGTGATACTGGTGAACCCAATTATGTATTGGAGAAAAATGAACAGTGTAATGAACGGTGCCTTAAATCTTCTTTTTTTACTGGTAATAGTTGTATAAATTGACACAATAATGTACTCAAGTTTTCTTTTTTTGTTTTATTTTTTATTTTTTATTTTTATCATTGTTATGATTATCATGCTATGAGTACTAAACTAAACTCCATTTGTCCAATGATAAAAATCTTGATTGACTTTTTGTACATATTATGAAAGATGATAAAATGATAAAATTGTTCATATTTAAATAATTATTTAATTGCATAATTTTCTGCACATGATTAGTGATACTCTATAAATATGCATAGAGAGTAGAAATTTAACAATTAATATTAAGGAAATTATAGGCAAATTATTGTAAAAAAATATACTCCCTCCGTCCTGTATTAAACTTCGTAATTTCCTATTTAGAATGTTCCTAAATAAATGTCATATTTCTATATTAATAACTATTTTTATCTTATTTTTTATATATATCATCATAATCTTTTTAGTCAACTTTTGTTGAAAACTTAAGAAATGATAGTAAAATATTTACATTGGGAAATTGACTTTTTAGAAGAAAAAAAATTGTTCCAATTTATTTGTCGTTTACAACTTTTTAGGAGAATAAATTATTTACTTTTCTATATCACCTCTAACTTCTCTCATTGTCCCAAGAAAATTTTTCCCTTGTATTATTATTTTTCAACTTTCCATAAATGGATAGTGATAAAATTTCAGACAAATTTTAATTATTAAATGATAGTATTAATTCATGTGCATGAAGGTAAAAAGACTATTACTATATCCGTTCTTAAAAGATTATCGTTTAAGATTTTTGCACATGGATTAAGAAAATTATTTAATACTACCATTTAACAATTAAAATTTGTTTGAAATTTCATCACTACCCTTTTATAGAAAGTTAAAAACTATTAATACAAAGAAAAGAATTTCTTGGGACAATAAGAGCTAGAAGGTATGAGTAATATAGGAAAGTTAATAATTTATTTTCCTAAAAAGTTGTAAACAACAAATATTTTGGAACAAATTTTTTCTTCTAAAACGACAATCTTTTAGGAACGGAAGGAGTATTATGAAATGGAGGTAGTAGTACCACTTTAATTTCTCTCATATATTTATTGGAATATGAGAATAACAATAAAAATTATAAAATACCTAGAAATTTATACCAACAAATGTGGACGGTTTGCATGTATGGACATATGCATGTTAGTGGGTGAGTTTGGAGAGAGAAATATATTTATTGAAATATGAGAATAACGATAAAAATGATTTTAAAAATTGATTCATGTGGGAACTAGCAAGGAATAATTAATGTTGGAGTCATAAAAAAGTGAATGGATACTTCAATTAATAAGTAATTTAGAAGGATAATCTAGATAAAAAATATTATTAATTAGCGTGCCGAAACTAATTAGGACGTTTAATACAGGACGTAAAAAGTATTATTTAATGTAAGTAGACATTTAACTTGAGATTAACTAAAATAGTACTATCTCCATTCCATAATAATTGATTCTTTAGAGGAAAAAATTTGTTCCAATTTATTTTTCGTTTATAATTTTCTAGGAGAATAAATTATTTAATTTCCTATATCATCCATAACTTCTCTCATTTTCTCAAAAAATTTCTCTCTTGTATTAATAATTTTCAACTTCCCATAAATGGGTAGTGATGTAATTTAATACAAATTTTAATTCTTAAATAATAATATTAAATAATTTTCTTAATTCGTGTGCATAAAGTTAAAATGACTATTACTATTATAGAATGGAAATAGTAATAAGGACTTCTATCATGAGACGGAAGGAGTACTAACTTATTATTTTATGGATATATTAATTTGAACAAAATTACAACCTTAATACTCCCTCCATTCCATTATATCTGACGTTCTATAAATTTTCACATTGAATAAGAATAGATGTAATTTTACTATTTTACCCTTGATCTCATTTAATTCTCCATTAATACCAGATCGACGGAAACGGCAGCGGCAACTTTCTCCTCTGTAACCGGCGACGAAACGGAGACGTCAGGCTCCAAATTGAAGCACCGATCGACGGGCCTCGTGTTGAGAGTTCCTATCTTCACGGCCAATGAAGCATTCACCGGGGAGAGCGCGATCGCACATGAGGACGAAATTGGGGCTTCAGATGGAAGAGAATCGAATACTTCGGATGGAAGAGAATTGAATACTTCAGATGTAATGACTTTTGGTGGAAACAAAATGCAGAGTGGAGCAACAGAGAGGTTGAAGTGCGTGCAGAAGGTAGTGGGAAGCTTGGTAGTGGGATGGGCTGTGTTTGGATGGTTGTTCTAGACTAGACTAGTCATTGTTCTGTCCGTCCGACCCCATGCCCTTGAATCAGCTTTTGAAATATTGGTTTTGTATCTCGTTCAATTGGGGCTTCAGATGGAAGAGAATCGAATACTTCAGCAGAAGAATAAAACGAGTGTGACGGTATAGTTGTACGGAACTTTTGAAGCCATGGATGGATTTGGTAAGGTATGAACTGTCAGTTCAACAGCAGAAAATTGTCATTAATGGTGGTGGAGAAGGAAGGGTAGAGGAGGAAAAAAGTAGGCAAAATATTTTTGATTTTGTAGAACGTCAAATATTTTGGAAAAAAAAAACACTCTAAAAGTCATATAAAATGGGATGGAGGGAGTAATATTTAGTGACTTTGAAGATGAGACTCCTTTATGAGACTGATGGAATATAACTAATTTGCTTATATGCAAATGGTACATTGAAGAAATTAACAGTGGCACGATGTCTTAAATACTCTTAATTAAGAAGTACCTTTCAAGGTCAAGCTCGCCTATAACATTCATGGCTCTTTCCTTTTTCTGCTCCTTGGTTAACGTATTAGGCAGACGAAGCAGAGCTGCATATGTCAAGGTTTCCTTGACAGTAAGGTGAGGAAACACAATGTCGTCTTGTAGCACAAAACCAATCCTGTTCCATATATTGCCTATCACTTAATTAGGAGCCATAGAAATGTGTCCAACTTTGTATGCAATTATAGTGCTAGTATAGGCTTTTAAATTTATACCTTCCTTTTAGTGACTTGTTATATGGTTGATCATTGTAAGTGATGGTACCAGTACTATTGTTTTTGACCCTTGCGCCCAGTAGATTTAGTAGAGTTGTTTTGCCACCTCCTGATGGTCCCATAAGTGCAAGAACCTCTCCCGGACGTACTGAACCAGAAATTCCATGTAGGATGCATCTTTCTGCATCAGATTTCTTCTTTCCTTTCACGGAAATCTTGTATTTGACATCTTGAAACTGCACCGATAAAAACGTGTTATAATTAAACAAAGAGTTCTACCTCTAGTTTTTATTGGTTGTTGGATTTAGGATGTTGGTTGTTAGATTTAGGATACAATATTAGACACAATCACTCAGAAAATTAGATGAAGAACAGAAAAGAAAGAACACAACCCAAGTTCACCAAATTATGACTAGACATCTCTAGTTATGCATGGCTGATGCATTCGTTTATATGCATGTTAGATTTATAAAATGGGCCCAAGTCTTTTATATAAAAATATCAATTAGTAATGAGAATAGTTGATCAAAATCATTATATACTAGACATATTTTCTTATTGAGGTACTCGATATGAGACAAAATATATACTTGATATTTATCGAGATACATAATATTATTAGACAAACTCAAGACCAAATTGCTAATAAATCACTAAGTCCAAGTTTGACTAATAAGTTGCAATGGCCATTGGTCGGACCCGTTGAAGTATGAGACAATGACAAAATTGGTGAAATATGATCCAACTTTAATTTAAATATAATTATAAATCTATCCAAAAAGCATTATATAAGGAGGGGATCATGCAATATATGATATACGATGTATGTTTGAGATTGATTTGCTGCCAACCATGAATATAACCTAATCTTTGAGCCAATCACGTAATTTTTGGTGTTTTTTGTGATTATTTTTTCTTTCAGTCTCTCTTTATTTTTATTTTCGCTGCATTCATTATTGTTTTTTAACATGACATATGTGACCCACATTCTACTGGATAGAGTTTGCCTTTGCGGCTATATGTTATGATTTTTTAAAGGGTGCGTTCAAGGTTAGATTCTATGTTCCATCTATACGTACAATAATAATAAAAATAAAGTAATTTAAAAAAAATATAGTGCGTCACCTCGAGACAGATGGGTAATGTCGGCTCCATGCAGATTTTCCTCCAACTTCTTGAATCCGGATTCTCCTCATCAACTAGTGAAGATTGATATATTTTAGCATCTTCTTATAATTATAATCACGAAAAGAATTTTGCAGCATGTACAAATTTAACAACTTGACATTTATGTTACAAGAGAAAATAGTTTAGGTAGCAAGCATTAATTAATATATGTTGATGATGCATGTTGCTGCTATGCTAAGCTCATTTCTAAATTTACGTCATATTCTAGATAATATAATGCCAGATCAATAATTATGTTATCTGAATAATAAGGATCGTAAAAATTCGAAATATAGCATAATGGCAGTGAAATTATAAATGAGTGTCGCTAAATATACTCTGGCATTGTTAACCGATATTTATGATATTTTTCAGTATCCCACAAAGAAGATTTAGAAAATAAGAAAATCTAACACTCTAAAATTAAAGTTCATGTTGTTCTAGCTAGTATTTAGTTTAGTTCTTACTTCTGTACGGGTTCTGTAATGTCTTTGCATCCAAGATGTTGTCAGAAGGCAGTGCAGATCCAGCAAGCGGAAAAGATCCCAATTCATTGCTAGAAGCCCTGCTGACCTCGGCGCCTTGGCCTTTTTCATCATAGCTACCGGTAGTGACATTGTTAATAATAAGTTCATCGATATTTATGAGGAATTGAGCACTCAATGACCTAGTTTTACGAATAGCTTTTCCTCTTGCAGGTGATTCCTCCTTCAAATCAAGGCTTTGTTTCTTTCGTGTACTGATTGCATTTTTTCTTGGATCTTTTGATTTCACTAGGCTCACAGTTTTTCCATCAGCAGAATTTGCTTTAGTTTTTAGCAAAATCGCAGCTTCACTCATATTTTCAAAGTCTTCTGAGCAATCAACACTTAGATCTCTTTTCACCTCCATGAATAATATACTGATTTAAGACAATAATGCAAGCACACTGTCAGGTGGTTGCACAAATTACTATGTTATGTCCACTGAATTTGTGCATTGAATGCAATTTATTTAGTAACAAAGAGATGCATTTGCACGTAGAAAAAAGATGCATTTACATTCGGGGGACATTGTAGTATATTAGTTGAAAAATTCGTAAGATAAAATATGTAAATGACTAGACTATATGAAAATATTTTCTCTCTTTATGAAAATATGGTTCTAGACTATACAATATTGCAAATTTCTACGTCGTAATACAATTAAAAGTGTAAAACTGTACCACGTGATAGCTAGCGCTTTACTATATTGTAAGGTTGTGTACATAAACTCAAGGTACAATTTTACATTTTAATCTACTAAATATTCTACTTGCCAAAGGGTTGAGAAGAATGATTAAAAAGAAACAAAGAACACACAAGCTATAGAGAAGAAAGAAATTACTTGGGAGCTTTGTTGAGAGAAAGATATAGAACTCAAGTGAATAACGGAGTTTGGAATTTAAGTTTAAATAGACCCACTCTAATAGTGACAATCCATGATCTCTGGCGACTCTCCTTTAATGTTTCCTTACAATTACTATTATAGTACGGATATATATGATCCTTACTTCATTTATTTGTGAAACGCTAAAGACAGTTTTTGTTAATTTGTTCAGTCAAGAATTCTTATGTTATTAGGATGTTGTGTACCTCTAATAAATGAATTAGGATATGTTTGGAAAAGAAAAAAAAACCTAAGGTGGTCAATATTGTCATAACAAAATTGATGTTGCCAAGAGAAATTAGTGTTGCTGAAACAATTGCAATAAATGTTGTTAAATACTACTCGTATATATTTGCATATCCTTTGACTATATCGTTTTTACTTTGACAGCATCAACAACAAAAAATAAATATAAAAATGGAGAGACTATGTCAATAAACACAAGTCTAATTACTTATACTTATGGAAATTTAATATTAAGATGAATTCTAAATGTAGTGTTATTTATGATTAAGAGAACCCTAATAAAAAATTTTATTATTAATTTTATTTTTCTTTTGGGTTGAGTTTTACAAATTTCAAAACAGCCAGACATGCATGTTAACTAAAGATCTTGTGTTATTCTTTATCAATTATTGAAATACTTGTGTTATTCTTTGCGCTATGTCCATTCTGCAGTCTAGCCAAGACTCGGGCGGATTTAGAAATTTTTTTCATCAAAGGCGGATTTTAACTAATTTTTTTTAAGTTTACGAGCTATTGTCTCTCTCCAACTTTCTGTAAGTTGTAAACATACTTTGAAAAATTAGATTATAATGAAATTTGTTCTTTTACCACACCAAGTTTAACTTTTTTATTAATCTACCCACTTGAGTTTACTAACTTATAAATTCTGACCCTTGATTTTACCTATAAAAAAAAATAATTCTGCCCTCTACCTCCATCTGCTCTTGCGCTAAGAGATTACTACTCATCGAAGCCAATGAGCTTATTTGTTTTTTGGTTTTTTTAAAAGAACCCTAGCCAGCAACTGCATGCTGTATAGACGGATAAATAAGGGTTTAAGAGGTCCAGCATAAAATATGGGCGGTGCCCTAAGTTGCAAGGCAGAAACTGACAATATTGACACGTATGTGGGGGGCTGGTACTCTTCTCTGATGCAGACCGAAACCGATAAGATCATCGTTTTTGTTGTTATGCTGAAACTCATGTGACCTTACAAGTGTAGTCATTTTCTCGTACTTAATTTGCTTTTCTAATGATAATGATTTCTCTCATCACTAGGCCCGCTCATTGATAACAGACCGTACTGATAACCCAAAACAACTGATATCTAAAATAACGGTCATTTATTTATTTATTTACAGTTAAATTTGTAAATCAATAAGGTCATTGATATTGTTTGAACAATAATTAGACTGTCACAATAATAAGTGTCACTAAAAATTTAAAATATTATTAAAACAAATATAAAAATATCGCTAAATTCATAATATATGAGTTACAACACGAAACTATGAATAGGACGGTAAATCTAATCCAACACATACACACACCCCATATTAGGACAAAAAACCGATATTAGAAATAACCGGTTCAGTTCCACATGTTGGGACCGTTTTGATAAAAAACCAAAGATACCCAAATGGATGAACAGTCCTAGTTATCGCTAGCCATGGGGTATTGGTAAATAAACTGGTCCAGTTCCGCATGTTCGGATCGTTTCAATAAAAAACCAAAGATACCTAAATGTATAAACAGTCCTAGTTATCACTGGCTATGGGGTATTGTCAAATAAACTTTTAACATATATGTGAAAACCAATTACAACAATGGTATAACAGATGCCTCGGTTTAAATAATACTCTATCCATCTCAAAATTAGACATAATTTTATTTTTATTTTTAAAATATAACATGACATGAAGCTTCATAATATATGATAAACAATTTGGACAGTGCCCTAAGTGGTAGGGCAGAGACTGAGCACATTACCATAGATGGGGGCTAGCTGGTACATTTCTCTGATGTGATAACAATACCATATATAAGGCATCTGAGGTAGACCGAAACCGATCAGATCATCTATTTATGAAGTTAAGTTGAACGCATGTGACATTACAAGTTGAGTCCTTCTCTCCTACTTAATTTGCTTGTCCAAATGATAATGACCCATGCATCTTATCACTAGGGCCGCGTATTGATAAAAGGCCGTACTGATAACCCAACAAACCGACATAAAAAATAACAATAATTTATTTATTTTTTATAGTTAATTAACTTTGTAAATGATAAAGATTACATGACATTAACATATATATATAGCGATTATCCCGCGACCTGATAAACAAATGAATTAACAAACAAAAGAGCAAAAGATTTACCGGAAAACACAGAGAAACTCTCTCAAATGTATAAATTTATATTTATGAAAACCAAAGTTATCTTTCTATTCACCCACAAGTTGGGTTTATATAGTTAACAAAACTTTCTGCCCAAGCAGCTGCCCAAGATCTAACAAAATTTCTAGAGATTCGCAAAATCTTCTAGAGATACGGAAACCAAACCCTAACAAACTTCCTAAATTTACGGAAACAACTCCTAACAAATAACAACTTGCTAATAAAAAAATATTACTAATAAAAGAACTAAATAAGGATAAAAAGTAAATTAACTACTAATCTGTCGAACTTCCAAGGTCAGGACGCCACGAACCCCCGAAGACATCTCATATCCCGAAGCTGAAGGTGTTAATAACCTCTTCGTCTGCGACGATCATCTATATATATATATATATATATATATATATATATATATATATTTGAGCAATGATTCATAACCAAAAGATGGGAGTCCCCATCCTTCTAACTATAATCCAGTCATCCATTGATTGATCCTAAGGCATAGAAATAAGCAATCCACACAATTATTATTAAGAGCCTAACAAACAGTTGTGCATAGTGTTACCCACTTAACAAATATCCATTTTATCACTGCTTTAAAAAAAAAGGCGCATAGGAGAATTTTTTAACGAAGTCTATATGTACCTACCGGACAATAGTTGTGCGGTAGAGAATTAACATATTAAAGTGCTTCGTATTTTTATCTGCCCTGTTCATCCAAATGAAATCATACACTTCTCAATACATTATTTCCCCTATAAATTATCGAGTAGATTGTGTTACCAATCATAAAGTTCATGGACTTTCAATTAATAGTTTAAATTATTTTTCTATTCATTACATATGTATAGAGAGAAATGTTGAAAAATAAATTTGTCCCAAAGTAATTAAGTATTTAACATATTTATGTTTTAATTAATATTTAAGAAGCTAGGTTGGTTCATGTATTTGAAGGTTCATGAAGCTAGTTGAAAAGGTGTCTAGGAAGTAATTGTTTTTCATAAAGTGTTTATTCATGTATTTGAGTTTATACATGTATGGAGATTCCTATAAATACATATGTACTCATCTCATTTGAAGCAAGCAAAAATATAATATTTCTTTTGTGATAACATATTCTCCATTTTCTCTAGTGTGTGTGTGTGAGGTTTTTTATTTCTAACAAATTGGTATCAAGAGCTAGGTTGCTAGTAACACCCACTAGAAAATGGTAAATGGAGAGGTCCAATTCCAAGTTCCTCAATTGAAGAAGGATAACTAAATATGAGAGTTGGTGTATTCGCATGAAGGCGATTTTTGGTTCACAAGATCTATGGGACATTGTGACCAAAGGATATGTAGAGCCCGAAGATGAAAGTCCGTTATCACAAGCACAAAAGGAAGCTTTGAGTGCCACAAGAAAGAAAGATCAAAAAGCGGTTACTATCATTCATCAATGTTTGGATGATGCAATGTTGCAAAAAGTTGCTCTTGCCACCACCGCTAAGCAAGCGTGGGAAATTCTCCAAAATTCATTCAAGGGAGTTGCCAAAGTAAAGAAGGTTCGTCTTCAAACCTTGATGAGAAGTGACTTTGAAGGTTTGCGTATGAAGGAGTCCGAATCAATTTCAGATTTTTTTTTCTTGAATTTTGACAATTGTCAATCAAATGAAAAGTAACAGTGAAGAAATTAGTGATGCTTGAGTAAATGAAAAAAATCCTTCGTTCTTTAAGTCCCAAGTATGAGTATATTGTTGTAGCCATTGAGGAGTCGAAAGACTTAGAAACCATGAGTGTTGATGAACTTATGGGTTCGTTGCAAATCCATGAAGAGAGGCTTGAAAAGCAAAAGAATGGGCCTAATGATCAAGTGCTCCAAGTGAAGCTTTTTCTTTCAAGGAGAAAGAAGAAAAACATGGAAATAAACAACGAGGTCGAGCTTAAGGTCGTGGCCAAGCAAGAGGTAGTGGAAGAGGTGGAAGAGGAAGTCACTACTCTCCTCACAAAGAAGAAAGGGGCCAAGAGTCTCACCACACAAGGGGACGTGGAAGAGGAAATTATTCACGATCATATCAAAAGAGGTATGATAAATCTCGAGTTCAATGTTACAATTGTCACGATTATGGGCACTATGCTTCGGAGTGTAAGAATGATTCGAAAGATATTGAAGGAAAGTCAAATTATGTGGAGAAAAATGTTGATGAAGTGGAGCCCACTTTACTTTTGACATGCAAAGGAGAGATGAGTGAAGATGACAATACAGGGTATCTTGACACGGGTTCAGGCAATCATATGTATGGAAGGAAAAATATGTTTGTTGAGCTTTGTAAGACCCCAAATTTTATGAAATAAAAATATTCAATTTTTCTTATAATTACTATTCAGTAAATGGTTAAATTGATAAATGTTAAAGTTAAGGGTGATATATAAAATTTTTTCAAAATACGCAAGTGGTTATAAAATAATTATTGTTGTCGGGAAATATTCGTTGGTCGTAGAATATTCTTCTGTCGGAGAATATTCGTACGACGGCGCATCTATTTGTGGATCCCATAACAAAAAACGGTCGGATGAAGATAACGACAAAAATTGAGTTTTTATAATTAACGGCGTAGTTGTTACCGTTAACACTGTTGGAATACCCGGTGGTTAAAATACAGTAATACGCGTTATTGCACAGTATTTTTAAAATTATTGATCCTTACGTAAGAAGGCACTACTCAATAATTGTTACAGTAATCACTGTTTAATATTTTATTTTATTGATTCAATAATTGCTACGTTGATATTTTATATTATTATTGTTTCAATAATTGTCACTGCACAGTATTTCCCATTATCAGATCAATAATTCATATTATTTGAATAATATTATTAGATAACATTATTGGCAATGTCTAGAAAGTTCTGTCTAAAGAGATGTTTGGTCACCTAATTGCGCGCCAGTAAGGAAAAATTCTTATTGGAAAGCCCCCTCTTTCCTGGGAACGACCTGGTTATCATAAATGTGATTCTGTAATATTATTTGTGAATAATTAATTATTGATTCATATGATAAGGAAATATTTATTTTATGTGGATATAAATGAGGGATATATTTTTGTGGTTAAAAATGAATGAGTTAATGTTGAGGTGTTTTATCTGTATTTTTGTCGGAACGGAGGTATTGAAAATCAAATTAGGGTTTTTGAGATATTTTGCGAGGGTTATAATTTTTAATCCGACCGTTGGATCGTGGTAATATTTGGATATGTTATACATATATAAGTTGAGTACATGTCTACAAATTTTGAACCGTTAAAAATGAACGTATGATTTATTATGAATTTTACGAGATGACTGGTTTAGAAATTGTTGAATTTTCGGAGTTTATCATTTTGGTGAAAAAATCTAGAATTGGTGGGCCCCACTCTTGGTTGGTAAATAAATGTGCTGAGATTTTTATTCAAATGTGGTGGGTGGGAATAGTAGCAGGTAAAGCCATCAGGTAACAGGTCAAGTCTGCTTCGGCGTGCTAACATTTTTCTATAAATAGAGGGCTAAGTTAGAATTGAAAATCACACCAGAAACAAGTTTTCTCTCTTTCTCTCTCTAGATTATTGAGTGTATTTTGTGAGTATTTAGATACTTTGAGAGTTGCTATTCAGTGCAAGTTTCCTTCGGCTTTGCATTCCAGTCAGAAATACTGCACTTTTGAGGTAAGGGATAGTAAGGGATTTTAAGGGTTGTTATGTTTTTCAGTTTTGTAATTTTTATGACCTTCAAAAATTCTGGAAAAATTTAAAATAATATTTTGATGAGTTTTCTTGATTGTGTCCAAAAATGGTGATTTTTGGATATATAGATTAAGAGTTATGAATTTTACGGGGAAAGACTATTTTAAAAGTAACCGCTTATAACTCCTTGTGGTTAACTTCAAAATTGATGAAATTTTTATTGGAAGTATATCTATATAATATCAGTATACTCTGTAATTTCGGAATTTTTGGATAAAAGTACAATTTTTGATAAATATCTAAATATTTGGCTATTTTGGCCATATGAAAAATAGTAAATGATTTTTAAAAATTCTGAGAAAAATATATGTTCATTATGGGACTATATTCTGCTAAATCTCAGAAAAAAAATATTTTTGAGACTGATTTGGTATTTTTCATGAAAATAGACTAGTTATGAGTAAATGAATTAAATATGTTATGTGAAGTAAGAAAAGTGGAAAATAGGATTTTATGGCTTGAGAATCCTATGTGAGGTATATGCAGATTTTTTTATGAGGGTTTTGGTTATTAGTGATGAAATATTATGAGTTTGGAATTTTAGGATGATTAAATGCATTATTTAGTAAAGTGTAAACAATTAAAATAAATTATTTATAAGTTTAAGAAATATTATTTTAATATCATTATACCGAAATATTGGTATGAATTTTATTATGAAATTTTTATCTTTTTGTGTCGGGTTTACTATTCATGAGTTACTATTCATGGGTTACTATTCACGAGTTACTATTCATGATAAAATTGGTTTCTTTTTTCTAACCAAATTATAGTTGATTTATGAATATTACTCTTGAGATTAAAACTATAAGTTGATCATATTATTTTTATTATCATATATAACATTTTTATAACCCTAATGATGATATTTCTCTTTGACTTGAGTGTAAAGATGGGTGGATTTTTTGTATGATCATGACTATGGGTTCCCTTTGGCCAGTAGTGCAAAATTGAATTGTTGACTGGTATGATCATGACCATTGAATTTATAATTGAATATCTTTAGCTTAAGTGCAAAGGTAAAATGATCAACATGGTTATAATTATTGTTTATATAAATTCGAAAATGATTATATATTTCTTTGAGATATTAATAAATTTGGCCTGTAGTGCAAATATGAACTGTTGATGAATATATTTGGCCTGTAGTGCAAATATGAATTATTGATGAATATCTTTGGCCTGTAGTGCGAAGATGAACTGTTGTTGAATATCTTTGGCCCGTAGTGCAAAGATGATTTGTTGATGAATATCTTTGGCCAGTAGTGCGAAGATGGATTTATTAGCATAATTATGAACAGGAACTGTGATTTGGTATAACCATGATCTTTGATGTTTCAGGTAAAGACAGGTGATGAAAATATTCTTCGTCCTAGATGCGAAGAAAAATTTAGAATCACAATTATGATTATGAGTTATTCATATGATTGTGGGAAGGAACTGTTGAGTAATGTTACAGAGATAAAATATTGTTGGTGGATTTTTAACATAGAGAAGATAATAGACTTTATAGTCTATTTGACTCTTCTAATGGAGTGCTCGTTCCGCTGCAACTATGGTTAAAATTTTTATCATCTACCATATGTTCTAAATCTCTGATTTATTACTGATGAAGACTATTGATAATTTATTTATCTTTAGTCGTGATATTCTTTACTGGGCTAGTTGTGCTCACCCTTCTGTTCACAATTCCTTTCAGGTAATAAGAGCGTAGCTGGGTCGAGCGGGGGTAACAGGGGAATAGAACGGTTGTCATCATTTAGGAGTTATATTTGGTGAATTATCTAGGGTGAAGCGAACCCAACGTTGAAAGGGTGTTTTGCCACTATCATACAAGATGTTTAATGACATACAACCTCGTGTCATCATAAGACAGAATTGTGCTCATCTACTTGCTGAGTATATTTACGAGCACTACCTATATAATCTTGGTGTTTGTTTGAAGTATAATTCTCAATTAGAGACAGTGGAGATAATGATAAGTCAAGAGAAGACTCACCATTGGGAAGAATATGATAATAATCTTCTCGTTTTTCTTTGGGGTATATTGGGTCAACCAAGGATAATTCTATGGCCATATGATATCTATCACAACCTAGAAGCATGGCCTCCCATATACAAAGGTTTCCTTGAGCACTTCTCAAAGATTCTCATTTCTAAAACAGTTTTTGACTATACCTTTATGTAAGGTGTCATTGTGAGGTGTTGTCCACGGTTGGGACATGAGTCACATTTGGTATATATTTGTATCCAAACTCACAGCATATGTGTTGTTGTATTTTGCACGACAATTATTGTAATAAAGTTGTAGTTATTTTCTGTACCATGTATTTGGCGACTTAGAATAGGTTGGATGGAATGGACCTGTTTTGGGGACGTTACAAGCTTGATGAATCTGTATGTGGCAATGTCACTTTTGGAGACTCGTCAAAAAAATTCGGTTAAAGGAAAAGGTAAAATTTTGATTCGCTTAAAGGATGGGAGGCACCAATTTATTTTAAATGTTTATTATGTGCCAAATATGAAGAACAATCTTCAGAGTTTGGGGCAGCTCTTAGAGAAAGGTTATGATATTTTAATGAAAGATTCTAACCTTTCAATAAGAGATCAATCCAGAAATTTACTAGTGAAGGTGCCTATGACAAGAAATCAAATGTTCTTATTGAATATTCAAAATGATGTGGCAAAATGTTTAAAAGCATGTTTTAAAGATTCATCTTGGATTTGGCAGTTGAGACTTGGGCACTTGAATTTTGGTGGTTTGAAAGCTTTGTCAAAAAAGATGATGGTGAACGGGTTGCCTTCAATTCACCATCCCGATCAACTTTGTGAAGGGTGTCTTTTTGGCAAGCAATCTCGAGAAAGTTTTCCAATAAAGTCAATTACTAGAGCAACCATTCCGTTGTAACTTGTGTACTTGGATGTGTGTGGTCCTATCATTTTGTAAGAATAATTATTTTCTCCTCTTTATCGATGATTTTAGTAGGAAGACATGGGTATATTTTTAAAAAGAAAAATCGGAGGTGTTTGGAGCCTTTAAAAAATTCAAGATTTTTATGGAGAAGCATAGCAGGTATAATATCAAGGCCATTAGATCTGATAGAGGGGGCGAGTTCACATCAAATGAATTTTAATTATTTTGTGAAGAAAATGGAATTTGTCATCCTTTAACGGTTCCAAGATCGCCACAACAAAATGGGGTGGCGGAGAGAAAAAATAGAAGCATTCTTAACATGGCTCGAAGTATGTTGAAAAGCAAGCAAATTCCAAGAGAATTTTGGGCCGAAGTTATTGATTGTGCCATCTATTTCTCAAATCGTTACCCGACTAGAAGTGTTGAAGACATGATACCACAAGAAGCATGGAATGGGAGAAAGCCAAGTGTTTCTAATTTGCGTGTTTTTGGGAGTATTGCTTATATGCATGTACCAGATGAAAAGAGGTCAAAGCTAGATGATAAAAGAGAAAAACATATTTTCATCGGCTATGATGCAAGATCCAAAGGCTACAAATTGTACAATCTAAGCAACGGCAAAATTGTGATAAGTAGAGATGTGAAATTTGATGAAGAAAGCTCTTGGGATTGGAACATTTCGGAGGAAAATTATAATTTCTTTCCTTTCATTGACAAAGAAGCGCAAGAAAGAGAAGCAGTCATAGGGAATCCTATTTCTCCACCTCCATCTCCACCACCATCCAATGGACAATCTAGTCCACCTTCATTTCAATCAAGTTCAAGTGAGTGACCTCAAAAGATGAGAAGTGTGCAAGAAATTCTTGATACGGAGGAGGTAAATATTGATTATTTGAATTTATTCTGTCTTTTTACGGATTGTGAACCTATGGGGTTTGAAGAAGCATCCAAAGACAAGAAATGGAGAAGTACCATGAATGAGAAATCAAAGCCATTGTGAATAATGAAACATGGGAACTTACTACACTTCCAAAAGGTCAAAAATCAATTGGGGTGAAATGGGTGTACAAGACAAAGAAGAATGCAAAGGGTGAAGTGGAGAAATACAAAGCAAGATTAGTAGCCAAAGGGTACAGTCAAAGACCCGGTATTGACTATAATGAAGTATTTGCCCCTGTTACTCGTTTGGAAACTATAAAATTGCTTGTTTCATTGGCGGCTCAAAATGGTTGGTTGATTTACCAAATGGATGTGAAGTTCGCATTTTAAAATGGATTTCTTGAAGAAGAGGTGTACGTGGAACAACCGCTTGGCTACATTGTCAAAGGAAAAGAAGATAAAGTTTTAAAATTGAAGAAGGCGTTGTACGGATTGAAGCAAGCGTCGAGAGCTTGGAATAGCCGAATTGATAAATATTTCCAAGACAATGATTTCAAAAGATGCCCGTTTGAACATGTCGTTTATTCGAAGGTCGGAAAGAATGGTGATATTTTATTTGTGTGCTTGTATGTTGATGATTTGATTTTTACCGGAAGTAATCCAAGCATGTTTGAAGAATTTAAGAGGGTTGTGGCGCGTGAATTCGAGATGACGGATATGGGTCTCATGGCTTACTACCTTGGTCATGAAGTGAAGCAAAGTAAAGAATGAATTTTTATTTCTCAAGAAGGATATGCTAAAGATCTTCTTAAGAAATTTAAAATGCTTGATTGTAAGTCAATAAGCACACCCATTGAATGTGGTATTAAATTGTCAAAGCATGAAGGAGGAGATACAGTGAATCCAACGTTTTTCAACAGTCTTGTTGGAAGTTTGTGATACTTGACATCCATAAGACCGGATATTGTATATGGAGTTAGCCTTGTTAATCGGTACATGGAAACCCCCACAATAATTCATTTGAAGGTTGCTAAACGAATTCTCCGTTACATCAAAGGTACTCTTGATTTTGGCTTATTTTATTCAATTTCAAATAATTTCAAGCTTGAGGGATATTGTGATAGCAATTGGGCTGGTGATGTTGATGATCAAAAGAGTACAACTGGATTTGTTTTCTTTATGGGTAATTCAGCATTTACATGGTCCTCAAAGAAGCAACCTATTGTGACCCTCTCTACTTGTGAAGCGGAATATGTTGCTGCTACATCTTGTGTTTGTCAAGCCATTTGGCTTCGAAATCTTTTAAGAGATCTTAATTTTCAACAAGAGAAGCCAACCGAGATTTATATCAATAACAAGTCGGTAATTGCATTGGCTAAAAATCTGGTGTTTCATGATCAAAGCAAACACATTGATACGGGATATCATTTTATAAGAGAATGTGTTGCAAAGAAAGAAGTTGAACTTGTATTTGTGAGGACTCAAGACCAAATTGCTAATATTTTTACGAAGCCACTCAAAGTCGAATTATTTTGCAAATTACAGAGCTCACTTGGTGAGACAAGTTTAAGACGGGGTGTTGAAAAATAAACTTGTCCCAAAGTAATTAAGTATTTTACATATTTATGTTTTAATTAATATTTATGAAGCTAGGTTGGTTCATGTATTTGAAAGTTCATGAACTAGTTGAAAAGGTGTATAGGAAGTTGTTTTTCATAAAGTGTTTATTCATGTATTTGAGTTTTATACATGTATGGAGATTCCTATAAATACCTATGCACTCAACTCATTTGAAGCAAGCAAAAATATAAGATTTCTTTTGTGATAACATCTTCTCCATTTTCTCTAGTGTGTGTGTGTGAGGTTTTTTATTTCTAATAAGAAATTATGAAAAGATTAAAGAAAAATTCATTAATCTTAAACTCCATTAATGGAGTTTTAAGTACTCTCATACTGTTTCAAATTTTAAAATTAACACAAACCCATTTAATGTTTAGCAAATTCGCTACATCAAAATGTAGTTGAAGAAATAGTTCGTAGAAATCAACGCTGCCATTGTCCATGATGGTGTCGGTCACGTACGGTCTCCGACAACACCGTTAGTTGAGAAACTCCTCATCACTCTGGACTATACTATTTCTTACTTTCTAAGATAGAGAAAGTGATGAGATGGTAAGGGCCAATCCATTAGTGAAAAGAAGAAATGATGAAATGGATATGAGGGTGAGTGAAATGAAAGAAACTGCATAATATTCTAACAGTAGGCCAAAAGTTAAATCCAAGGCAATCTTAATTATAATTTTTTTTGTGACTAATGTTATGACTCCTAATAACAATCTCGCGGATTAGGTTTCCGCTACACCATTAGATCACTTAAGGGACAGTTAGGATTCTGTTGGAAGGAGGGGGTTCCCATTCCCCTTTACTTATGAATTATTGCCATATATATAGGGAATTAATCTGTGACAACTGGTTGCCTTGGACACTATTTCAACAACCAAGCTTACAATCGTTGATCAGTATAATGTAAGGCTGAGATTAAAAACAATTTAGACCCTGCCGCTGATGCCCCCAAAACAGGTATACATCATCCATCTCGGGTTGCCAGATATCACACTACATAAATCAAATATAAACTTCTTTTATGCAACTGTCGGGTAATATACGACAAAACATAGCTGAGAGTTTAAACAAGAATATTGTCTTCTAGACAATATCCACTCTCAATGGAGTCCTCATTACAATTATTATCACACTATTTCATAGAATAGTGAGGACTACTAAAATAACCATCTGGACCGTCAATCTGTTCCCCGACCAGTCCCAGCTATATTCTCATTTCCTGAAGAGAATAGTGAAAGAAATGGTGAGCTCAACTAGCCTAGTAAGAAATATTATGACTAAGATAATGCAGAATAAATTATCCTTAGCCTTCAACAGTATAACAACTGATAGAATATAATAGACAACAAGTTTTAGATCAACAACTGCAGCGGAATAAGCAATCCATTAGAAGAGTCAAGTAGAGCATAAAATCTACTATCTTTTATGATTTAAAAAGTTTTTCATCAACTTTATCGCTGAGACTCAGCTTAATAAATAAAATGGAATCATCCCTGCACCACGGCCAAGGATATTCATGTAATCGTCAATGGTCATGATTATACCGAATAATCCATGTTCATAATCATACCAACAACTGTCCATCATTGAACTACAGGCCAATGAGGACTTTTACCACATCATTCGTTACATTACGGTCATGATTATACCGAATAATCCCTGGTCATAATCATACCAAGTCTATCTATACACGTAAGCCAAAGATGACTTTCATCACAATATAAGCACGAGGATGATGACAATAACATAATAATTCAATAAAACAAGTTCAAGGATAAATTTGAAAGATTTATAATTTAATTTATCCAGGATTCAATAACGTTCAAATTGTCAACATGATACTGTGATAATAATTGAATCAATAATATGAGAGATATAATGCAGCAATTACTGTAGTAATAATTGAGTATAACTGAGTGACTTCTTACGTAAGCATCAATAATCAATACCGTGTGCTATGCAACCACGCGTTTTACTGTACTTTTACTACCGAGTAGTTCAACAGTTTTAACGGTAACACTTTCGCCGTTATTTTTATAAAAATATAATTTTATCGTTTTCTTACTACGACAATACTTCCGTTGTGGGGTCCACCAATTATTGTGCCGTCGTACGGATATTCCCCGACAAAAAGAATATTCCCTGATCAAACGAATATTTTATAACAACTTGCAAACTTTGTAAAATTTTCACATATCACCCTTAACTTTAACCTTTTATCAATTTAACCATTTACGAAAAAAAATAAGCAAATTGAATACTTTCATTTCATAAAATTTGGGTTCTTATAATCTCCCCTTCTTATAAAATTTTGCCCTCAAAATTTACGTACCTGGTAGTTCGAAGAGATGAGAATACCTTGCTTTCCTTTCGGATTGTACCTTCCCGGTTATTTCCTCTCTATTATGATTTTCCCATTTCTCATCTCCTGTATTTCAGATATCATTCTAGAATATAGTTTCAAAATAAGGGTTAATTGGCATACCACATATTATCCCTATACTCTGACCGACCAATTAATTACCAAATAAACTTAGGTAGGTCATACTAGCGAATGAATTCTCCGTCTCTCCCCTCCTAGTTCTTGTCTCACATCTCAGCCAGGGATCATATCCCTAAGCTTTGATACCAACTGTGACGCCCCTAGAACAGGTATACATCACCCATCTCGGGTCGCCAGATATCACATTACATAAATCAAATATAAACTTCTTTTATGCAACTGTCGGGTAATATACGACAAAACATAGCTGAGAGTTTAAACAAGAATATTGCCTTCTAGACAATATCCACTCTCAATGGAGTCCTCATTACAATTATTATCACACTATTTCATAGAATAGTGAGGACTACTAAAACAACCATCTGGACCATCAATCCGTTCCCCGACCAGTCCCAGCTATATTCTCATTTCCTGAAGAGAATAGTGAAAGAAAGGGTGAGCTCAACTAGCCTAGTAAGAAATATTATGACTAAGATAATGCAGAATAAATTATCCTTAGCCTTCAACAGTATAACAACTGATAGAATATAATAGACAACAAGTTTTAGATCAACAACTGCAGCGGAATAAGCAATCCATTAGAAGAGTCAAGTAGAGCATAAAATCTACTATCTTTTATGATTTAAAAAGTTTTTCATCAACTTTATCGCTGAGACTCAGCTTAATAAATAAAATGGAATCATCCCTGCACCACGGCCAAGGATATTCATGTAATCATCAATGGTCATGATTATACCGAATAATCCATGTTCATAATCATACCAACAACTATCCATCAATGAACTACATGCCAATGAGGACTTTTACCACATCATTCGTTACATTACGGTCATGATTATACCGAATAATCCCTGGTCATAATCATACCATGTCCATCTATGCACGTAAGCCAAAGATGACTTTCATCACAATATAAGCACGAGGATGATGACAATGACATAATAATTCAATAAAACAAGTTCAAGGATAAATTTTAAAGATTTATAATTTAATTTATCCATAATTCAATAACGTTAAAATTGTCAACATGATACTGTGACAATAATTGAATCAATAATATGAGAGATATGATGCAGTAATTACTGTAGCAATAATTGAGTATAACTGAGTGACTTCTTACGTAAGCATCAATAATCAATACCGTGTGCTATGCAACCACGCGCTTTATTGTACTTTTACTACCGAGTAGTTCAATAGTTTTAACGGTAACACTTTCGTCGTTATTTTTATAAAAAATATAATTCTGTCGTTTTTTACTACGACAATACTTCCATTGTGGGGTTCACCAATGATTGTGCCGTCGTACGGATATTTCTCGACAAAAAGAATATTCCCTGATCAAACGAATATTTTATAACAACTTGCATACTTTGTAAAATTTTCACATATCACCTTTAACTTTAACCTTTTATCAATTTAACCATTTACGAAAAAAAATAATAATTATAAGAAAATTGAATACTTTCATTTCATAAAATTCGGGGTCTTACAATCTCCCCTCCTTATGAAATTTCACCCTCGAAATTTATGTACATAGTAGTTCGAAGAGATGAGAATACCTTGCTTTCCTTTCGGATTGTACCTTCCCGGTTATTTCCTCTCTATCATGATTTTCCCATTTCTCATCTCCTGTATTTCAGATATCATTCTAGAATATAGTTTCAAAATAAGGGTTAATTGACATACCACATATTATTCCTATACTCTGACCGACCAATTAAGTACCAAATAAACTTAGGTAGGTCATACTAGTGAAGGAATTTCCCGTCTCTCCCCTCCTAGTTCTTGTCTCACATCTCAGCAAGGGATCATATCCCTAAGCTTTTATACCAACTATGACGCCCCTAAAATAGGTATACATCACCCATCTCGGGTCGCCAGATATCACACTATATAAATCAAATACAAACTTCTTTTATGCAACTATCGGGTAATATACGACAAAACATAGCTGAGAGTATAAACAAGAATATTGCCTTCTAGACAATATTCACTCTCAATGGAGTCCTCATTACTATTATTATCACACTATTTCACAGAATAGTAAGGACTACTAAAGCAACCATCTGGACCGTCAATCCGTTCCCTTACCAGTTTCAGCTATATTCTCATTTCCTGAAGAGAACAGTGAAAGAAAGGGTGAGCTCAACTAGCCTAGTAAGAAATATTATGTCTAAGATAATGCAGAATAAATTATCCTTAGCCTTCAACAGTATAACAACTGATAGAATATAACAGACAACAAGTTTTAGATCGACAACTGCAGCGGAATAAGCAATCCATTAGAAGAGTCAAGTAGAGCATAAAATCTACTATCTTCTACGATTTAAAAAGCTTTTCATCAACTTTATCGCTGAGACTCAGCTTAATAAATAAAATCGAATCATCCCTGCACCACAGCCAAGGATATTCATGTAATCATCAATGGTCATGATTATACCAAATAATCCCTGGTCATAATCATACCAACAATTGTCCATCAGTGAACTACATGCCATGAGGACTTTTACCACATCATTCGTTACATTACGGTCATGATTATACTGAATAATCCCTGGTCATAATCATACCAAGTCCATCTATGCACGTAAGCCAAAGATGACTTTCATCACATTATAAGCACGAGGATGATAATTCAATAAAACAAGTTCAAGGATAAATTTTAAAGATATATAATTTAATTTATCCAGAATTCAATAACGTTCAAATTGTCAACATGATACTGTGAAAATAATTGAATCAATAATATGAGAGATATGATGCAGCAATTACTGTACCAATAATTGAGTATAACTGAGTGACTTCTTACGTTAGCATCAATAATCAATACCGTGTGCTATTATGCAACCACACGTTTTACTTTACTTTTACTACCGGGTGGTTCAACAGTTTTAACGGTAACACTTTCGCCGTTATTTTTATAAAAATAAAATTCTGTTGTTTTCTTACTACGACAATACTTCTGTTGTGGGGTCCACCAATGATTGTGTCGTCGTACGGATATTCCTTGATCAAACGAATATTTTATAACAACTTGCATACTTTGCAAAATTTTCACTTTTCACCCTTAATTTAAACCTTTTATCAATTTAACCATTTACGAAAAAAAATAATAATTATAAGAAAATTGAATACTTTCATTTCATAAAATTTGGGGTCTTACACTGCCACTACAGGCTGTAGCTACAGTTACTAATAGCCAAAAAGGATTATTGAAGTTACCTTGTTGCCCCCCTTATTTAAAGACGTAAGCAAGGAATAAATCACTCCTTGCCACCACAGTCTGTAGCAGCAGGGCCCACACTGTAAGACCCCAGCTTATTATAAATAAAATCGAATTTTCTCTAATTATTATCTTGAATAATAAGGTGTTAATTTGATATAATGCTTTGGTTATGGGTGAAATGTGTAAATTTTATAAAATAAACAAGTGGTTATAAAATATTCATTGTTGTCGGGGAATATTCGTTTGGTTGTAGAATATTCTTTCTGTCGGGAAATATTCATACGATGGCGCAGCCATTTGTGGTCCCCATAATGGAAAACGGTCGAATGAAGAAAACTACAAGCTTGAGTTTTTACAAATAACGGCGTAGTAGTTACCGTTAATATTGTTGGAATACCCGGTAGTTGAAATACAGTAATACACGTGGTTGCACAATAGCAAACTGTATTACACGGTATTGTTGGATTATTGATTCTTACGTAAGAAGGCACTACTCAATAATTGTTACAGTAATTACTGTTCAATATTTTATTTTATTAATTCAATAATTGTTGCGTTGATATTTTATATTATTATTGTTTCAATAATTGTCACTGCACAGTATTTCCTATTATCAGATCAATAATTCATATTATTTTCATAATATTATTAGATAGCATTATTGATAATGTCTAAGGAAGTTCTGTCTAAGGAGAGGTTTGGTCACCTAATTGCGCGCCAGTAAGGAGAAATTCTTATCGGAAAGCCCCCTCTTTTCTGGGAACAACCTGGTTGTCATAATTGTGATTCTATAATATTATTTGTGAATAATTATTTATTGATTTATATATATGATGGAAATATTTATTTTTATGTGGATATAATTGAAGGAATTAATGTTGAGGTGCTTTATCAGTATTTTGTCGGAATGGATGTATTAAAAATCATCTGTATATGGATTTCGGATATTTTCTGTTTGAAATTTAGAAAACTTTCTTCTAAAAAATTGTAGAGAATTTAATTTTCTATGGAATGGACATGATATTCGAATTTTTCTGATAAAAGAGCTATTTATTATAAATTATTAAAGTTTCTGATTATTATTTAAATTTTAAACCATTTTAGAAAATTATAGAATGGGTGGGCCCCACCCTTATCATTGTTGGTGGGCTGAGATTTTTTCAAAAATGAGGTGCTGAATTGTCAAAGGGGTGTGCGTAAGGAAAATAAATAAATTAATATTTTATTAATTTAGTCTCCTTTGGCGTTCTAGCATTTTCCTATAAATAGGGTACTTAGTTAGAATTGAAAATCACACCAGAAACAAGTTTTTTCTCTCTCTCTCTATATTATCGAGCGAATTTTGTGAGTATTTAGATACTTTGAGAGTTGCTATTCAGTGCAAGTTTTCGTCGGTTTTACATCCGATATTCCGGTCAGAAATACTGTTATTTTGAGGTAAGGGATGTTATTTTTTTTTATAAATGATATTAGTTCTTTCAATATCATTATGCCGAAAAATGGGTAAGATTTTTCTTGTGAAATTCTTATCTTTTTGTGTCGGGGTTACTATTCACGTATACGACACTATTCATAAATATGACACTATTCACCGAAAAATTGAATTTTCTCTTCTTTGTCCCAGATGTCTATTTTTGTTACTAGCTTTGATTGTATCCATGTTTTGATCTTTATTCTTGAATTTTACTCCACTATGGTATATTTTGGGGTATTTTTGAACATAGATAAATCGAAGTACGAATCCTTAATATTTATTCTTTTGTCTCACTGGATTCGTTTTCTTTAAGATATTTTTCATCATCCTCAGTCCTAAATGATGATATTACTAAACATCTTTGGCCTGTAGTGCAAAGATGAATGATTAACTGATGAATATCTTTGGCCCGTAGTGCAAAGATGAACAGGTGTTGAGATGAACATGACCAACTGGTGATACAAATGAATATCTTTGGCCTGTAGTGCAAAGTTAAATATTTGATTCAAGATGTATATTGATCGATGTTACAGGGATAAATTATTGATGATGGACTTTTAAATCTTAGAAGATAGTAGAATTCATTATCTACTTGACTCTTCTAATGGATTGCTGTTTCTGCTGCAATTGTTGATCTAAAACTTGTTGTCTATTATATTCTATCAGATTTTTTCCTGTTGAAGGCTAATAATAATTTGTTGTATATTATCTTAGTCATAATATTCTTTACTGGGCTAGTTGAGCTCACCCTTTTCCTTTTTGTTCAATTTTTCTCAGGAGGCGAGAATATAGCGAGAACTAGTCGGGGTGTGGAGTGATGTTTCCAATCAGTTGTGTTAGCAGTCCTCACTATTTTATAAAATAGTGTGATAATAATTGTAATGAGGACTCCTTTTGAGTTTGAATACTGTCTATTAGACATTATTTGTATTTAAACTCGCAGTATATGTGTTGTCGTATTTTGCTCGACAATTGTATTAATAAAGTTGTATTTATTTCTGTACCATGTATTTGGCCACTCAGAATGGGTGATGTATACCTATTTTGGGGGCGTCACACACACACGTTCCCAATGCGCCTTAAATGCTGACAGTTACGCTGACAGAATGCAAAAAATAAAAAGTCACACTAACAAAATGAATGCAAAAAGCTGCAGTTGACTATTGGGATTCCCTCCCTGCCGCTACATGCTGTAGCGGTAGCCCTCTCCCTATTTTAGTTCCCTTCAATACCTTTCCCCTGCCGTCTCACTCATATTGCTCCTGCCGTTCTCTCATATTTCCTTTCCTGTCCATTAAATCAACTTCCATTCAAATTCAAGCATCATTTTTGTAAAATTTCTCTTATCAATTTTTAAATTATAAATAAATAAATATTATAATTTGTTTCTACATATATGCATGTGAATTTTTAAGCAGTTATATAACTATGTGGTTAATTAGATATTATAATTTTAGACGTATTGTTAAATAGTTTTGAATTTTTAGGCAATTATATAACTATGTGGTGAATTATTTATTATAATTTTAGACTTATTGTTTAATAGTTTGGTATAATAATTGGAAGGGAGTAGTATTTTATTAACTGTAAAGAATGAATTATGTGTTTGGGCCATTAAATGCATGAAAAGTTGTATTAGGACTAATAATAATGACAATAACTTTAAAAAATAAAATTATTTAAATTATTGTAAAATGGGTGTTTTTTTATGTTTTATTGGGATATAATTGTGTTACATTTGTATTAAATAATTACAAAATACTTTTATGTTATTTTTTTAGGTACTAGATGGACAGTTGGAATTATGGACCAATTGACCCAAGTGTCCTTCACGACCAACAAAATCATGTGTCAGGTGATATATATGACGGGAAAGATAGGGAGAAACTACTCTCATGTCAATTAACGGGGAAAAAAATACGATCAATGGGTACTAACAAGTGCTCAAAAAGCTCTCCTAAAAAAATGTGGGATTGGGGTTTTCAATTATCTGGCAGTTGTACACCAAACTGACATTGGTCTCGTGTCCGCCCTAGTGGAACGATGGCGACCAGAGGCTAATAACTTTCACCTAAATTGTGGAGAAATTACAATTGTTAGGTTTTGTGAAAATCAAAGTAGCAATCAAATTGCAAAAATAGCGGAAGCATAATAAAATCAGATTTTAAAATTTTTTCACAAACTAATTACCCGGATCATTCTTTATGCATATTATTAATTAAACGAAGAATAAGAAATTATGAAATCATACCCTTGTAGAAACGAGCTTCCTCAGGTACGAGTTCACCTCCTACTTCTTCGCGATCTCCTTGAATCTCCGGGTAGATTCCTTCCTTTTATCAATGTAAGCCACCCAAGTGTATGGCCTCTAGAGGTGATCCACCAAGGAAGAAGAATTTTCAGGAAGAATGGTGTATTGGCTCAAACCCTAGATCTGTAGAAAAAGGGGCGTACTCTCCAACTATTGGAATTACGTATATCCTGATATCTGATATAAGACTCCTTTTATAAAGATATCAGGTAACCATATTTTAATTAAAATAAGGTATTATTTATTTAATTAAACTCTTTTAATTAAATGGGCTCCCTAATCTTATTAGGGATAATTAATTAAACTCCTTTAACTAATTTTTCCTCCTAATTCTATTAGGAATAAATGAGAGTACTTATATTAAATTAATTCCTAAACCCTTTTAGAAATTAAAATAATAATAATAATAATAATAATAATAATAATAATAATAATAATAATAATAATAATAATAATAATAATAATAATAATAATAATAATAAGACTCCTCTTATTAATTTATATTTAATATTTCTAAAATATTAAATAATAAATATTAAGCTATTTAATTTATTCTATCACCATAGATTAAATTAAATATACTTAACATATTATTACGATTATGCCATTAACTTCTTAAATAATTATTCTTCCTTTTATGGTGTGACCCTTTAGGTTCTCCATATTAAACCGGTTGTGAATAAATCAATTAGAACAATTCTAATTTTATTTAAATAAATAAATTAAACGATTAATTTATTTAAATAAATAATATTTATTCTACAATAGGGATAAGCCTCCCTAGCGATCAACGACTTTCTAGATAATATAGATTTCAACATTAATCATAAAAGAACCTTTGAGTTAATAGTTACCATACAATTCAATCCTTCTACCATACAATGTCCCAATTAAATATAAGACATGGAATTACTGTCAAGTCTTATTTTATTTAATTATATTTATTTCGATTCCCAAATGTACAACTCCTAATGAATGCAAATTAGAAACTTCTTTCTAATTTCATTCCACCTTGGCCAAGGATTCCTGGGTTGTCATTTATCGAATCACATAGGACATTTCTCTTCTTTTACTAGAAGTGGTAGATTCTTTATTGATCATTCATTATCTTCATATATAACTTATTACACCCAAGCATAGCCTTTGATATACTCTAAGAGTCTTAAGGAATAAGTCAAAGTGTAATTCATTATATATAAGATACTATGATGATCTCAAGTCTAAGGATCATTTGTACTACTATCACTACAGGAATTCCTATTGACAGACAAGTAAAACTCTATTAGGTATTCCTTAGCGAGTCACGTTCAGTGAACTTATTCTCTAATAAGCACCTACATACTTGCTTTAGTGTCTCCACACAAATGATCATGAGATCAATCATCCTCATCCAATGAGCAAGTAACGTACATACCAATCTATCCAGATTCACTAATCCCCTTTTTAGTAATCCATTAATTGGGAACATTTTAGTTTTAAGCTATCTAAGAATTTAGATTTCATTAGCATGATCTCATCATGATTCTAAAAGCATTGCTTAAAACTATGGGTTTATCACATATTATTAAAACAACACCATGTAGATAATAAATGCCTTTAATAAATAATTCTTTTATTAATAAATAAATAAGATTGATTACAAAGTATATGCTTTATCATCATACATGATTGGCTTGTATGCATACTACTTTCAACAATAACCTTAGAGGATATTCACTTCATTTTTGGGTTGCCGGTGGCCCTTAACGTGTTCCTTATTTGACAGTCATCCGGCTTATTTTAAAGAATGTTTTGATAGTGAAGTAGCTGCTGAATATTAGCAATTCAAAAAATAAGGCTCTATTTCATTATTGTGGCTATAGGAATATTTTAATAATTGTCCACCTAAAGCAAGTAAGGATATGGTAGGTCGATACACAAAGGACTACATTCTTTGGTTGTGTGGGACAATATTGTTTCGTACTAGAAATAAAAATTATGTTCATCCCAATTATATGTATTTTATTGCCAACGCTGAAGACTGTGTAACATATTCTTGGTGTGCAGTTGTGTTAGGGTATTTGTATAGGTCTTTATATGCTGCCACTAGGAAAGGAGTGAAATATATTAATGGTTGTGTCATACTTCTACAAATTTGGGCCTATGAGCATTTAAAAGTTGGAAGGCCAAGTCCTTGGCCTGAATAAGACTTATGGTTACCTAGGGCCCTAGCGTGGGCATACTCAAAAAATCATAGTTACCCTGATAGACGACACAATCCCCATCATCATTTGTCATTCTACCGAGGAGAGTTAGATGTACATCCTTCATGGCAAGTAGTTTAGCGCCCTTACATGAGGTGGGATGATAATATGACCAATTGATTTAATTTTGAAGGAAGGTTGTTGGGATCTGGTAGACTCCCCTTGATCTATTTTGATATCGTAGAATACCAGATGCCAGATAAGGTGATGAGACAATATGGGTTCCTACAAGGTATACCATCTCCGGCAGAAAATCACGATAATCTTAGGAAGGAAAAAGAACATAAATTTATCGTCGATGATTGCATGGCTTTGAGGCGAGAGTATGTGACGCCCCCAAAATAGGTCTACACAACCCATTCTGAGTCGCCAAATACATGGTATAGAAACCAAATATAAACTTCATTAATACAACTGTCATGCAAAATACGACAACATATACGCTGAGAGTTTTAATACAAATATTTTCTTGTGGACAATATTCAAACTCAAATAAAGTCCTCATTACAATTATTGTTACACTATTTTACAAAATAGTGAGGAATGCTATAATAACCATCTTGGACCATTACTCCACTCCCTGACTAGTCCCAGCTACATTCTCGCCTCCTGAGAAGAACAAGAACAATGGAACCAAAAGGAAAAGGGTGAGCTCAACTAGCCCAGTAAAGAATATTATGACTAAGATAATATAGAACAAATTATCCTTAGTCCTCAACAGGAAAAAAATCTGATAGAATACAATAGACAACAAGTTATAGAATACAACTGCAGCGGAAACAATTGCAGCGGAAATAACAATCCATTAGAAGAGTCAAGTAGAGCATGATATCTACTATATTCTATAATTTAAAAGTTCATCATCAATATTTTATCCCTGTAACATCATTCAATAAATATTTCAAATCAATAAATTAGCCATGCACTATGGGCCAATGATATTCATTAGTATCACCAGTGGTCATGATCATGGCAAGGCCAAAGAGGACTTTCACCACAAACCTTATCTGTAACATTAAAGGTTATGATTATACCAATACACAATTCCTGGTCATAATCATACCAATCAACAGTCCATCTTTGCACTACCGGCCAAAGATGACTTCTAGTACAATATAAGCATGAGGATGATGACAATGATATAAAGATTCAATCAAGTGAGATATAGGATAAATATTGGATATTTATAATTTAATTTATCCAGAGTTCAAAAATGTCCAAATTGTGAACATGATAACTATTTGTGAAGTAAAATTCAAGAATAATATTCATGTATCAAAAATAATTTGGACAGAAAAGAAAATTAAATTCTGTTGTGAATAGTACTCGTGAATAGTACCGTATGAATAGTGCTCATGAATAGTATCGTATGAATAGTATCCAGACATGAAAAGTTTAAAATTTAATAAGAAAGTTAAGACCAATATTTCAGTGAAATGATATTAGATGAAGCATAAAACTTAAGGAATTTTTAATCATTTCAGGAATTATAGAAGCAATACTTACTATAGTAAGTTTAAATTTAGGAATAGGAAATGATATAATATCCCTTACATAATATGGAGTATGAAAGAAAATAATATTTCTTACGAGTATTGTAATAAAATAATATCCTTTACCTTAGTAGAAACTAGATTTGATTGGAATATCGGATATTATTTTGAGAAAATCTTGAACAAAAAGCTACACTCAAAGTATCCTTATACTCAAGAGAAATACTCACAATACTATAAAATAAGAATTTCTGATATTGAAGGTGTGTTTAGGAAGGAGGGTTACCCCTCTATTCATAGTGCAGCACGGAGGAAAAATTAAACAAGGCTACCTAATTTTCCTCTGCTTAACTTCCTTTTCTTTTCTTTTTCTTTCCTTGCCTAACTTATTCGCCTAACTCTTCATTTTTCAATTGATTGAGGACCCACTAATGAAACAAAGAAATGGTTTGCAGGAAAACTTCCTCCCACCAACTTGAAAAACAAAGGATTACAGGAGAAGGAAACGTGCACGAAAGGAATTCAAAATAAAAATGATAACTTTTTCTCCACTTTTATTCACATGCTAAAAATTATATATTATTATAATAATAATACCATTTAAATTATAAAAAAATTATAATATTAAAATAATATATTTGAATGAATATTTTATCGGAGAAAATAATTGTCAAACTTTCAACAAATTCTTTCATTTATATCAAAATTGAACCAATATCCACCACATAATAATTATTCATAAATAATATTATAAGCTCACTAATATTAACAACCAGATCATTCTCAGGAAAGAAGGGGCTTTCCGATAAGGATTTATCCTTATTAGCGCGCAATTATGTAACCTAACCCCTTTCCTCGACAGAATTTTTTAGACATTACCAATAATGTTAACTAATAATATGAATAATTGTGTTGTGTCAATTATTGATTTAATAATATAAAATATTATGCAGATGATACTGTGACAATAATTGAATCAATAATATGAGATACTATGCAACAATTACTGTGGCAATTATTGATTAAAACTAAGTGACTTCTTACGTAAGAATCAATAATCAAAAATATTGTGCAATACCGTGTGCTATTGTGCAACCACGCGTATTACTGTATTTTTATCATCGGGTATTTCAACAGTTAACGGTAAAAGTTATGTCATTATTTTCATAAAAAGGTTATTTCTGTCGCTTTTTATATTCGAAAGTTATTCCGTTATATGGTCTACCAATGATTGCGCCGTCATACGAATATTCCCCAAATAAATGAATATTCCCCGACCAAACGATTATTTTATAACAACTTGCTTACTTTGTAAAATTTGCACATTTCACCCATAACTAAAGCATTATATCAAATCAACACATTATTATTCAAAATAATAATTAGGTAAATTAAATCTTTATTCATAAAAAATTAAGGTCTTACAGAGTACATCGCACATTGGGAGGCTTACATGGACTATCTTAAAGGACAACAGTACGAAATTTCTACCTACGTGAAACTTGATTCATACATGGCTTGGTAAAATAAAATTACACATAGGAAACTGCATCGCCCTCGACGGGAAGGGGACCTAGAAACTACTTACGAGCCTCAGACTGTTTACAGCCAGCAACACCACCACAACCACCTTATAAACATGGTATTGAAACATTTTTAAGTTTAACTTTGTGTAGTACATTAAATTCTACATATTACATTTATTGATCTTATTTACTATTACTAATATTGTGTTCATCTTACATGACATGTTGAGAGTGCAAAGTCATTATTTGATAAGTGCTTTGCTTTTATTCAGATGCCTCCCGACTATGTAGTTGAGAAATAGGGATGGGACCACCTTTACTGTGTTTACAACTCTGAAGTAAGAAGGAACATGGTAACTCAACAAGGGGGCACAATGGTGAAGGATATCATTCCCAATTCTCCCAATGGAACCAAGAGCGAGAGGAGCCAAGTAATTATGCAGTACCAGAGAGTTATATCTCCACCACCCAGGCTTATGTTCCCTCTTACTCATTCGAGTCTGACTTCATAGAGAAGGCGAAAGTTCAGGTACTTAAAGTGGTCAAGTTAATATTAATTTTATTATGAATCTTAATATGAATGTAAATATTAATATTTTTAATGCTTATAAATAATAATATTAGTAATAATATTATTAATACGAATAATATTATTATTATTCATATTAATAATAATATTAAAAATAATAATAACATGAATATTATTATTAATATTATTATTATACGGTCTGGATCTTAAGCTCGCCACGTATCTAGCTCACCTTGCTCACCCCCTTTTAGTGACAGACCGGGCGACAATTCGGTCTGTCGCTATATGTTATCTGTCACTAAAAGCTAAGATGACGGTTCTATATATAGCGACGGATCGAATTATCGCCCGGTCCGTCGCTAAAGAGGAGTGAGCAATGTGAGCTAGATAAGGGGTGAGCTTAAGATCCGGACTGCATTATTATATATATCTTTCAAATACAAGATATAGCGGAAGGGCACATCCCCACCACCCAGGCTTATGTTCCCTCATACTCATTCGAGTTTGACTTCATAGAGAAGGCAGAACTGTAGGTACTTGAAGGGCACATCCCCACCATTCTAAATACTATTGAGAATAATATTATTATTAGTAATCCTATTAATCTCAATAGTAACACTATTATTATTATTATTATTGTTGTTGTTGTTGTTGTTGTTGTTGTTGTTGTTTATGTTTTAAGTGTATTAATATTATTATTATTATCAATATATTTTTCAGGTACAAGATATAGCGGAAGGGCGCATCTCTTATGGAAGGAAAAAGTGTATTACCAAAAAACTTAGGGAGCAGAAGGCAGAGTTTATAAATAATCATTTGTTTGGGGACGCAGTGTGTGATCCAGTAATATTTCTTGTATCATATCCGCGATACTTGTATACGTTGCATCAAGACCCATTCAAGGCCTTAAGCCCTGTATCTTGGATTTTCAAGCATGCCTTGGACGCGTATATGTTATTACTGCAGGATAGAGAGGATTACTACAAGATGCAGGGAATTAGAAGGTAGGAAAGATTTGCTTTCATGGAATCATTCTTCATACATCTTGGCAAGAGATTTGTGCCTCCAAGCCAGGCGAATGGGGTAGAGAGTTTTTGCCACCCCTATGTCTACCTAGTGTAGGCCCAGTGTTATACGAATGCACGTATATATTCATGTCAGTGTGTACTCAAGATAACAAGCATTTTATCTTGTTCGTATTCTCGGTGCCCGAATGGGCAGTCACCATCTTTGACCCTTTATACGATGATACCCCATATATTACGATCCAGCAAATGTATAAAGAATTTGTTGAAGTAGCGGTATGTATATTAATTGTTAGTATTGTACTTTTACACATGTCATACAATATATATCGATAAATAATATTACTTTGTGCACGCATGTCAAATTAATACCAGTTTGTTTCCGAATTGGTGATCCGCAACGTGAGTGGCCAACTCAGGATCCGTGTGTGCTCATACCAAAGACTAGACCTGTGTAGCCTAACAAGATAGATTGTGGTATTTTTGTCTGCAAATATGTTGATTACTTTGTCAGGGGCAGTGTAAATATTTGCAAAGAAAAATTGTCCTTAGAAGATTTAACAGTTTTTCGTTACTGAATCGCGTGGGAACTCTTTAGATGTCAACCCAGACTTCTGCTAGCAGATGATATTTAGACTTATGTTTTAGTTCATATTATTAGTGTACTGATTATGTTTTTATGTTTAGATAAATGTACAGATGATATTTTCATGTTTACCGCTGTTTATGTTTTATTGTTAAGGGTATGTGAATTATTTTTTTAATTATCAGCTCTACAAAGTTTATTTTAAAAAGTTATTAAAATATTAATTCTTTTATAAAAAATTATAAAAAATTTTATTTTTTAAAGAATGACTAGAGTTTTATAAAATAAGTCTAATAAAATATGCTTGGTACAATAATATAGGTCAAATCAAAACATTATTTAAAAAAACGGTTGATTTATGTAATATTTTATTTTATGAAAAAAAAGTTAATAACCATGCCATTATAATATTTAGACTTAATATTAAAAATTTTAAAAATAAAAACTAAATATTTAAATTAAAATACAAAAACGGTAAAATATATAATTGTCGAGACTTAAGGAAATTGGCAGGAAAGTAAGCAATTAAAATGGGAAGCATATATATAGCTGTCGCTACAGGCTGTAGCGGTAGAGAGTAGTGCAAAAAATGAGGCACAAATTAATATGCATTACACGACAAACGTTGTTAGGATTAATATATATTACATGGCAGACGAGGAACGGGTACATATTAAGATGGACGTATGGAAGGAAATATATATAGCTGCCGCTACAAGCTATAGCGGCAGAGAGTGGAATTAATATGAATTTAGGAATTGAAGTGTACGGCTGATATTTACGAATTAATATTTTATTAATTTAGGAATTGTATGGGAGTAAGCAATTGAAGTGTAAAATGGTCCACAAATTTTTTTAATAAATTAATATTATGATAATAATAATAATAATAATAATAATAATAATAATAATAATAATAATAATAATAATAATAATAATATGATATAGTAATAATAATAATAATAACAACAACAATAATAATAATGATAATAATAACAATAATAATATTAACAATAATTATAATTATTATAATACTAATAATAATACTAATAATAATAATTATTATGATAATAGTAATAATAATAATAATAATAATAATAATAATAATAATTAAAATAACAATAATAATACTAATAATAGTAATAATAATAATAATCTAATTTAGGTTGCAAAGAGTCTTTAGGTAATGTAGTATTTTTCAAATTTTAATCTAAATTTTTGTTACGCCGTGCTTGAAGGCATGGGCAATCTACCAGACTGTAATTGTGACAACCCAAAAATTTAGAAGATCTTGAATGATTAAATTAAAGGTTAAAGTTTAAAACCTAGAGTGAAAATAGAGGATTTATTTTAAATTTTAAGAAAAATCTAAGGAAATGTTATGTTGAAATAATTCAACGATAATGTTACGAGAAAGAATAAGATATAAACCGATTAAGAATGATTCGATATTTTGATTCGGGGACGGAAAAGAATGTTATAACCCAAATTTTGGGTAATATTAAAATAAAAATTAAATAAATAAAATTATTATTAGATAATATGTTGTATGATATTATATTGCATAAGTGAGTATGAACTATGTAATATGTGATGCTTATGCTTAATAAATATATTGGTATTATATATTTATAAATTGTAGGGGCAATTTATTAAAGGAAGAGAAGAATAACATACATTATTAAAATGATATTTCAATATCAAGAATGAAAAGAAAAGCCAACAAGACTTATTTGAGAAAGATTCTTGGCATAAAGTTATCTATATGTTTAAAGAAATGATTATATTATAATATAATTAAAATCATTCAATAATGGCAATTATTGGCAAATAAAGTCAAAAGTATGTATTATCATGAGTTGTGTAAATTAAATAGAGTTGTCGTTTTAATGATATATGTGCAAACTATTGTTGCTAGCCTAAAAGGAAATTGATAGATAAAAATTCATGTGTTTTAAATTTAATAGAAGTCCATAATGAAATATTGGGCCATATTAAATTTTGCTAAGTATGCTTGCAAATGTGTTGCATTGCCTTTTAAGATTTTGGACCCATACTTTATTTAAAAGTCCAATATATATAAATTGGGCTAACCCAATTGTAGTATATATATGCTTGCAAGCCTCCTTCATAATTGTTAGAGTTATGGATTTTACTAGTATTAAAATTCTACATGAAGCGTAATTTAAAAATCCATACATAACCCATTTTATTGGCCATCCCAGTATCCCACGTTGGGTTAAATGTGCTGAGTATTATTAGTGAACAGTTAGCATAGTTGGTTCCATGAGAGAAATTAGTTAGTTGGTTTATACTTAGTTAGAGGCTAAGCTATAGGAGGCTGTTAGGGGTCAAGTAGCTACAAGAGGCCAAAATAGGTTGCTGTATAAGGGCCAGATAAGAAGCTATATAGGAGCCAAGGGGGATGCATCAACTGAGCAAACTAGGGGCAACTGACTTAGGCTGTCAGAGTAATGTGGTAGCAGCTATGTAAAGCATGATGGCTAGCCTCATTTCTTAGCTACATATGGCCATACATTTCACCTTAAGCTCAGTTGCTACACCACCTTATTAAGCACCCAAAGCTTTAGCAGATATAGAGGGAGGGAGAAAAGGGCTCGACTGGAAAAAGGAAAGAATAGGAAGAAACCAGCTATACTACTCCAACAGCCATTAAAGGTATACTAATTCAAACCTATCTCATTCTTCTTCTATTCCATTTTGATAGTGTTAGTGGACTGTTGATGGTCGAGTAGCTGTTATATGGCTGGTACAGTAAATCATGGACTGCTATATCAATTTTGGGAGCTTTGATGACTGAATTGGTTGTGATTGGAGCTGTTATGTATTATTTTATTCTTGTTGTTGTTTAAGTCATAAGGCTGGGATCACTAAGATAATAATATATGTAGTGTATAAAGTGTTAATTTGTCTAGAAGTTAGCTAATTGAGATTCTTTGGTTACATTAGTAGTTGATAATATATTGGATTCCAGATAATGGCAAGCCATGAGAATTGATATTGTATAACTGAGTATACAAAGATTATAAGTTAGTAAACTAACTTATATGTTAGCAAGTTCATGTATGTTTTTTTATTGTAAATTTTACGCTTGTGAACTGAATTAGAGCCATGGATATTAGCGTGGTTGTGCGGAGTAATACGGTGGGAAAAAAATTGGGCTAGAACACAAACCAAAATCTATGAAAACTGAATTTTAAAGCGACGCACACTATGTATTTGCTAAAAGTCCTCTAAGGACTATTTTTGTTAAAAATAAAGAATTAGGTGAAGCCGAGGCTAACGCTACATATATATACACTATATGTACATAATTACAGGGTTTGGGCAACTCAAATTAGAACGAAAAACAATTTTGATACAAAACGAAAAGTCCGAAAGATTGTGTGACTGCTGACCCTAAGACATAAATTCGGGGACAATATATGTATCCAGAAAATTCTAGACTTTTGGGGTATTATAGTACACTGAATAAGCTTTCCATAGACTCCAAAACAGACTAATTTCGACTTCGGAGTAAAGAGTTACGACCATTCAAAGTAGTCGCGTCAAAACTGTCCAACCAATTCCGACCAGTCCCCTTTGCACGAAATTCTGGAATTCTGTGTTTTGCATTTGGAAATGGTCAAAGAATAAAAGTTGTAGCCACAGAAGTTAGCTTCGCGTGGGCTCAAGAATCGCTTAAAAATATTGAGAAACAAAAAAATTATGACTGTTTTAGCGAGAGAGAGTAAAGTTGGGAAAAAGTTAAAAACTGTTATGATTAGCATTTTTAAGTTTTTTTTTGAACTAAAGCTAGAGATCTTACATTTAGATATTTTAAACCTTAAACATATGGAATATAGTAGGTTCATGTTATAATAATGCATATACTTGAATGTTTGGAACTGTTTTGGTGAAATGATGCTAATTAATGCTTATAATGCTTAGATAAAGGCTGTTTTGGGTATGAAAAGATTGAACTCTGTTTTCAAACATGCTAGAGTATGTGCTTATGAGTTTTCATGGTTATTTAAGGTTTATAGATATGCTTAAAGACCATATATGTTCTATTGTGGACTGCTGAAGATTTGGTAGCCAAAACTATGCTTACAAGGGACTGTTATGGTCAAATTATGGGACTGATATTTTTTAAATAGTGAGGAGTACATACATTGCCTATAAATAACATGTAAACATGTTTTCCTAAGTTAGTTAAGGTCTACAAGGTGGGTTGAGCAATTTCATACTTAAAAAGGCAATGAAAATAAGATTTAAAGAATAATGAACACTAAAACAATGAACCACCATACTTGGACCCCATACACAAGTTCCAATAGTCATAGTAAGACATAAGAAAGCTACACAAACAAAAGGAACCAAGTCTAAACCATATTGAGCATGAGACTTGTTAAAAGTCACATTTTAAAGCCAAAATCCTTAGTACCTGACCTTAAGGGACTATTATGAGCTTATACAAAGTTGCTCATACATGCTAGTAATGATTCCAAATCATAGTCATGGCTAAAACTAACATGAAAAACAATTTAAGCTCTCTTTTAAAACCTAAAGTGAGCTTTGATAAGTCAAAATGAGTTAGATGATTAAATAAAGTGTGGTGATGCTAAAAGTATCTTTAAGTAACTTAAATATACATGCCTAGACTATCCTAGTGGCCAAAACTGGAAAAATTTGGAAAAAGTACAAAATCAATTTTATAAAAAAAGTAAGAAAATGGCTAAGTTTGAGCCCTATTTTGGGAGGCTTAATGGGCATGAACAAGAAACCTAAACCTTAATTAAAATACCTTGTAGTATGGTCTAGAAGTAGGGCCAAGTGGTTAAGCCCTTGGCTTAACCAAGGAGTTTAAACAAATCACCAAACTAGCATGAAAAATCACTAAAACTACAGTTTTTGCAAATTTGTCTAAGTATGAAAATTTTAGATTTTTCTATTCTACTTAGAACTCAATTTGGACACCTTAGAAAAGTGAGTTAGAGTTATTCTAGGCTATTCCAAGTGTTGGAATGCTAATATAGACAAGAACTTGAGAAGTTAGTGTGTAAAAGCTTGAAAAAGCTAGGTTTAGAGGATCAAAACCCAATCTATGCTTAGTAAACCTAAAAGAATGCTAGAACTAGTCCTAACTGGATATAATTCTAGTGTTGGAATGAACGAAGGTGGCTAAAAATGAAATTGTCAAGAATTGACCAAAACTAGTAAACTCAAAACTGTGAATAGTGGCCTAGTTTGGACATTAGTTCAAGAAACATAAAGAGGCTCACTTAGAAATCTAAACCAACACAATAGTACTTTGGTATGGGATGCTAGAACTTAACTATAGAACACATGAAATACTTATGTTCTAAATCCTGAATAAGATGTAAATGATAACTTTAAAGTAATTCCTATTGCATGATATAAGCATATCAAACCCAATCAAAGTGAAAAATGGCTAATGTGAAAATATGGATGAGGTATTTGAAAAATGTATACAATATCTCAAATATAGAAATCTAAACTACAACCATGATCACTGAAACTACGTGTTATGTGAGCTTGCAAACTATATAACTTGGCCATGTGGCTAATATGCTTGTTAATGTAAATAATTGTGTAGGATCTGTGAGAACCCTTCAATTAAGACAATAGAATACGAACCAACAAGTTTCTCAGTTTATTTATGTGGACTTATAATTGCTATAGATAACTGTTAGCATGATTTATGTTTATAAGTATGTAATACCTATAAACTGCATTATTTGCTTTGTGAATGTTTAATGTCAAATTATGACTAATTATTGAATTGAGTCGGGGAACTCAATATATATGTGCAATGAATGACATGTACAGGACATGTGTAGTATGCTATGGTATGTATGTTGCTACCAGCAGGATATAAATGTGATAATGCATTTGTAATATGCTTGAACACCAAGAATATAAATGCATGAACTGAATGTGAAACCTATGTGCTATGTGATGCATGATAGACTGTTAGACTTGTTGGGCTGTCGTGCTCAATCTTGCTTAATTTGCAGGTTAAAGCTATGATACGATCTATCGTGATTAGGAGCGCATGAAAAGAAGACTAGTGATTTAATTAAGATTATGTTTCATTTGATGGTATTTACATGTGTAAACCACAGAGAAGTAAATCTTTGAATAATTCGATAGATGAAGATCATTTGTTTTGAATTAGGAATATGTTTGAAATAATGAATTGTACATATATATTCATATCTATTCAGATTAAATAAATCATGTAATAATTATGATTTTAGTATAAAGAATAATTGTAAATGTTGTGATTCAGGGAATGAATGAATGGAAAGAAAGAAAGAAAAAATTTAATCTACATTTTTAGCTATTTTAACATTAAATAATGTTTTAAAGCTAGAACATGATAATATTAACGCACAAGATCGGGAAGAAAAGTAGTCCCGATTTTGGGGGCGTTACAGTTGGTATCAGAACTCTATGTTATAAACCTTAATTAGGTAGATGTACCTTAGGCTATAAACGCAGAGATGAGGATAAGGAATAAACTCAAATAGAGTTTAATTTGTTACTCAAATAGAGTTTAATTTGTTAAGAGAAGTATTTGGAAAATTCATTATTAAGTAAATAAGATTCAAAGAAGAAGCTTGAAAAGTTATAAAGATCCAGAGTTACCTAACTCTGATGTTAAAGACAAAAAAGTAATAATGAATAGATAGAGTCTATAAGACTAAAAGTATAAAGGGAAAGGAGATCGTAAAACAAAACGATCATAAGATGGAAGAGAATCGTAATATAACACGATTATAAGATAAGATCATGATGTGATCAGATTGAATATCAGAAAATCTATGAAATGATTTGAATGATATAGCCTGACGCTATAAAGAGAATGTACTATGAAATGGTACTATGCAAACTCAGAAAAGAGTTGTAGATGATGAGATACGGATTAAATAAAATTCGTATTTAGTAAGGGGAAGCTAGAATTGGGTGGGATTTCAATTGAGAACTCATGTCAACAGCTAAGTTGTATGATTCTTAGTATGGGCGGGGAATTATACTTAGTGTAACAACCACTTAGCTTCTGGTAGTGATAATATGTAAGACCCCAACTTTTATGAATAAATTCTCGAAATATATTTTTAAATATTATGGTGTGGATTTGATATAATGTTATAGTTGTGGGTAATATTTTTAAATTTTGCAAAGTAAGTAAGTAGTTATATAATATTCGATTGGTCGGGGAATATTCGTTTTAACAGGAAATATTCGTACGATGGCACAATCATTGGTGGACCCCACAACGAAAGCATTGTCATAGTTAGAAAATGACAGAATTATCTTTTATGAAATAACGACGAAAGTGTTACCGTTAAAACTGTTGAACTACCTGGTAGTAAAAGTACAGTAATACGCGTGATTGCATAGTAACACACGGTATTGATTATTGATGTTTACGTGAGAAGTCATTTAGTTATACTCAATTATTGCTACAGTAATTGCTGCATCATATCTCTCAGATTATTAATTTAATTATTGTCACAGTATCATCTGCATAATATGCTATATTATTAAATCAATAATTGAGACGACAAAGTTATTCATATTATTAATTGCAATATTGACAATGTCTAGAAGTTCTGTCAAGGAGAGATTTGGTCACCTAATTGCGCGCCAATAAGGAGAAATTATTATCATAAAGCCCCCTCTTTCTTGGGAACGATCTGGTTGTTAAATATTATGAGTTATAATATTAATGATGAATAAGTTCGTGTTGATTAAAGATGAAATTGATAGTTCCATTGTGTGTAAATTATTAGTGTTAGTGAAAATCGATATTTATTTCGATAATAATTAATGTCTGGAGGTTATATTGACAAATCGGGTAATTCACCGGATGAATGAGCAATTAATTGCTATTAATTCACATGCTTATAACTATGTGTTCACATATGTGTACTATTGATTCAAATAATTTACTATTAGGGGAGTTGGTGCAAGATTGATAATACTTGCATAACTAAATTAAAAATAGAGGTATAGATGAAGGTACTATACTGTAATTATACTATTAAGTCACATGAATGAATTATTAATTCACATTATTTACTATTAGGGGAGGTGGTGCAAGTTTGATAATACTTGCAGGACTAAATTAAAAATGAAGAAAAAGAGGAAGGTATTATACTGTAATATTTCGAGCCCCAAAACGTGCAATTATCGAAACTATATTTTCCTATAAATAGAAGCTCATTCTTCTTTCATTCTCACCAATTCACTAAGTCTCACAAGAGCAATTATTATAGAGAGAAATTATAGATAGAAAGAAGAAGAGAAGTCTGCTACCTCACTATTTCAGTATCCAGTTTCTTCTAAGGTAAGGGGTATTATTTCTTTCGTATTCATGAAGAGAGTTATTTTCTTTCAATACTCATAAGGGTTGTTATTCCATTCTTTATTATTCTGTTGGAATAACCTTTCTGTGTGGTCTATCGCATGCCTGGTGAATTCTACTGTTATTCCATTCTTTATTATTTTGTTGGAATAACCTGTCTGTGTGGTCTATCGCATGCCTGATGAATTCTTCTGTTATTCCATTCTTTATTATTCTGTTGGAATAACCTGTCTACGCGGGCTACCGCATGCATGGTGAATTCTTCTGTTATTCCATTCTTTATTATTCTGTTAGAATAACATGTCTATGTGGACTACCGCATACATGGTGAATGATTCTTCGTATTCATTTCTTATTAAATTGTGGAAATGATCTGTCTACGTAGATTACCGCATGGCGGGCAAAAATCCATTTGCAGTTTCATATATTCTATTATACTCAGTTGGTTAAAGTTTTGGCTTCTATACTCCATGAAATTAGTAGAATATCCTGGATATTTGCGCTTCATCCAGTATCTTTTCATGGAAATATTCTTCTGAGCATTCTTGAATTTTACTCCACAAAGCAGTATCATGTTGACAATTTGGACGTTATTGATTTCTGGATAAATTAAATTATAAATCTTTAAAATTTATCTTGAACTTGTTTTATTGAATTATTATGTCATTGTCATCATCCTCATATTTATATTGTGATGAAAGTCATCTTTGGCTTACATGCATAGATGGACTTGGTATTATTATAACCAGGGATTATTCGGTATAATCATGACCGTAATGTGACGAATGATGTGGTAAAAGTCCTCATTGGCCTGTAGTTCATTGATGGACAGTTGTGGGTATGATTATGACCAGGGATTATTTGGTATAATCATGACCATTGATGATTACATGAATATCCTTGGCTGTGATGCAGGGATGATTCGATTTTATTTATTAAGCTGAGTCTCAGCGATCACTAGTACAAAGTACCTAATTGACAACACTTAAACCACAACGTTTTTTATAAAAACGTTGTGGTATTTTTTTTTACAACTATTTTTATAAAAATGTTGTAGATATATATGTAAAAACTTTATCTATTTAGAAATGCATTTTTTTTTTATTTTAACTAGATAACATTTTTTTTAAAATGTTGTCTATCTAAAAAACACGGAGCAAAAATGTGCTTAAGTTAAAACTTAAAATTAGAAAGACGTACTCTTTTTTCCTTCTCTCTCCGATTTTCCCTCTCTATCTCCAAGTTTCCTTCTCAGATCTGCTCTTTGGTTGTGTTCTTATTGTCCATCTTGTGGAAGGGGGAGGTGAGGCCTCGGGGGAGGAGGAGCCGGAGCGGGTCGTCGAGTTTGGGTTTGTTTAGGCGGAGCAAGAGCTATCTAGTGGCTCCGCCGGATCAATTTATTGCGAGATCGGGGGGTTTTAGGTCGGTGGAGGTGCTGTCGCCTTTGAGGGAAGGCCCGGGTGCCAATAAGGAGATGGACAGTGGTGATTCGAAGGTGGAGAAGTTGGGTCACTGGATGAAGGGTTAGCTGAGTCGCGAACTATCCGATCTGAGGTTGCTGCTGGGGGTTTTCGGTGCGCCGTGAATATGTTCTGTGTATATATGTTCACTATGTGATTAAGGGTCAAGGGTTAACCAGATAAATGATATCTGTAACAAACCCTAGGTATATATTAAGAACGTCAACGTTCGGTTAAAAAACCCTAGCAATTAACAAGAAACCCTAAAAACTGGTTCTGGAAACCCTAATTTCAGTTCCGAGAATCCAAAACCCTAATTCGGTGTATGAAACCCTAATCTGGGAACTTAAATGATTATTATATTGCTTAAGTGCTACTCCCTCCGTCCCAAATTAATTGCTCAGTTTTGACTTTTTTAAGTCAAATTGACTATTTTTAGAATTAATAATTAAGCATATATAAATATATTTCTAAAATTATAAAAATTGGGATTAGTAATAAATTGTATATACTTTCTTTTGGTTATAATCACTTCACCTATATTTTAACAAAAATAGTAAAAATATTAGTTTTAAAAATGGTCAATTTAACTTTAAAAAGTCAAAACTAAGCAGTTAATTTGGGACGGAGGGAGTATATATTATAATATTAATTAGGGTAAAGCTTAATTATTTGGCAAACCCTAATTTCAAATTTTGAAAACCCTAATTTCGGGATTTGAAACCCTAATTTATAATTAGGGAAAACTTAATTGTTGATTTAATAATTTTAATGTTAATTAGGAAATATTAATCCTAATTTTCAAGTATGAGTAATTAGAAAACCTTGATTACGAAATCTAATTATAATTTTGAAATATTAATTTTCTATTAGAAACCCTAATTCTGGGTTAAAAATCCTAATGACCAATTTTGACCCTAATTGCTTAATTAGCAATTTTAATTAGCAATTATTAATTCTAACTAGCAAGATTTAATTTGTGATTAAGAAATTTTAATATGATTAGAAAATTCTAATTATAATTTAGAAATATTAATTTTCTATTTTTAAAACCGAAATTCAGAAATATTAGAAATTAAATTGCAAAACTTGCGGGTTCAAACCCTAAAGGGTTCAAACCCTAAACCCTAAGGATTTGGTCAAATGTCAAAAATGCCATTAAAATTAAAAGAAAAAAGACCAAAATGCCCTTTTCTTAAACTTAAGCAAAAGATTTTGTAAATCTTGTGAGTCATCACCCTAATGTTTATCCCATGTTCTCTATATCTATTTTATATTAGATAGGTATGCCAACTAGCAACATTAGATACATTGAATCATACCAAATTATAAGATTAAAGAGAGAGAAAGCCACTTACATTTTTCATTTTCTACCAAGCCCTTCTCTCTCTAAAATTCGGGAGCTTAGTGTGAGAGAGGGTGAGAAACAAAGCCTTGGTCAATTAATAGCAAGTCAAGATCAAAGATCAGAAATCAAAATCCAAGCTAAAAGGTATAAGAACCCTAAATTTCGAAATCTCTTGATTTTATGTTTGATGTTGTAATTGATTGTTTAAAGTTGTGTTAGAAGGTGTCTATAATTGATCTGGGTTGTTGGATCATGGATCCATAACATCTAGATGCACGAATCTAGCATTTTTAGAAATCTGGAAAAAGTTCAAGAAATGGCCTGACAACCATATGTCAGTGGCCTTAGATCTTTATGTGTTAGATGTTTTGTGTGTTTTATGTTTTGGATATGTTCTATGATATGTGTTCTTTACTCTGCAACTTGAATCAGGGTCATAGCAAGTCTAGATCGAAAGTTATGAGCAGTCAAAACCCATTGACCAACCACGAAAACTGAAAATCTGGGCAGCCCAGATTTCTAGATTTCGTCTGGCACGTTTTTAAGGCCTTGAATGTTGTTGTTCTTTGCTGGTTTGGCCACGTTTTTGTTTTCAGGTTGTAGTCTGGTATAAGTACTATAATATCAAGCCTTTATAACACTTAGATCGTGCGTAGAAACAAAATTAAGGCTGGTCAAACAACCATTGACCATCAGCCGGATGAACTTTTCTGGGAAACCCAGAAAGTTCAAGAACACGTTCCTGACAGTAAGTTTGATCGGCTCAGATCATGAGTATGTAATGTTGTTATGTTGATCGGTTGTTATAGGATTGTACACTGACGTATATACTACATACTGGAACCATTATATCACCTAAACCAAGCTTTGAAAGCAAAGATTTAGTGGCTCAAAAGAAGCACCTCGATTGTTCTTCAATTTCTGGAAAACCCAGAAATTGAAGAACACGTCTGACAAGGTTTTCTGTCGTTTAGATCTTGCAGATTTGATGTATTTTGGCTATGAAACTTGCTTTATATTATAGTATTACATCAATACTACAAGCATATTACATTAGATTGCCCAAAAACCGTATAATCAAAGAATTATTGGTGGTCAAACCTCATACCTTGATAACTGACATGAAGATCTGGGTTTAGGCTCAAGAACGCGAGGAACACCAACAGCGACGGATTTGTTGCCTAAAGACCCTCTAGCGACGCTTAATTTCTAAAAATAATTATTTTATTTAAAAATTAGAGAAAAATAGTTTTTAATTATTAAAAATACATAATAAATTCCGAAAAATTATTTTAAAGCCTAAAAAATAGTTTTTAATTATTTTGAGTATATTTCATAAATATTTAATATTTTTGGAATATAAATGGTATTTAATTTATTTAATTATAATATTAAATAAATTATTTAAAAATGGTTTTAATTCATGAAAAATCATGAAAAATAATATTATGGTATAAAAAAATATTTCAAAGATATTTTTAGTGACTTTTAATATTTTGTGATGAAATTCATTAATTAATCAATATTAATGATGATTAGTTTATTTAATTAATATATTAAATAAATTATAGAAAAATAGAATAAATGATTTAAAAATCATATAAAAATGATTTAAGTGTTATAAAAATATTTTAAGTTATAAAATATAACTTTTGATATTTTGTCATGAAAATATTAATATTTTAATATTAACAGCAATTATCGAATAATGAATTTAATGGCTTAAAAATCATATAAAGGTGATTTTAAAGTATTAAAAATACTTTGTGATATTATAAATATATTATAATATTATGACATGTATTTCATTAATATTTGATATTAAATAAATATTATTGATAATAGAATATTGTGGTATTTAATTCATTTAAATACGAGTTTAATGATTGAAAAATCTTGATAAATGATAATAATTATGTGAAAATTATTATGAGACTTAGAAAAAATATTTTGACTGATATTAAAATTATTTAAGTTAATTGCTAAGTGTTTAGGCAGAGTTTAATTGAACTTAGACTCGAAAAAAAATCCGACTAGACGTCGGGATGTCAGATTTATGTCGGGTTCAACTCAGACTGCAATAGTTTGACTTGATACCAAATTTTATGTGTGTTGTAGACTGATAGGGTTATGTGTTATGTGTTTAGGTTATTCTATGTATATATATATAATAGTATTATATTGTGATAATATTATTCTAATATTGGAGATCTATATTACTAATATTAGGTCTTCGGATAAAGCGTATAAATTGCGTAGCGGTAATCAAGGGTTCAGGCAAGTTTGTTTTTACTTAACTCTACTAAGAGTGTTTCATTCAGATAAGCTTATGGTTAATCATTGCTGGTTGTCATGAATTGTACTCTGTACATATTTCATGTATAAGTCAGGTATGAAAGGTTGATCACCTTCATTACTCATTGGTTCAGATATATTTGTTCATATTTAATACTTGTTCAGTCAAAAGTTTGTTCATGCTAGTTCTCAATTATATTGATGAATTATAGCCAGCTTATTGTTCATACTCTTTCAATCATGATATATCGTTATATTATTGAATTTAAACTTGCTGGGCAACTTTCATGCTCACCCTTGCTATATCATGATAAACATTGCAGATTAAGATGAATGTGTCGGATATAAGGAAAGGTTAAAGACAGTTCCAACTTAAAGTTAATGTGCGCGATTAGTTTTATAATTGTATAAGTATTGTATATTAATGTTATTGTAAGTCAAGTAAGTTATGAATTGTGTATAAGTTAGGTTACTCGACCTTGGGAATAGTGTGTAATGTATTATATAAATAATTTATGTTTATATCTTCTGCAAATATAGTAATAGTGTTAGAATGATCGAACCGAATCCGCGGTGATTCGGGACCTCGGATTCAGGGCTTTCACATATTCGATGTCTTGGGATGCACAGAGGAACAGAAGGTTCCATTCGCCACCTTTATGTTCCGCGGTGAGGTAAATTACTGGTGGGAATCTGTGAAGCGTACCCAGCCTGCCGCACTCAACATGTCTTGGAAAACGTTCTAGAAACTATTTAATGACAAGTACTTTCCTGAAAGTATTCGTCATATGAAGGAGGTAGAGTTTATCAGCCTAGAACAAAACAACATGACTGTGTCCCAATACGAAGCAAAGTTCGCAGAGTTATCCAGGTTTGCACCTCATTTGGTAGAAAATGAGAAACGAATGACGAGGATGTTTCTGAGAGGTCTAAAGCTCGAGATTCGGTAATATCTTATATCTCATAAAAAATTTTTATATTCAGATGTTGTAAACAGGGCTCAACTATTAGAGCGAGATAATGAGTATGTTCAACCGAGGGACCACAACCAGGGTCATACCGGTGGCGGTAGCCATCGGAGCAATGAAAACCAGCAGGGAGGAAAACATTCAGACAAAAACGGTAACCACTCTGGTGAAAATCGTGGCTGTGATAATAGAAGGAGCGAGTCGGGAGGAGATTTCAAAAAGAGAAGGTACAATAATGATAACATGAAGACGTCAGTACAAACATCAGCTGTTTCTAGGGGAGGAGAACGAGTTTGTTACAAATGAGGAAAAGAGGGACACATCAGCCCAAACTGCCCACAGCAATCCAAGGTGTGTTATAACTGTGGAAAGGAAGGTCAAATAGCTAGAGATTGTCTAGTTGTGAAACTAAGTTCAACGGGGATGGTGACTCCAAAGGATGTTCCGGACAAATCAAAGTCGGTGGTTCCTAGAAGGGTGTTTGTCGTGACTGCCTAAAACGCGAGAAACCCGAACGAGGTGATTACGGGTAAGCTAATCATAAACTCTTGCGAAGTTTATACCTTATTAGATACCGGTTCTACCCATTCTTTTATCTCTCCTGCTTGTGCTCAACGTTTGAACTTGACTCCGGAGAAATTAGACCTTGACTTATCTGTTGAGACTCCGTTAGGAGAAACTTTCATTACATCTACTGTTTATAAATCTTGTTTGATTCAAGTTGGTACCATCACATTACCTGCCGATCTTATTTCGTTGAAAATTCTTACATTTGATGTGATTTTATGGATTGATTGGTTAACCACGCATCATGCTAAAATTAATTGTTTTCTTAAAGTTGTTAGTTTTCATATTCCTAACAAACCTATTATGCAAATTCAAACAACCAAACCATTAAAGTCAATCATTGTCATATCAAGCCATAAAGCTATTCATTTATTAAAAAATGGATGTCAAGCTTTCTTAGCCCATGTCACAGACTTGAACAAAAACACGTCAGATTTGAATAATATTTCTATTATTAGTGAATTTTCTGACGTATTTCCTGAAGAACTTCCCGGTATATCCCTAGAACGTGAATTTGAATTCTTTATTGACCTTGAACTTGGTACAAAGTCAATTTCTAAAATCCCATATCGAATGGCTCCTATTGAACTTCAGGAGTTAAAGGTCCAACTACAGGAGTTGTTGGACATCGGTTTTATTCGTCCTAGTACATCTCCTTGGGGTGCTCCTGTTTTATTCGTAAAGAAGAAAGATGGTAGTATGTGACTTTGTATCGACTACCAGAAATTGAACCATGTCACTATCAAGAATAGGTATCCGCTACCTCGCATTGATGACTTGTTTGACCATTGCAAGGAGCACAATTCTTTTCAAAGATCGATCTTCGTTCTGGATATCATCAGCTGAAGATTAAAATTGAGGATATTCCAAAGACTGCTTTCAGAACTCGGTACGGGCATTATGAATTCTTAGTCATGTCTTTTGGATTGACTAATGCTCCTGCTGCTTTTATGGATATGATGAACCGTGTGTTCAAAGAATATTTGGATCAGTTTGTTGTTGTCTTTATTGATGACATCCTCATTTATTCCAAAAGCCGTGAAGATCATGAGAGCCATTTGAAGCTGGTACTGCAAAGGCTTCATGATAACAAGCTATATGCCAAGCTGAAGAAATACGAGTTCTGGCTTGAGAAAGTAGCATTCCTTGGGCACGTGGTGTCAAAACATGGACTATCTGTCGACCCGGCGAAGATTGAAGCAATACAAAGTTGGGAGCAACCGAAGTCGGTGACCGAAGTACATAGCTTTCTGGGCTTAGCTGGTTATTATCGGAGATTCGTGGAAGGATTTTCTTGAATCGCTACTCCGTTAACTCAGCTGACTCGTAAAGATATAAAATTCAGTTGGAGCGAGGATTGTGAGAAGAGTTTTCAAGAACTCAAGAGGAGACTCATTTCGGCACCTGTTCTGACAATACCATCTGGTTCGGATGGATTTGTTATCTACAGCGATGCTTCAGGCAAAGGGTTAGGATGTGTTCTCATACAACATGGGAAAGTCATAGCCTATGCCTCGCGACAACTCAAAGAATATGAGAGGAATTATCCTACTCATGATTTGGAGTTGGCAGCAGTCGTTTTCGCGTTGTAGATCTGGAGACACTACCTGTATGGGGAGAAAGTAGAGATCTATACAGATCATAAAAGCCTCAAATATTTCTTCACCCAAAAGGAACTCAACATGCGACAATGACGTTGGCTCGAGCTGTTGAAAGATTACGATCATACCATACAATATCATCCTAGAAAAGCAAACGTGGTAGTTGACGCATTGAGTAGAAGATCATATGCTGGTACGAGTACAATGTTGTTAACACAAAGGTCCATTTTGTATAACTTGCAAAGGATGGAGATAGAGGTAAAGGCTCCAAATACCCACGTGATGATATCAAACATACGAATAGAATCGACTTTAATCGATAAAGTTAAAGCTGTTCAAGCTCCGGACATGGAGCTGATGCGTATGAAGAAGAAAGTATAAGAAGGTGTTATTCCAAAAGCAAGAATCGATGAAGAAGGAATACTTCGAGTCAACTCCAGACTTTGTGTTCCTAACAATTCTGACTTAAAGCATAGAATTATGATGGAGGCACACAACACACCGTTTGCAATCCATCCTGGGAGTACAAAAATGTATCATGATCTTCGACATACATTTTTGTGGAGCAATATGAAGAGAGAGATCGCGGAGTTTATCTTGAGGTGTTTAACTTGTCAACGTGTAAAGGCGGAGCATCAAGTGCCAAAGGGTCCATTGCAACCACTTGAGATTCCAAAATAGAAGTGGGAACACATTACTATGGATTTCGTTACTGGTCTTCCCAAGGTTTCTCAAGGCATAGATGCAATTTGGGCTATTGTTGATAGATTAACCAAATCTGCTCATTTCTTGCCTATACGGGAGACTTATTCCCTTAAACGTCTTACTCATATGTACGTGAATGAGATTGTGAGATTACATGGCATGCCAGTATCCATAGTTTCGGATCGTGACCCAAGATTCACTTCATGATTTTGGGTTAGCTTGCAGAAAGCTATGGTCACGGATTTACGATTCAGTTCAGCATACCATCCTCAAACGGACGGGCAATCAGAAAGGGCTATTCAAACTCTTGAACATCTATTAAGACTCTGTGTCCTAGATTTCAAAGAGAGTTAGGATAAGTACCTACCATTAGTGGAATTCTCCTACAACAATAGTTATCAGGAAAGTATAGGCATGGCTCCATTCGAGGCGTTGTATGGAAGAAAATGTCGCTCTCCAGTATGCTGGGATGAGGTGGGTGAACCAATATTGTTGGGACCAGAATTGATACGTATAACTATAGAGAAGATCCAAATGATCCGACAATGTATACAAACGGCACAGGATCGACAAAAGAGTTATGCGGATCTTCATCGAAAGGACGTGGAATATAATATTGGGGATCATGTATTGTTACGTATTGCTCCATGCAAGGGAGTTACAAGATTTAGGAAGAGAGGAAAGCTCAATCTAATATTTGTTGGTCCATTTGAGATTCTTAACCGAATAGGAAATGTGGCATATAGACTCGCATTACCTCCAAGCATGTCTCGTGTTCATAATATTTTTCACATATCTATGCTTCGTAAATATGTGAAAGACCCAAACTACATTATTGATTTAGAACCGGACGAGATAGCCGAAGATTTAACGTACGAGAAGGTACATGTTAAGATCTTCGATAGGAAAGAGCATGCCCTACGCACGAAGGTTATACCACAAGTTAAGATTTTGTGGAGAAACCAAGCTATTGAAGAAATGACCTGGGAGTTGGAATCAGAAATGAAAGTGAGGTATCCTCACCTTTCGAAATATCAGGTACGTGCGTCAATTTCGAGGACGAAATTTCATAAGGAGGGGAGGTTGTACGACCCCAACTTTTTTTAAATAAAATCGAATTTTCTCTATTTATTATTGTGAATAATAAGGTGTTAATTTGATATAATACTTTGGTTATGGGTGAAATGTGCAAATTTTACAAAATAAGCAAGTGGTTATAAAATATTCATTATTGTCGGGGAATATTCGTTTGGTCGTGGAATATTCTTTCTGTCGGAGAATATTCGTACGACGGCGCAACCATTTGTGGGCCCCATAACAGAAAACGGTCGGATGAAAAAAATGACAAGTTTGAGTTTTTATAAATAACGTCGTAATGGTTACCGTTAACACTGTTGGATTACCCGGTAGTTAAAATATAGTAATACGCGTTGTTGCACAGTAGCACACGGTATTGCACAGTATTTTTAAATTATTGATTCTTACGTAAGAAGGCACTACTCAATAATTATTACAGTAATTACTGTTCAATATTTTATTTTATTGATTCAATAATTGCTGCGTTGATATTTTATATTATTATTGTTTCAATAATTATCATTGCACAATATCTTCATTATCAGATCAATAATTCATATTATTTGAATAATATTGTTAGATAGCATTATTGGCAATGTCTAAAGAAGTTCTGTCTAGAAAAGGGGTTTGGTCACCTAATTGCGCGTCAATAAGGAGAAATCCTTATCGAAAAGCCCACTCTTTCTTGAGAACGACCTGGTTGTCATAATTGTGATTCTGTAATATTATTTGTGAAATATTAATTATTAATTTATATGATAAGGAAATATTTATTTTATATGGATATAAATGATGGATATATTTATTGTGGTTATAAATGAAAGAATTAATGCTGAGGTGTTTTATCAGTATTTTGTCGGTATGGATGTATTAAAAATCGTCCGTATGTGAATTTTGGATATTTTCTGTTTAGAATTTGGAAAAACTTAAACTTACAAAGTTGTAGAGAATTCGATTTCCTATGGAATGGACATAAAATTCGTATCTTTCTGATAAAATGGCTATTTATTATGAATTATTGAAGTTTCAGAAATAAATATTTTTATTAAAAATATGGTGGGCCCCACTTTTGGTTGGTGAGAAATGAAATGTGCTGAAATTTATTTTCAAAAGTGGTGGGCTTAAATAGTAGCAGGTAAAGTCATCAGGTAGCAGGTTAGTCTGCTATGGCGTTCTAAATATTTTTCTATAAATAGGGTGCTTAGTTAAAATTGAAAATCACACTAGAAACAAGTTTTTTTTTTCTCTCTCTCTATAATCGAGCGTATTTTGTGAGTATTTAGATACTTTGAGAGTTGCTATTCAAGTTTAATTTAGCTTTACATCCGATATTCCGATCAGAAGTACTATTATTTTGAGGTATTATTTTCTTCATAATGATGTTATTCTTTCAATATCATTATACCGAAATATTGGTATGGATTTTATTGTGGAATTTCTATCTTTTTGTGTCGGGGTTACTATTCACGTATACGGCACTATTCACCGAAAAATAAAATTTTTTTTTGTCCAAGATGTCTATTATGGTTACTATCTTTGATTTTATCCATATTTTGATCTTTATTTTTGAATTCTGCTTCACAATTGGTTATTATGGAGTATTATTGAACTTGGATAAACTGTAATACGAATCTCTAATATTTATTCTTTTATCTCACTGGATTCGTTTTCTTTAAGATATTTTTCATCATCCTCAGTCCTAAATGATGATATTACTGAATATCTTTGGCCTGTAGTGCAAAGATAAATGATTAACTGATGAATATCTTTAGCCCGTAGTACAAAGATGAACAGGTGTTGAGATGAACATGACCAACAGGTGATACAAATGAATATCTTTGGCCTGTAGTGCAAAGATGAATATTTGATTCAAGATGTATATTGATTGATGTTACAGGGATAAAATATTGATTATGGACTTTCAAATCTTAGAAGATAGTAGAATTCATTCTCTACTTGACTCTTCTAATGGATTGTTGTTTCCGCTGCAGTTGTTGATCTGAAACTTGTTGTCTATTATATTTTATCAGATTTTTCCCTGTTGAAGACTAATGATAATTTGTTGTATATTATTTTAGTCATAATATTCTTTACTGGGCTAGTTGAGCTCACCCTTTTCCTTTTTGTTCTATTGTTCTTCTCAGGAGAAGAGAATTTAGCATGAACTAGCCGGGGTATGGAATGGTGATTCAAGATAGTTGTTTTAGTAGTCCTCTCTATTTTGTAAAATAGTGTATCAATAATTGTAATGAGGACTCCTTTTGAGTTTGTATACTGTCTATTAGACAATATTTGTATTCAAACTCACAGTATATGTGTTGTCGTATTTTGCACGACAATTATATTACTGAAGTTGTATTTGTTTCTGTACCATGTATTTGGCGACTCAGAATGGGTGATGTATACCTATTTTGGGGGCGTCACACAGGGGGTGTCTAACACCTTCCCCTCGCTTAAGCAAGCCCCCGAACTCTATGAATCTCGGTTTCCAAGACCAATTAAATGGAGTCACATATTGGGTCATATTGTAAAACATTTCAAATTACGGTTGAGTTGGTACAACCATTTAATCCATACCAACTGATGGCTCTGTCTAATTCGTCCCAATCAATTAAAAGCAAACTTTTCAAATCGTTGACATTGTATGTCGGTCTCTTCCTAAAATTTCAGCCTTTAAAGTATGATAAATTAAACCACATCGAAAATATAAAGGGTAAGAATCAAACACTTAGAAATTGAGGATTTTTCCCAACGTCGACAAACATAAGCATTTTCCATCATAATTTTAAGTTCAATGATTGTAACTTTTTATAAAATTGAAGTCGTATCAATTAACATATTTGGATTTAACATATTTGGATCATTACTTTGAAAAATGTTAAGATGAAAAGTTAATATATTAGATGGAATTGGAGGCAAAAATATAATGCAGAGGTCAAATGCCACATGTTCGGACCGGTTCAATAAAAAGCTGAAAAATAACTCTATGCGGACAAGTAAATAGGATAATTGGACTGGAATAACAAAAGGAATTTGTTCCAGCGAACAATTTGACAGTACGATCTATTTGTTCACCGGAACAAATTCATTTTGTTCTTCCAATCCAATTATCCTGTCCAATTTACCTATCCGCATAGAAATGTTCAAAACCGAAAGTATCAAAAAAGATGAACAGTCCTAGTTTTCGTTAGCTAGACACATCTTTAAAAGAGAAAAATATGTAATTTATAGCTAGACATTTAATTTATACATCTTCAAAAAAGTGAAAAACAAAATGTCTACGCAGAAAGGAATATGAGACAAGAGTGTATTTAACTTTCATCTATTTATGTTTTGACCCTCAAGGGTAAAAATAAAAATAAGTGAAAGTCAAATACATCTCTTGTCCAATATTCCTGTTCCATATTTTTGTCTTCCTAGAAAAACTCAAGTGGGCTAGCACTTGAACGAATAACAAACCCATATGTAAGATAATCATTTGTCATTTTCAGATTTAAGAACATATATATATTAAGATTAATGGCAGTACCTTAATTAATATATCTTGGCAATATGTTAGTTAACGATAAAAAGATATTTAAACTAAAACTAATAATTAGCTTGATATTTTATTTTCAAATTGCATTGTCACGTCTGCATCAAGTTGCTAATTCTGGCATATGAAAAGTGCTTCATGTCTAGTTTGCATATGTGTGTGTGGTTTCCTGAATTTCCTAGCAACTTGGAAATTTAGGAAATCACTACAACTATTACTATATAAAACTATGACTATTTCAACTTCTGATTTAAGTAATTACATAATTAAAGATAATAACAAATTAAAAATTTTAATAAAATTTAGGCACATAACATTTCATTTCCCTTTAAAACAAACTTGTTCTGTCCTCTATGTTTGCTTATTATAAGACTTTAATGATGTAGACCATCCAACTTCCATATCATTGTAACAAGTAACAATACCATCATCAAACCTAAAGAAAACATCAGTGGTGTGTAGGAGGCGTGTAATGCCTTCTCTCCGAGCGACTACCTAATCACTTTGTTTCTTTCTCTTCTCTGATCATCCTTAATAAGCACATATCATCCTTGTTGAGATATAAAGTCTCGCATGGGACAATTAAAACCTAAAAACTTAATATGTAACTTGAGATATTGCTCCACTCATTACCAATTAATTTTGAGTCGAATGCTTCAATATTAAACGTTCATATCTGAAAATGTTCTAGATCTAGTTTAACGGTTATGGGAAAACCCAAACTTCCAATTCGTGATGTATCTCATTCATCATGGTCTTATTTTTAATTCGATCACCTCCTTTCCTTCCATTTGACTATCTACGATCCTGATAGTTGTAGATCTAGTTGTAGGGGGAATTGGAGAGAGAAATATAACCATACGAGGGAGGAAATCATCATTAGTTTTCCTTCCACATAATTAAGGCTGTAAAACGAATAAAATAGTTCAGGTTCGATTCGTACTCGCTCAACTAAAAATTTGATTCAAGTTCGACTTGAAATATAAATGAATTAAATATGAGCAAATTTTATAATTCGATAAATTACTTGAACCTCTTTAAATTGTAATTTTTTATTGATACTCGGATCATATTTGTTCGAAAAGTTCAAATTGTTCGGGCTCGATTCGAGATCATACTCGACTCGATAACTAAATGAGTCTCAATCAAATATTATTTTATATTCGATAAATTTTGTTAACAAAATCTAAGCAACTCAATATTTAACTCGGTTCAATTACACCCTTACGCAGAATTAATTTCTAGTTAATTAATGAATCATTTTTTACACTTCATTTGAAAGAAACCATGGGGTTGTGTTCATTTACAAAAAAAAAAAAAAATAAGAAGAAAATACGAGTGAAAATCCGCTTAGGCGGAACATATTCCTTCAATGATTCACTTGAGGAGACTTTATAAGAAAAAACTATCTTTAAGGTTAAATACATTTTCTGTTATATTAAGTATTATTAAATTCATAATTTGACTTTTAAAGTAATTGAGCTTAATTATAATTTATTATATAAACTACCTAATTACATACAATATCAACCTCAAAATTATTTTTTGACGAAATTGACCGAAATACCCGACCCGGCCCACAATCTAATTGGGTCCGATTGCTTTTATACAATTTGACCGTATTTAGATACGGTTTGACTTCATTAAAAAGTTAAAATACTTGTAAATATAATTAACTCCAAAATAAAATACTTTTAAATACAATTAACCTCAAATAATATTGATTTTAAAAATATAAAGTTAAAAATAATATTTAACAAGAAATTACAAAATAGAAAAAAATCCATAAAAACTCACCACTATTTATCATTACCATCACCGCCGTGCGCCACCGCCGCCACACCACATTCGCACCACAAGCACGACACCACCATCAATTTCAACTCTTCTATAACCATCATCAAACACCCAGTTCTTTCCTAAACTCTAACTTTATCTCAAATTGCACAATCACAACAAAGTCATTAAAAATTTTACATTTAAAACATAGATCTTAAAACAAAGATATAAAACATATATCTATGAAAACAAAATCCACAATTCCATTTCAAAAAAATGTAAATAGCATTCTAACAGAAAAATATCTGAGGGTGGGACGGGGGTTGGGAGGCGGGAGGTGGGAGGCAATAGAGTATAGTTTAGAACTTTAGATAAATACTCATTTTTCATTTAACTTGTATTTTATTTAATTTGTAAAATTTTAATTTTTATATTTGGCTATTAATTTTTCTAAGTTTTAATAACAGTTTAATATTTGTTAAGATGTCTCTTTTTTCTGTAATTAGTTCTTTTCTTTTAAAGAAGTCAAACCGTATTTAAATACAGTCAAAGAATACAACACAATTTGGCTTGATGTAAAATCAAGTTTTCCGGTTAATTTTTGCCAGAAATTAATTTTGGGGAAGATATTGTATACAATTAGGTAGTTTATGTAATAAATTATAAGCTTAATTATTTTAGGGGTCGAATTTTAAATTTGGTGATACTGATATAACATAAGTATATTTAGCCCTAATTAAAAACTGTCTTTGTGCATAATTCACACATGCTTTTTTTCTTTGTTTCAGAAGAAAAGAAATAGAAACAAACGTCCTTGGAAAAGTTAATATGTTAAAGTATGAACTAGGGGATGCACGTATGTTTATACCATCAATCTAGTAGTTTCTTTATAAGAAAATTATTAGAATATGTATTAACTTTAGCAACTTAAGTGATGGGAATTTTTACTGGATTTAGAAAAGAACATAGCTGAGGAAAGAAGTTATAATGATTTTAAAGATAGAAAAAAGGCAGTATAATGAATTAAGTGAAACGAAAAGAGAAAAAAATAAGGGAAAATAACTTCTGTAGTGTGATATTTCCTTCAAGTTTGGTTTGGTTTATGTTAGTCACCGGTAGGGTTCATACGTTCGACCTTCCGTAAACCCTCCGATACTTATGTTCATACCCTTTCCAAACAACACTATATAGATCGAGGTATTGAGTATCAAAATGTTCTTAGTCTTACCAATGGTTTGGACCTCCTTATATGTGTGTCTAGATGCGCTACAGCCTACATACCATTGATTGGGCGTTACATCCGTAAAGATAACATTGATGTCTGAACGTGCCATTTAACCCATGATTAATGCCTTGGGTTCAGCATATTGTCAGGTGTGGTGATACAATCCTGATCATCAAGTTATTCACATATTACATGCAAAGGAAATAAGCAAGTTTCACGCGGCAAAAGATCCTAACATGGCAAGGAGTTTGAGATTTTAGGAAAAAGATTTTTGTTTCCTAAAATATTAGGCAGATTCTATTAGCCTAATTTTTAGGGATTTATTTTTCAAATACTTATCAAATTCTATTATAATTAGGATTTCTTTCCGTTTAGATTTACTTTATAAATAAGGTTTTTATTGTTTTATAGAAATAGGAATGTCTTTTCCAAATTGATTTCTACTTCCATGTAGAAATTAGGGTTATGATTTGTAATTCCTATTAGGATTAGAATAATTTGTTCCTATTATTTTTAGGATTTGGATTGTTTTGAGTAGTATAAATAGAGGTCTAAGTTGATGTAATCAAACACATTATTCATTGTTATTATTCAATATATTTGTGAGTTTATTCTCTACTTTTGGTTCTTTGAAGAACTTCTAAGTATTTTTCTTAGTTATTTCTTTGAGATTCAATTTGACTTATCATACAACAATTCATAGTTGTGTGTGGCGTCTTCTACCGCATCAATCGTCGATTGTACCGAGATTACCGCTTCAATATAAGCGAGGGGTCAAGGTGTCGTTGGTGTCCATTCAACGCAGAATTCTGAACGCGAGCAATTGTACCAAGATTACCGCCTACATATAGGCGAGGGGTTAAGGTGTTGCAAGCAATTCACCCAACAACTGTGCTAGAAACGATCGGGGCGACGACCACCTAACGCATGCGTGCCGTGGAGTCTATCATTTGGTATCAGAGCTAAGCCTTTCTAGCGAGTTACTTATCTTTAATTTTAAAAAGAAAAGAATTCATATTCTATTTTCATTGTGCTAACCAAACTTGTAGCACACCATCAAATCATCAAATTCCAACAAAGATTTCATACCGTTCCATCATCATCAATTCTGAAACGGAGTTACAATTTACAAATCTGAAGCATACAAGAGGAGTACAAGGCAATCAATCGGTGATTTTGTGGTATTCTGATAATTACACCATCTATATTTTTGTTTCATGATAAGTAATTTTGAATTGATTAGTAAAACCAAGAATTTTGCTAGGGAATTCAAGAAGAACCTATTAGAGAGAATATTTGAGGTAAAAGGCTTAGTAGTGAGATTAATTGAGGGTAAAAGCCAATTTATTGAGAGTATATACGAGTGAATCATTGATTCGAGCGAAAACACGTAAGGGAGTGTGTGAGGAAAATTTTTATCTACTAACCCTTGTTTTGCAGTAAATATGTTGGGCTATGAGGAGCCATTGGAAAGAAGACCCAGAGTTCGTATGAAATCTGGCGCGGATGAGTGGTGGAAATCATGGGAGGAGGATTATGAGAGGCATCATAATTATAATGGATGTAGGGAGCAGCCTCATAAACCTATGGAGCACATGAAGGCACATTTATTGTCTAAGGAAATAAAAGTTGAAGAAGATCATGCGATTCTTAGAGAGTCATGGGAGACTAGAAAAGCTACAAGTGTGCAAGCTAACGAGGAAGAAACAATGCAACAAAAGAATATGTTTTATACTAGGTTTCTAGTACAAGAAAAGGTATGCATTGTAAAAATTGATTGTGATATTGGTACTAATATTGCTAGCACTACAATGGTGGAGAAACTAGGGTTGTCAACAGCTGCACATCCTCGGCCTTACAAGATGCAAGGGATCATCGATTGTGAAGAGGTAATGGTGACTAGACGAGTGTCAGTTTCTTTTCGCATTGGCAGATATGAAGAGGAAATATTATGCGATATAGTTCCAATCCATACTTGTCATTTGTTACTTGGGAGGCCATGGCGACACAACAGGCGCGCGAAGCATAACAGTTGTACTAATAAGTATTCATTGGTACACAATCGAATAAGGGTCAACCTTTATCCTATGACATCCGAGCAAGTTCGTGATGATCTAATGTATTTACAAAAAGATCGTGATCAAATGCAAGAAGAAATTATAGAATATGCAGTCCAAGGAGAATTATTGGGTTCGAGTGTTCAAGATGAAATCCATGATCTAAAGCAAGTTGGTGAACATCCAAAAGAAAGTAATCAAGAAGATGAGTTTGTAAAAGGAAATACATGTGGAAAAGATCGACAAAAAGAAATTGTTCAAAAGATTGATAATGTAAAAGAAAAGTTTGAAAAGAATGAGAGAGAAAAGAAAAGAGAGAATGAAAATAAACAAGAGAAAAACAAACGAGAGGGTGAGTATAAAGAAGAGAGACAAGAAATATGTGACCATGAAAAAGAGAGTGAGTTGAAAAGTGAGTTATATTTTAAAAAGCTAATGACTGTACATTCGTACAAGACGGCGCTTTTGAATAATAACACTAACGATTCTTCTTTGTTTAGTTCTGTTTTGCCTATTGTGCAGGTTGTTGATGAAATACCCCGTGCTATCATTCCGTACCGATCAGCTGATAGTATTCCCGAGGAGACGACGGAGTTACCAAGGCGGGTTAGAGAGTTGGTGAAAGTGGGTATCGTGATAGAAGACATGAGTTCATGTGTTGATTATGAGATCATAGTATCTAAGGAGGATGGGACAACGAGTTTGTTCGTCGATTTTGAATTGGTAAACAAGTATCGTTATTCTTTTTCTTGTTTGGTTAATATGCTTGATAAATTGCATAGTACTTATGTTTTATCTACATGTGATAATGGTCATGTGATGATAATGCCTAATCAATTTAGCACGAGAGATTGTGATAAATGGAAAATTATTTTAGCATGTGAGTTATATAGGTGGTTTGTTATTTCTGTTAGATTAACTGATGCATCTAGTGTTTTCATGAGTTATTTAAAACATATTTTACATGCTTCCATTGGAAAATTTGTTGTTAGCTATTTTGATGGTAGAATCATTTTTATCATAAACTATGGAGGATATTTGATTTATGTTGAGTTAGTTTATGATCATGATATATATTCTCGTTTTCGATGTGTTTACTTGCATGAAATTAATTTTAGGTTTTGTTATCCAAATATTGACTTAGGGTTTCATGCTAGTCAATCTTTACATGAATTGTTGTTAGTTGACAATGGTAGTAATCATGTTGTTTCGTTAGAGCAATCTTTATTGCATGATTTGCTATCATATGATTTTGATTCAACAAGTATTTATCATCAAGATCGTTTGAGGGATGAGTTATTTGCATGTTTAGTTAGTTCACTTGGATTAGCTAAGGCATTGCATACTTCCATGGAATTGTTGAATTATATTTTACATTCTTTTATGAGAAAAATTGTTCTCTATTTTGATGATATTCCGATTTTTGTCAATAATTTGCAAAATTCTATAGCATGTGTTGAGTTTGTTTGTCATAATAAATAGGCTATTGAGTTTTTATCTTGTGAAGTTGGTTGTGACCTTTTTACTCCGTTGACAACATTATTTGTTCTTTATTGTATTAATGTCAATGGAAAGAGAAAGGTTGGTTGTGTTTTGCAGATTCGTGATAGGATCATATTCATCGAGGGAATCATGGATCGTGCAATTCAATTCGATCAATTCATTGAGAGTCTACAGGGGAGTATTTTGAATATTGTTCTAGTAGACTATGCATATAATTTTGCATTATTTATTTTCTTGGTGATTAGACAAAATGGACTTGTTGATTTGTTTTATTTTGTGTTTAATCCAGGGATTCAAGTGTATGGGCTTATGCGACGTGATGAATTTCTAAAGTTGATATTTGACCCAGGATCATTGACGTGGTTTTGTTTGCGAATGATCGAGATCATCACCTTGATTTTTGATCCGGGAATTCGTAAATGGGTGGATTTGCGACATGAAGAGTTCTACATAATGTTATTTGATCCAGGAGGAATTTGTGGATGAATCCTTTTTAAAAGGGAGAGATGCCAGATTTGAGGACAAATCCTTTTGAAGAGGAGGGGAATGATACAATCCTGATCAGCAAGTTATTCACATATTACATGCAAAGGAAATAAGCAAGTTTCACGCGGCAAAAGATCCTAACATGGCAAGGAGTTTGGGATTTTAGGAAAAAGATTTTTGTTTCCTAAAATATTAGGCAGATTCTATTAGCCTAATTTTTAGGGATTTATTTTTCAAATACTTATCAAATTCTATTATAATTAGGATTTCTTTTCCGTTTAGATTTACTTTCTAAATAAGGTTTTTATTGTTTTATAGAAATAGGAATGTCTTTTCCAAATTGATTTCTACTTCCATGTAGAAATTAGAGTTATGATTTGTAATTCCTATTAGGATTAGAATAATTTGTTCCTATTATTTTTAGGATTTGGATTGTTTTGAGTAGTATAAATAGAGGTCTAAGTTGATGTAATCAAACACATTATTCATTATTATTATTCAATATATTTGTGAGTTTATTCTCTACTTTTGGTTCTTTGAAGAATTTCTAAGTATTTTTCATAGTTATTTCTTTGAGATTAAATTTGACTTATCATACAACAATTCATAGTTGTGTGTGGCGTCTTCTACCGCATCAATCGTCGATTGTACCGAGATTACCGCTTCAATATAAGCGAGGGGTCAAGCTGTCGTTAGTGTCCATTCAACGCAGAATTCTGAACGCGAGCAATTGTACCAAGATTACCGCCTACATATAGGCGAGGGGTTAAGGTGTTGCAAGCAATTCACCCAACAACTGTGCTAGAAACGATCGGGGCGACGACCACCTCACGCAAGCGTGCCGTGGAGTCTATCATGTGGGACATGATGCTATCTATAATCACAGGTTTAGATGTTCTTAGGTGATCTTACGCTCATCAGGCCTAGTGTTGACGTACCGATGGTCGACAGAGGCAGAACTAGGGGGCGAGGGGGCAACTGACCCTGGTAGGGTGGCGCCGCCAGGGGGGAGCAGCCGAGCAGGGGGGGCAGCGGCACCGGCGAGTCGGCGACTGCAGTCTGCGAATCATCTTCAGATCTTCTTCTTCCTCTTTTTTTTTTAAACTACAGTGAAACGACGTCGTTTCACTTAAAAAAATTTTAAAAAAAATATTTTTTTATTAGGTTTTGGGTCTTATTTTAATTATTTTCCCCCTTATTTCTTCAGCACCTTCACTGCTTCACAGACTGCCGAGTGCCGTCAACCTCTTCGGCTCTTCCAGACTTCCAGTCTTCCCTCTTCGGCTCGCCGGCCGCCGCTCGCCTCATCTCTTCCGGTCTTCTCCACTGTTGGGCCGCTGGCTGCCGCCGCCTGCCGCCTCATCTTTTCCCTCTTTACAGTTTGGTAAGTAATTTAAGTAATTTTTACTTTTAAGTTAGCCTAAAATTAAATGTCTTTCAAATTTGGTACTATTAATTTTAATTTAGCCTAAATATGCATACTATTAATGTTTTCTGTTAATTAGGTCTCCACTTTTTAATTTTTATGTAATTTTGATGATGACAATTAACAAATAAATTTAGGAATATAAGAAAAAGAATAAAAATTGATTTTCTATTAATTTAGGAAGCCTTGTTTAAAGTGTTGATCTCATATTATCCCAAGTGTTGACCTCATATTATCCCAAGTGTTTAAATTAATGAAATTATTGATTAGTAATTGATATTTTTATTTATACTACATTATGGATAAATACTTGATTAAGCGACAAAGAACTGTTGAGTCTTCTAATAATCAAATACCAAGTTCTGAAGCAAGTGGTGATTTTAACAATTCACGTGTGGAGTTCAATCCAAATGATATTGTTAGTGATCCGGGGTTACTTAAATCAATTGAAGACTTTGCTATTGTGATTAGAGATCAAGTTCGAAGAGAGTATTTGACTAGAGGTCCATGTCAACCAATTGCCCATAATTATCCCCAAAAAGTATTTTCTAATGTGAAGAGAAGCTTTCGGCCCGCTTGGTTTAAAAATTTTGAATGGTTGGAGTATAGCATTTCCAAGGATGCGGCCTTTTGCTTTTGCTGCTATCTATTTGGCAATTCAAACAGAGTAGATGCTTTTACAAAAAAAGGTTTCAGCAACTGGAAAAAGGCAATTAAAAAATTTCAAGAGCATGTGGGTGCTTCGAATAGTGCTCATAATGATGCTAGAATACAACTTTAAGGTTTTAAAAATCAAAGGCAGAGTGTGTCACATATACTACTAGCACAAGGGCAAGAGATGGAGGTTGCTTATCGCACACGTTTAACGGCGGCTTTGGATGTCACACGCCTTCTTTTGAAGCAAGGTTTGCCTTTTCGTGGGCATGATGAGTCATCGACTTCATCAAATAAGAGAAATTTTCTTGAGTTTTTTGAGTGGTACAACCTTCAAAATGAAGAGGTGGGCAAGGTAGTTAATGAGAATGCTCCTAGAAACAATCAAATGACTTCTCCAAAAATTCAAAAAGAACTAACAACTGCTTGTGCCGTGGAAACTACACTTGCCATCATCAATGATATTGGGGACAAAATATTTTCTATTATGGTTGATGAGTCTCGTGATGTTTCAATAAAGGAACAAATGGGAGTTGTTTTGAGATATGTAAACAACCATGGAGATGTGATTGAAAGGTTTCTTGGTGTGGTACATGTGCCTGACACGTCATCTATTTCTTTGAAGAATGCTATTGATGAATTATTTGCAAAGCATAAATTGTCATTATCGAGGTTGAGAGGTCAAGGATATGATGGGGCTTCAAATATCCGAGGCGAGTTCAATGGATTAAAGGCTCTTATTTTAAAAGAAAATCCATATGCAAGGTATGTCCATTGTTTTTCTCACCAACTCCAATTAGTTGTTGTTGCTGTTGCCAAGAGCAGTCGTATTGTGAGTGATTTTTTTCAATATGTTACTATGATTGTGAATGTGGCTGAAGCATCATGTAAAAGGAAAGATAAACTTAGACAGCTTGAACATGATAGGATCGTGGAGTGTTTGGAGAAGGGAGAGATAGTTAGTGGTTAGGGAAAAAATCAAGAAATCAGTTTAAGACGGCCAGGAGATACTCGTTAGGGGTCACATTACATAATAATAATCCGTCTTATGTCTATGTGGACTTCCGTATTACAAGTGCTTTAAAATGTGCATGATGATGGTGCTTCTGATGATAATAGTGGTATAGCCAGTAGTTTGATTGATAAGATGAAGAATTATGAATTTGTATTTGTGATGTATTTGATGAAATATATATTGGGAATCACAAATGATTTGTCACTTGCCTTGCAAAAAAAAGATCAAAACATTGTGCATGCTGTGAGATTGGTTGGGGTAATGAAAGCTCGACTACAAGATTTTAGGGAGGCGGAATGGGAGAAATTTTTGAAGGAAGTCAATATATTTTGTGAGAAGAACGCGATCCCAATAATTAATATGGAAGAAAACATAAGATCCCGCGGTCGTAGCAGGCGCAATGGACAAATTATTACTAATTTTCATCATTATCGTGTTGAGATTTTTTGTCAGGTATAATCTCTATAAATCTTTTTTCATTATTTCTATCTAAAAATGTATCTTCTTTTTAATTTTTCATTATTACAATGTAGGTTGTTGATTCAATTGTTCAAGAGATGAACAATCGTTTTTCAGAAGCAAGCACAGAGTTACTTTTATGCATATCATGCCTTGATCCAAGGGATTCGTTCTCTCAATTTGACAAAAATAAATTACTCCGTCTTGCTGAGCTTTATCCAAAAGACTTCTCATTGACTGATCGCATGATACTTGGGGATCAACTTGAAAATTACATTTATGATATGCGATACGATAGTCAATTTTCTGGGATCGAAAATTTGGGTTTGGGAAGTCTTGCTAAGAAGCTGGTTGAAACAAGAAGACATATGACTTTTAAATTGGTATATCGATTGATCGAGTTGGCTTTGGTTTTACCAGTTGCAACTGCTACTGTTGAAAGAGTATTCTCTGCGATGAAAATTGTCAAGACTGACTTGCGTAACAAAATGGGAGACGAGTGGATGAATGACAGTCTAGTAGTTTATATTGAGAAGGATATTTTTTCAACAATTGAAAACGAACAAATTTTGAGACGTTTTCAAACTTTGCAAACTCGCAGGATACAGTTGTCTGCTCTCACTCGTACAACCGAAAGAAACTCTTCAAACGTCAATAAATAATTTTTTATTATTGATGTATTTTGTCCCCCCACCTTGTATTATGTTCTGGTTCCGCCACTGATGGTCGAATCCCATAAATAGACCATGTGGCCATTATTCACTGGCTAATGAGTTTTCAGGTACTAATCGACGAACCCGACTTATGATATCGCATCCTAACATATTCATTCCTTTTTATTTAGTATTCGATGGTAACGTGTTTATCAGGTGCATTTTTATTTTTATTTTTGTAGTTAAAGTTTGGATTCTATATAATATTTATTATTTTATGTTATAGCTAAGAGCTTTCATTTTTATATATATCTAAGAGCTTTCATTTATATATATATATATATATATATATATATATATATATAATAATTTAAACCTGGTTTTTAATTTATTTATTTTTTGCTCAAGGCGATAGAAACTTGTGTTTTCGCCGAGTTTATATAATAATAAAGTTTTGAAGCAAGGCGGCTTACATATACCAACACTATGTAAATTATTTACTCAATTAATGGTAAAAAAATTTTTTTTACTGAATTTGGAACAACGTAACTACCCCGTTCTATTTATGAAAGGAAGATATAAACGTTCCATTTAAACAATAGTCACAGAAAGATCCTAAATTGCTACTAGATAAGAAAGCACTTTAATGTAGTTAAAAACCACTAATAAAAGTGAAGTAACATTTCATAAATTATTTTTTTTCCTTGATACTTGTTGAGAGGCTACATTTTTTTTCAAACTCAACAAAAATAAATATAAAATATGTATAAATAAAGAGTTGAGAAAATAACAAGCAAAAAAAAGAGAAGATATAAATAATGATTTGAAGTTGATAAGAAGGAAGATGAGTTTAACTATAATGTCCCCAATCGTTAATATTTTATAGTAATTAAGAATTTATTTTTATTTTTTTGTGTTATAATTAAAAACTTTGTCTTTGTGCATAATTACACATGCTTTTTTTGTTGTTTCCGAAGAAAAGAGATAGAAACAAACATCAATGGAAAAGTTAATATGCTAATAAAGTATGAACTAGGGGATGTACATATGTTAAACACTAATTTATTCCCAATTTATACCATCAATCTAGTATTTTCTTTATAATAAAATTATTAGAATATGTATTAAATTTAGCAACTTTGGGAAATTTAACTTGATTTAGAAAATACCATAGCTGCACTTTTTTACTTAGGGTTTGAAGATATCATTTTTTTGTCAAAACGGGAGTAAGAGTTAGGTGCTAACCCTTAGCTAGGAAAGATATAAGTGCTCGACTGTGTTGAGAATTTTTTTTTAGAATATTATTGAAGTAAATTAACTTTTACATGAGCCGCGAACCCATGTATTTATTCAAACTTGGTTGAAGTAATAAAAAATATATAAAAAATTGAGGAAAGAAGCTATATGCTTCTAAAGATGGGAAAAAAAGGCGGTATAATAAATTAAGTGAAACGAAAAGCGCAAAATATAAGGGAAAAATAACTTCAGTTGTATGATATTTTTTTGAAGTCTAGTTTCGTTTATGTTAGTTGTTACCGGGATCGTTGGTCGAGCCTTGCTGGTTAGAATGCTCGACATTCCATGAACCCTGAAATAAGATAAGGGAACAAATTCGTAAAGTGACACGGTCCGAGTTGGAGACCAAGTTGGAAAAAGAAGGAAATCCAAGTTTAAGTATGGTTGATATTGTTTTGGGCGTAACTTTTGTTTTGTTTAGAGTTACGGGGCCCATAATATATCAAAATGAAGCTAACGACGCGCTCTACAAAACACATGGCCTTTGGCCATGACATATGCCGTTTGAAGCCCAAAAGGGGCTTGGAGAATTGCGGTTTGGGCTTCCGAAGTTTTTCCCAATTTTATGTTTAGTTGGATATTTTCGTAATTTCATAAGTCATTTCATAATTAGGTTTTCCAGCTTACAATTTAGTATTTATATAATGTTTTCATATTTATTAGGTCAACTCTCATTATTATTATTATTATTATTATTCTAGTTTATGAAATACTTGGCTATTTAGTCAATTTATCCTACACTTTGTGAATTCATGTGATTGCAAAGTTCATAGATTCAATTCTTGTGATTGTTTCTATTTTCTCTACCGTCTTTCGCTGTTTCATAGAGGGTTTTCATCCGGATCTGGCTTCGGTGCTTATGTTAATACCCTTCCAAACAACACTATGTAGAGGTATTGAGTATCAAAATGTGCTTAGTCTTACCAGTGGTTTTGAACCTCCTTATATATGTCTAGATGTGTTACATACCATTGATTGGGCGTTACCGTCCTTAAACATAGCCTTGATGTCTGAACGTGCCATTTAACCCATGATTGAGGCCTTGGGTTAAGTCTTGTAACGACTTCAAAAGTAGGATTATTCTTCAATTCTGAACTTGTGCGTTAGAAATTATCCTACATTAGCGTTTCATCATTATTCGATGTTGTAAATAATAAATATATGGATAATAAAAAAAAATCCGTCATCTTTCTTTTATTCCCTGAATCGCAACCTTTACGATTTCCTATATTTCTTAATTGCATTTATTTTACGATCCACATTATCAGAGTTATTGTATAAAAATACACGTCTCATTACAATATCCTTATATATCGAGTAATTCAATTTTTACAACCTGACATTACATCACACATCATAAGCTGTCAACTATCGACATCGAAAACCCTTGGCATGGTTCAAAACAATATTTCTAGCTAAAGACAATTTATTTCCTTGCATTTCTTCTGATCCTTATCATCCAGATAGCACGTAATATTGCATTGCGTCCTTAACCTGCAAAAAGTTTATTTTTGCAAGATTGAGCTCGACAGCTTAGCAAATCTAGCAATTTTCAAACTCACATAACACATAAGATCATGATCAGTTCATACATCATAACCTTTCTAATATACATAACATACATGTTGTATTTCACATATCAAATATAAAGACTAAGTTACTTAACTCAATCAACTTAGTCATAGATTGACTTTCCCGATTCATAAACACATCATATATAATTTGGCACAAGGGCAGATTTGTTATTGGGGCAGCATAGGCAGCTGCCCCTGCTGGATTTTTTTTTATAGGTATAAGGGTATGGACAGATATGCAAATTAATAAATTTAAGGGGGCAGATTGATGGAAGACTTTTACTTGTGAAATTATTTCTTAATTTTTTTGTCAGTTTAATCTTTTGTATATTCTTTTCATTCAAATATTTTAATTTATGTTTTGATGTTTTTTTAAGTTTACAAGATCAACCTTACGTTGAAGAAAATTAAGACAATGAAGAGAGAACTTAACATAACAAAGTTTCGGGGCACTTACATTTGTTTTGATTACGAGTTTTATACGTTTTGTTACTTGATTATTACATATTTAATTGTGGATTATACAATTGGTTATTTATATAATATAATATTTTATTTGATGCTTATTACAAATTAATAAATAACTTTAAAAATATTTTTAATTTGCAATGATTTGATTATTTAATAGCAACATTGTCGAATAAATTTCTTCTCGGTAAATTTAAAAAAATTACAATACGTAATTAGCGAAGGAAATCTAACCTTTCTCAAGTAAATATATTCTTCACAAATTGTTATTTATGAAGGAAGATATTTTTACTAGTTATTTAAAAATGTTAATTGTGAGGAAATCATCTCCTCTCCAAACAAAATTATTCTTTTACAATATATAATTTGTGAAGAAAACATATTATTCACAATATATCCATCACAAAAAATATTTAGTCACAAACTTAGCGAAATATACTTTTAGCGAGGAGCTTTAATACGAGTAATTGTGTGAAGAAAGTTTTCTTCATAATAAATCTCTTATGAGTAATATACTATTTCTTGTGAAGGATTTGTCCTTATTGCCGGCTTTTTTTCTTGTAGTGAAAATCCACCCCTACCGGGAAATATTCCTGGATCCGCCCCTGATTTTGGCATACCTATTGTAGTACAGTTTACAAGAAATCAATACTAAGTTCTTATAGTACATAGGAACTAGAAAACTTGCCAGGTTTGTTGATTACCAACTACAGCTTAACTGCTTTGCGCTTATCCTACATCTGTTTAGAAGTTCATATACACATGCATCAACTATACACACAATAAAATCAATTAGATTACATTGACTCTTAATCTTGTTCTTTCATAATATTTGTTTTAGTTTCGATAATCTATTACCTAGCTTTGATTGTCATAGCCGATTAGTTAGTCTAAACACTTTGTATTTCATGCGTTTTAAAGTTTTAGAGATCCATACTATCATGGCCCAAGGTTCAATTTAATAAATAAAACTTCTTGATTGCTCTACAGCACGACGACTATATATATTTAGTCCTGGGAGTAGCGCAGTTGCGCTACTCCCTGCTAAACCCAGAACTTGAGTTTTTCAAACTTTGTTCATTTCTTAGTCTGCTAGGGTTCTTTAATAATCATCATAACCTATAAACACAGTGCTTTGGTATCCTTAAACTAATTAAGTAGTATAAGTTTTCATTTTTCAAAATAATTAAATTTTCATTTGAATTCTTTTGTCTAACCATGCTACACTAAGTTAAGTCCATCACGGCTAGGTTAAATATCATATAACATAGTATAAGGGTCTCTAATACACTTGTCTTAAAGCTCAGTACACAAAGAAATTATCTTGGGACAACTGCAGACCGGCTGTAAGACCCCAAATTATTAATAAATGAAATTTAATTTCCTCTATTTATTATTCTGAAATAGTAAGAGTTGATTTGATTAATGTGGTTAGTTATGGGTAAAATGCGCAAATATTTTAAATAAGCAAGTGGTTATAAAATATTCATTGTTGTCGGGGAATATTTGTTTGGTCGTGGAATATTCTTGTTGTCGGGGAATATTCGTACGACGGCGCAGCCTTGTGTGGGCCCCATAACAGAAAGCGATTGGATGAAGAAAATGATAAAAATAAGTTGTTTATAAATAACGGCGTAGTTGTTACCGTTAATACTGTTGGAATACCTGGTGGTTAAAACACGGTAATACGCGTAGCACACGGTATTGCACCAATTATTGATTCTTACGTAAGAAGGCACTACTCAATAATTGTTACAGTAATTACTGTTCAATATTGTATTTTATTGATTCAATAATTACTGCGTTGATATTTTATATTACTGTTGTTTCAATAATTGTCACTACGCAATATTTTTTATTATCGGAGCAATAATTCATATTATCTGAATAATATTATTAGATAACATTATTGGCAATGTCTAGAAAGTTCTGTCTAAGGAGAGGTTTGGTCATCTAATTGCGCGCCAGTAAGGAGAAATCCTTATTGGAAAGCCCCCTCTTTCCTGGGAACTGCCTGGTTGCCAGTACTGTGGTTCTGTAATATTATTTGTGTATAATTAATTATTGATTTATATGACGAGGAAAATAGTGATTTTATGTGGATATAGATAGAGAAAAATTTTAATATGACAATTGTTGAAAATTAATATTTTATCTTTTTCTGATAAAATAATTCATTTAAATATATTATTTTAATAATATATTGATGGTGGTATTTTTACAATGAATGTGGGATATATGAGTATATGAGGAGGAAGAGCATTTTTGTGGCATTAAATGATTAACACATATTTTGTGTGTTGGTGGACATAATTCTTGACCGAAAATTTATTATTGACTATAAAATCGTCCGTTTGTGAATTTCGGTCAATTTCTGTTTGGAATTTGGAAAAACTTTCTTCTGCAAAGTTGTAGAGAATTGAATTTCCTATAAAAACACGCGAGATTCGAATTTTCTGATAAAAGGGCTATTTATTATGAATTATTGAAGTTCTGAAGTTCCGAAATAATTAATTTTTGGAAGTTTTATTTATTATTTTGAAGAAAAACGTTTTTTGGCATTTAAGTGGGCTAACATGTGATATAAATGGGCTGAGATCAGATGTCTAGAGGTGGGCTAAAGAAAATTTGATAAATATATTATTATTATATTAAATTTTCTGCTTTGGTGTTCTAAGCATTTTCCTATAAATAGGGTGCTTAGGTTAGAATTGAAATCACACCAGAAACACAAGTTTCTCTCTATTTCTCTCTCTATAACGAGCGTATTCTTGTGAGTATTTGATACTTTGAGTGTTGCTTTACGGTGCAAGTTTCCTTCAGCACTATATCTAGTATTCCAGTCAGAAGTACCGTCTTTCCGAGGTAAGGGATATTATTTCTTCTTAAATGATATTATTTTCTTCAATATCATTATGCCGAAGTATTGATCTGAATTTTTATCAAATTTGGAACTTTTCATGTCGGGGTTACTATTCATGAGTTACTATTAATGAGTTACTATTCACGAGTTACTATTCACGAGTTACTATTCACCGAAAAATAAAATTTCCTTCTTTTCGTCCAAATATCTATTCTGGATACTAGCTTTGATTGTATCCATGTTTTGATCATTCTTGAATTTTACTTCACTATGATAAGGTATTTTTGGACATGGATAAACTGTAATACGAATCCCTAATATTTGTTCTTTTGCTTCACTGGATTCGTTTTCTTTAAAATATTTTTCATCATCCTCAGTCCTAATTGATGATATAACTGAATATCTTTGGCTTGTAGTGCAAAGATGAATGATTTCTGATGAATATCTTTGGCCCGTAGTGCAAAGATGAACAGGTGTTGAGGTGAACATGACCAACTGATGGATATCTTTGGCCTGTAGTGCAAAGATGACTATTTGATTCAAGATATTTATTGATTGATGTTACAGGGATAAAATGTTGATGATGGACTTTTAAATTCATAGATAATCGTAGATTTCATTCTCTACGTAACTTCTCTATGAATTATTATTTTCCGCTGCGAATATTTAATTAAAACTTGTTGTCTATTGTATTCTATTAAATTTTTCCCTGTTGAAGACTAACGATAATTTATTGTATATTATCTTAGTCATAATATTCTTTACTGGGCTAGTTGAGCTCACCCTTTTCCTTGTTGTTCCATTTTCTTCTCAGGAGGCGAGAATGTAGCAGGTACTAGTCGGGGTATGGAATGAAGGTTCTAGGAAGTTGTTTTAGTAGTCCTCACCATTTTTTTTGTAAAATATTTTTTCAATAATTGTAATGAGGACTTATTTGAGTGTGGATATTGTCTAGATGACAATATTTGTATTTACACTCACAGTTTTTATGTTGTATTAATAAAGTTGTAGTTGTTTCTGTACCATGTTATTGACGACTCAGAATAGGTGTTGTATACCTGTTTTAGGGGCGTCACAGTTGGTATCAGAGCTTAGGGATATGATCTCTGGCAGAGATCGGGGAATAGAACTAGGAGGGGAGAGACGAGTAAATCCTTCGCTAGTGTGTCCTACCTAAGCTTATTTGTTGGTTGGTCATAATATAGGGATATTATGTGATTTGTTAATTTGTTAAATTAACCCTTGTTTTATGGCAGTATTTGAGAATGTCGACTGAGAATGTTAACAGTGGAGTAAATGAAACCGTGGAGACACCTGTACTCACCAACGAGGAGAACGTGCAACAGGCTGGCAATGTTCCTCCTGTGAACAACACCACTGAGCAGACGGTGAACGATGAGATGTTTAGAAGCTTTTTGCGATTCATGCAAAACCAGACGAAGGAGATTCCTGTTCAAAATATAGGAAGAAACAATGGCAACGCACAGCTGGTCACAGCCAAGCAGTTCAAAGAGTTGGGACCACCAGAATTCTGGGGAAAGCCAGATCCGATTAAGGCGGAGACATGGTTCAAGCAAATTACCAAGATATTTGATGTCTTGGGATGCACGGAGGAGCAGAAGGTTCCATTTGCCACCTTTATATTCCGTGGCGAGGCAGACTACTGGTGGGAATCTGTGAAGCGTACCCATCCAGCTGCACTCAGCATGTCTTGGGAGATATTTCAGAAGCTATTCAATGACAAGTACTTTCCTGAAAGTATTCGTCATATGAAGGAGGTAGAGTTTATTAGACTGGAGCAGAATAACATGACGGTGTCCCAGTACGAGGCGAAGTTTACAGAATTGTCCAGGTTTGCACCTCATTTGGTGGAGAATGAGGAACGTATGACACGGATGTTTCTGAGAGGTTTGAAACCCGGCATACGTCAATATCTCATTTCTCATAAATTTTCTCTCTATTCAGATGTTGTCAACAGGGCTCAATTGTTGGAGCGAGATAACGAGTATGGTCAACCGAGGGACCACAACCAGGATCATATCGGTGACAACAGTCATCAGAACAATGATAACCAGCGGAGAAAGAAAAGTACAGACAAGAACGGCAACCACTCTGGTGGTAATCGTGGCTATAAAAATAGAAGAAGCGAGTCGGGAGGAGATTTTAAAAAGAGGAGATTCAACAATGATAATACGAAGACGTCAGCACCAGCAGCAACTGGTTCCAAGGGAGGAGAACGACCACCGGTCATATGCTATAAATGTGGAAAAGAGGGACATATCAGCCCAAACTGTCCACAACAGTTCAAGGTATGCTATAATTGTGGAAAGGAAGGACATATCGCTCGAGATTGTACGATAGCGAAACCAAGTTCAGCGGGGACGGTGACTCAAAAGGCTGCCCCAGAAAAGTCAAAGTCAACGGTTCCTGGAAGAGCGTTTGTCGTGACTGGTCAACATGCGAGGAACCCAAACGAGGTGATCACGGGTAAGCTAATCATAAATTCATGTGAAGTTTATACCTTACTAGATACCGGTGCTACCCATTCATTTATTTCTCCTGCTTGTGCTCAACGTTTAAACTTGACTCCGGAGAAATTAGACTTTGATTTATCTGTGGAGACTCCGTTAGGGGAAACTTTCATCACATCCACTGTTTATAAATCTTGTTTAATCCAAGTTGGCACCATCACCTTACCTGTTGACCTTATCTCTTTAAAGATACTTGCATTTGACGTGATTTTAGGAATTGATTGGTTAACTACTCATCATGCCAAAATTGATTGTTTTCGTAAGGTGGTTAGTTTTCATATTCCTAATCAACCTGTTGTTCGAATTCAAGCAACAAAGCCATTAAAATCAATCACTGTCATATCAAGTCATAAAGCCATTCGTTTATTGAAAAACGGATGTCAAGCTTTCCTAGCCCATGTTATGGATTTGAATAAAGACACGTCAAATTTGAATAATATTCCTGTTGTTAGTAACTTTCCTGACGTATTTCCTGAAGAACTTCCCGGTCTACCCCCAGAACGTGAAGTTGAATTCTTTATTGATCTTGAACCTGGTACAAAGCCCATTTCTAAAACCCCATATCGAATGACTCCTATTGAACTTCAGGAGTTAAAAGTCCAACTACAAGAGTTGTTGGACATCGGTTTCATTCGTCCTAGTACATCTCCTTGGGGTGCTCCTGTTTTATTTGTAAAGAAGAAAGACGGGAGTATGCGACTTTGTATCGATTATCGGGAATTAAACCATGTCACCATCAAGAATAGGTATCCGCTACCTCATATTGATGACCTGTTTGACCAGTTACAAGGAGCACAATTCTTTTCAAAAATCGATCTTCGTTCTGGATATCATCAGCTGAAGGTTAAAACTGAGGATATTCCGAAGACTGCCTTTAGAACTCGGTACGGGCATTATGAATTCTTAGTCATGTCTTTTGGATTGACTAATGCTCCTGCGGCTTTCATGGATATGATGAACCGAGTATTCAAGGATTATTTGGATCAGTTCGTTGTTGTCTTTATTGATGACATCCTCATATATTCCAAAAGCCGTGAAGATCATGAGCACCATTTGAAGCTGGTACTCTAAAGGCTGCGTGAAAACAAGTTATATGCTAAGTTGAAGAAATGCGAGTTCTGGCTTGAGGAAGTAGCATTCCTAGGGCACGTGGTGTCAAAACATGGAGTATCTGTGGACCCGGCGAAGATTGAAGCAATACAAAGCTGGGAGCAACCGAAGACGGTGACCGATGTACGTAGCTTTCTAGGCTTAGCTGGTTATTATCGGAGATTCGTAGAAGGGTTTTCTCGAATCGCTACCCCGTTAACTCAGCTGACTCGGAAGGATATCAAATTCGTATGGAGCGAAGAATGCGAGAAGAGTTTCCAAGAGCTTAAGAGGAGACTCATTTCGGCACCTGTTCTGACAATACCATCTAGTTCGGATGGATTTGTTATCTACAGCGATGCTTCAGGTAAAGGGTTAGGATGTGTTCTCATGCAACGTGGGAAAGTCATAGCCTATGCCTCGCGACAACTTAAAGAATATGAGAGGAATTATCCTACTCATGATCTAGAGTTGGCAGCAGTCGTTTTCGCACTAAAGATCTGGAGGCACTATCTATATGGGGAGAAGGTGGAGATATATTCAGACCATAAAAGCCTCAAATATTTCTTCACTCAGAAAGAACTCAACATGCGGCAACGACGTTGGCTCGAGCTGTTGAAAGATTACGACCACACTATTCAATACCATCCTGGAAAAGCAAACGTGGTAGCTGACGCGTTGAGTAGAAGATCATATGCAGGAACGAGTGCGATGATGTCAAGTATACGCGTAGAACCAACTTTAATCGATAAAGTGAAAGTTGCTCAAGCTACAGACCCGGAGCTGATGCGTATGAAGAAGAAAGTGCAAGAAGGTGCTATTCCAGAAGCAAGAATCGATGAAGAAGGAATACTTCGAGTCCACTCCAGACTTTGTATTCCTAACGATTCTGATTTAAAGTACAAGATCATGATGGAGGCACACAATACACCATTTGCAATCCATCCTGGAAGTACTAAAATGTATCGTGATCTTCGACATACATTTTGGTGGAACAATATGAAGAGAGAGATTGCAAAGTTTATCTCGAGGTGTTTAACTTGTCAACGTGTAAAGGCGGAGCATCAAGTACCAAAGGGTCCATTGCAACCACTTGAGATTCCGAAATGGAAGTGGGAACACATTACCATGGATTTTGTTACGGGTCTTCCCACGGTTTCTCAAGGTATAAATGCTATTTGGGTTATAGTTGATAGATTAACCAAGTCTGCTCATTTCTTGCCGATACGGGAGACTTATTCCCTTGAACGTCTTGCTAGTATGTACGTGAATGAGATTGTAAGGTTGCATGGCATGCCAGTATCCATAGTTTCGGATCGTGACCCAAGATTCACTTCAAGATTTTGGGTTAGCTTGCAAAAAGCTATGGGCACGGATTTACGGTTCAGTTCGGCATACCATCCTCAAACGGCAGGACAATCAGAGAGGACTATTCAAACTCTTGAAGATCTATTAAGACTTTGTGTCCTCGATTTCAAAGGAAGTTGGGATAAGTACCTACCATTGGTGAAATTCTCCTACAACAACAGTTATCAGGCAAGTATAGGTGTGGCTCCCTTTGAAGCATTGTATGGACGAAAGTGTCGCTCTCCAGTATGTTGGGATGAGGTGGGAGAAGCAATATTGTTGGGATCAGAGTTGGTACGAATGACTACAGAGAAGATCCAAACGATTCGACAACGTATACAAACGGCACAGGATCGACAAAAGAGTTATGTGGATCTTCATCGAAAGGACGTGGAATTTGACATTGGGGATCATGTATTATTACGTGTAGCTCCATGGAAAGGAGTTACAAGATTTGGGAAGAGAGGAAAGCTCAATCCACGATTTATTGGTCCATTTCAGATTCTTGACCGAGTAGGAAATGTGGCCTATAGACTTGTGTTACCTCCAAGTATGTCTCGTGTTCATAATATTTTTCATATATCTGTGCTTCGTAAATATGTGAAAGACCCGAACCATGTTATTGAGTTAGAACCGGACGAGATAGCTGAAGACTTAACGTACGAGGAGGTACCTGTCAAGATCATGGATAAGAAGGAGCATGTCCTACGCACGAAGGTCATACCACAAGTTAAAGTTTTGTGGAGAAACCATGCTATTGAGGAAATGACCTGGGAGTTGGAAACGGAAATGAAAGCGAGGTATCCTCATCTTTTCGAAACACCAGGTACGTATGTCAATTTCGAGGACGAAATTTCATAAGGAGAGGAGGTTGTAAGACCCCAAATTATTAATAAATGAAATTTAATTTCCTCTATTTATTATTCTGAAATAGTAAGAGTTGATTTGATTAATGTGGTTAGTTATGGGTAAAATGCGCAAATATTTTAAATAAGCAAGTGGTTATAAAATATTCATTGTTGTCGGGGAATATTTGTTTGGTCGTGGAATATTCTTATTGTTGGGGAATATTCGTACGACGGCGCAGCCTTGTGTGGGCCCCATAACAGAAAGCGATTGGATGAAGAAAACGACAAAAAAAAGTTGTTTATAAATAACGACGTAGTTGTTACCGTTAATACTGTTGGAATACCCGGTGGTTAAAACACGGTAATACGCGTAGCACACGATATTGCACCAATTATTGATTCTTACGTAAGAAGGCACTACTCAATAATTGTTACAGTAATTACTGTTCAATATTGTATTTTATTGATTCAATAATTGCTGCGTTGATATTTTATATTACTGTTGTTTCAATAATTGTCACTACGCAGTATTTTTTATTATCGGAGCAATAATTCATATTATCTGAATAATATTATTAGATAACATTATTGGAAATGTCTAGAAAGTTCTGTCTAAGGAGAGGTTTGGTCATCTAATTGCGCGCCAGTAAGGAGAAATCCTTATTGGAAAGCCCCCTCTTTCCTGGGAACTGCCTGGTTGTCAGTACTGTGGTTCTGTAATATTATTTGTGTATAATTAATTATTGATTTATATGACGAGGAAAATAGTGATTTTATGTGGATATAGATAGAGAAAAATTTTAATGTGACAATTGTTGAAAATTAATATTTTATCTTTTTCTGATAAAATAATTCATTTAAATATATTATTTTAATAATATATTGATGGTGGTATTTTTACAATGAATGTGGGATATATGAGTATATGAGGAGGAAGAGTATTTTTGTGGCATTAAATGATTAACACATTTTGTGTGTTGGTGGACATAATTCTTGACCGAAAATTTATTATTGACTATAAAATCGCCCGTTTGTGAATTTCGATCAATTTCTGTTTGGAATTTGGAAAAACTTTCTTCTGTAAAGTTGTAGAGAATTGAATTTCCTATAAAAACTCGCGAGATTCGAATTTTCTGATAAAAGGGCTATTTATTATAAATTATTGAAGTTCTGAAGTTCCGAAATAATTGATTTTTGGAAGTTTTATTTATTATTTTGAAGAAAAACGTTTTTTGGCATTTAAGTGGGCTAACATGTGATATAAATGGGCTGAGATCAGATGTCTAGAGGTGGGCTAAAGAAAATTTGATAAATATATTATTATTATATTAAATTTTCTGCTTTGGTGTTCTAAGCATTTTCCTATAAATAAGGTGCTTAGGTTAGAATTGAAATCACACCAGAAACACAAGTTTCTCTCTATTTCTCTCTCTATAACGAGCGTATTCTTGTGAGTATTTGATACTTTGAGTGTTGCTTTACGGTGCAAGTTTCCTTCAGCACTATATCTAGTATTCCAGTCAGAAGTACCGTCTTTCCGAGGTAAGGTATATTATTTCTTCTTAAATGATATTATTTTCTTCAATATCATTATGCCGAAGTATTGATCTGAATTTTTATCAAATTTGGAACTTTTCATGTCGGGGTTACTATTTATGAGTTACTATTCATGAGTTACTATTCACGAGTTACTATTCACGAGTTACTATTCACCGAAAAATGAAATTTCCTTCTTTTCGTCCAAATATCTATTCTGGATACTAGCTTTGATTGTATCCATGTTTTGATCATTCTTAAATTTTACTTCACTATGATAAGGTATTTTTGGACATGGATAAACTGTAATACGAATCCCTAATATTTGTTCTTTTGCTTCACTGGATTCGTTTTCTTTAAAATATTTTTCATCATCCTCAGTCCTAATTGATGATATAACTGAATATCTTTGGCCTGTAGTGCAAAGATGAATGATTTCTGATAAATATCTTTGGCCCGTAGTGCAAAGATGAACAGGTGTTGAGGTGAACATGACCAACTGATGGATATCTTTGGCCTGTAGTGCAAAGATGACTATTTGATTCAAGATATTTATTGATTGATGTTACAGGGATAAAATGTTGATGATGGGCTTTTAAATTCATAGATAATCGTAGATTTCATTCTCTACGTAACTTCTCTATGAATTATTATTTTCCGCTGCGAATATTTAATTAAAACTTGTTGTCAATTGTATTCTATTAAATTTTTCCCTGTTGAAGACTAACGATAATTTGTTGTATATTATCTTAGTCATAATATTCTTTACTGGGCTAGTTGAGCTCACCCTTTTCCTTGTTGTTCCATTTTCTTCTCAGGAGGCGAGAATGTAGCAGGTACTAGTCGGGGTATGGAATGAAGGTTCTAGGAAGTTGTTTTAGTAGTCCTCACCATTTTTTTTGTAAAATATTTTTCCAATAATTGTAATGAGGACTTATTTGAGTGTGGATATTGTCTAGATGACAATATTTGTATTTACACTCACAGTTTTTATGTTGTATTAATAAAGTTGTAGTTGTTTCTGTACCATGTTATTGACGACTCAGAATAGGTGTTGTATACCTGTTTTGGGGGCGTCACACCGGCGTGGCCGCGCCGGTCTCTAACCTTGGAAGTGGCGCAGCCGCACCACTTCGGCATCAGCTCTGATATGGTTTGTCTACTGTAAAATCCAGAAACTACTACAAAAAATTATTCATAATACTTCTTAGTTGTCATCCTCCAAGTTCAAGTACTTAAAATAGATTTTTCACAAAAAAAACACTTAAAACCACTTTCGCATGCAGTTTAAACCATCCAATTGTTTTAAGTTAACATATAAACTATCAATGAACGTAATTCATCTTTTGAAATTGTGGGCCCAAGTGCAAATTAGGAATCGTGTGACCTAATTGAACAAAATGCACAATTAGGGTTCTACGGTCTCATTAAATGTGCAAATTAGAGTTCGCATGACCTAATTGAATGAAGACGGAAAAACCAAAAATAAATGTACAAAACCAGAGAGAAGCCTCCACGTGTCTCGAGGCAGAAGGCTCGTGGAGGCGGCTCGTTTTGAGAATTGATTGAGGGATTGGATTGGCGGCTAGAAGGACAGGGCAATATGGGCATTATTCTAATGACTAAAGGGTATTTCTGGAATTTTCCTTAAGACATGTGATTTGTGAGACCCCAAATTTTATGAATAAAGATTTGATTTTCTCGAAATATTTTTTTTGAATATTATGGTGTGGATTTGATATAATGTTATAGTTGTGGGTAATATTTATAATTTTGCAAAGTAAGCAAGGTGTTATATAATATTAGATTGGTCGGGGAATATTCGTTTTAACAGGAAATATTCGTACGACGACACAATCATTGGTGGACCCCACAACGGAATTATTGTCGGAATGAAAAAATGACAGAAATATCTTTTTATGAAAATAACGGAGGAAGTTTTACCGTTAAACTGTTGAACTACCCGATAGTAAAAGTACAGTAATACGCGTGGTTTCATAGTAGCACACGGTATTGATTATTGATGCTTATGTGAGAAGTCACTCAGTTTTGTTCAATTATTGCTATAGTAATTGCTGCATAGTATCTCACGTTATTTGATTCAATTATTGTCAATATTTTATATATTATTAAATCAATAATTGAGACGATACAGTTATTCATATTATTATTTGCATAATTAACAATGTTTAGAAGTTCTATCGAGGAGAGGTTTGGTCACCTAATTGCGCGCCAATAGGGAGAAATTGTGACGCCCCCAAAAATAGGTATACATCACCCATCTTGAGTCGCCAGATACATGGTATAGAATTCAAATACAACTATCGTGTAGAATACGACAAAACATAAACTGTGAGTTTGAATACAAATATTGTCTACTAGATAGTATACAAACTCAAAAGGAGTCCTCATTACAATTATTATCACACTATTTCACAGAATAGTGAGGACTACTAATGCTATCCTCTAGACCATCACTCCATTCCCCGACTCGTCCCAGCTATATTCTCATTTTCTGAAGAGAACAGTGAAAGAAAGGGTGAGCTCAACTAGCCCAGTAATAAATATTATGACTAAGATAATGCAGAATAAATTATCGTTAGCCTTCAACAATGTTAAACTGATAAAATATAATAGACATCAAGTTTAACTGCAGCGGATCAAGCAATCCATTAAAAGAGTCAAGTAGAGAATAAAATCTACTATCTTTTATGATTTAAAAGGTTTTTCATCACTTTTATCGCTGGGACTCAGCTAAAAAAATAATCCACATCATCGAATCACCCCTGCACTACAGCCAAGGATATTGTTTAGTATCACGACCATGAATTATCTATGCACTTCGGCTAAAGATAATCATATTTTCATCAACGGTCCTGATCATGCCAAAAAATAATTCATCTTTGCACTACGGCCAAAGAGAATCCATAGCCATAATCATACCAAAAACTGTCCATCAATGCACTGCGGGCCAATGAGGACTTTTTCCACACCATTTGTAACATTACGGTCATGATTACACCGAATAATCCCTGGTCATAATCATACCAAGTCCATCTATGCACTACAGGCCACAGATGACTTTCAACAAAATATAAACATGAGGATGATGACAATGAAATAAGAATTCAATAAAACAAGTTCAAGAATTAATTTATCTAGGAACTGATAACGTCCAAATTGTCAATATGATACTGCTTTATAGAGTAAAATTCAAGAATACTCAGAAGAATATTTCCATGAAAAGATACTGGATGAAGCGCAAATATCAAGGATGTTCCACTAATTTCATGGAGTATAGAAGTCAAAACTTTAACCAACTGAGTATAACAAAGAATGGAATAACAAAAGAAATCACCATGCATGCGGTACTTCGCATAGACAGGTTATTCCAATAGAATAATAAGTAACGGAATCAAGTCCGGTGTAAAACACACAGACAGGATATTCCAACAGAACAATAATAAAGACGGAACCAGGTCCGGTGTAAAACAAACAGACAGGATATTCCAACAGAATAATAATAAAGGCGGAACCAGGTTCGGTGTAAAATACACAGACAGGATATTCCAACAGAATAATAATAAAGACGGAACCAGGTCCGGTGTAAAATACACAGACAGGATGTTCCAATAGAATAATAATGACAGAATAATAGAAGAATGTCACCAAGTATAGGGTAGCCCGCGTATACAGGTTATTCCAGCAGAACAATAAAGAAATGAAATAACAGAAGTTCTCTTCTTGAATACAAAAAAAATAATACCCCTTACTATAAAAAAACTGGATATAAGAGTAGGAAAGTAGCAGAAAACTTTTCTTCTTTCTCTCTATAATTTTCTCTCTCTAGAGTTTCAGTGAATTCGTAAGAAATAATGAAGGAATTAGCTTCTATTTATAGGAGAATGGAAGTATACTGTTTATGAACGAATTATTTCTACATAATTATTTCTTCAACCAAATACAATAAAGTCAATCAACTAGCCAATAAAATCACAACAAAATTAAAATATAATACATATATATAAACACATGTTTTCAACTTATATATATCAATATTATATATACACCACTTAATTTTTCTCCCCCATAACCAACAGCAATCCCCCACCCACCCAAAAATCAATTTCACTACACTCTTACACATCACTATCACACTACCACTTTTCCACCATTTTCCACTCACACACACATCACACACCTATCACTTTCACATATCATTTTCTCCCACTATATACTCAATACATACATATACTTTCATACGTATACTCTTCCATTTCCAAAATCATTTTCCAACACATATGGGCCCCACATATGGGCCCCACCTTTAAATAATTTTCTACCGATTATTTTGAAAAATAGGTAAATAGGAATCCATAAAATAAGCAAACTTTATAAAAATCACCTTAATAATTTTAACAACATTTATCATCTTTATTATAATTCACAATATTAATCGACCAGGTCGTTCTCAGGAAAGAGGGGGCTTTCCAATAAGGATTTCTCCCTATTGGCGCGCAATTAGGTGACCAAACCTCTCCTTGACAGAACTTCTAGACATCGTTAATATTACAAATAATAATATTAATAACTTTGTCGTCTCAATTATTAATTTTAACAATATATAAAATATCGACAATAATTGATTCAAATAACGTAAGATACTATGCAACAATTACTATAGCAATAATTGAACAAAACTGAATGACTTCTCACGTAAGCATCAATAATCAATACCGTGTGCTACTATGCAACCACGCGTATTACTGTACTTTTACTACCGAGTAGTTCAACAGTATTAACGGTAAAACTTCCGCCGTTATTTTTATAAAATATTTTTGTCGTTTTCTCAATCAGACAATAATTCCGTTGTTGGGTCCACCAATAATTGCGCCGTTGTACGAATATTCTCTGACAAAAAGAATATTCCCCGACCAATCGAATATTATACAACAACTTGCATACTTTGTAAAATTTATAAATACTACCCACAACTATAACATTATATCAAATCCACACCATAATATTCAAAAAAATATTTCGAGAAATTTAAACCTTTATGCATAAAATCTGGGGTCTCACAATCTCCCCTCCTTATGGAATTTTACCCTCGAAATTTACGTACGTACCTGGTATGCCGAATAGATGAGGACACTTCGTCAGATTCTAACTCTTGAGGTATAACCTTTAAGCGTAGAATATATTCCAGGATTTTAATAGGTACATCTTCATACGATAAATCATCCGCTATCTCGTCCGGCTTTAAATCAATAATGTGATTCAGGTCGTCCACATATTTACGTAACATCGATACGTTAAAAACGTTATGAACACGCGACATACTTGGCGGTAAAACGAGTTTATACGCCACAGTTCCTACTTGATCGAGGATTTCAAATGGGCCAATTAAATCGAGGGTTGAGATTTCCTCTCTTTGTCAATTCTTGCTTCTAGAATAACGCCCTCTTGAACCTTCTTCTTCACGTTCATCAGCTCTGTGTATGTAGCTTGAACGGCTTTAACTTTATCGATTAAAGTCGATTATAGTCGTATATTTGTTATCTTTACATGAGTTCCTAGAGTCTTTAACTCTATCTTCATCATTTGTAAGTTATACAAAATGGGTCTTTGTGTTAACAACATCGCACTCGCATACGATCTTCTACTCAACGCGTCAGCTACTACATTCGCACTTCCACGATGATATTGAGTGGTACGATCGTAATCTTCAACTGCTCGAGCCAACGTCTTTGGCGCATTATATGTTCGTTTTGGTTGAAGAAATATTTGAGGGTTTAAGAAATAGGTTTTATACTGGGGTCAATACAAAATTTGATTTCACGCTCTAGGGGTAGGCTAGGAAGTTTTCAAGAATACGTCAAGAACTTTATTAATAATAGAAATATCATTCAAAACTGTGACCCTCATCCAAGACTTGGATAGCACGTCACATTGATACCTATCAACTTGTCATCGTCATTCATGACGTTGCCTACAGAAAGTCTGGCTTCGGTGCATTCCACACAAGAAAGTCAACAACGAAAGGATCGGGGCTCTTTATTTATGGCTTAATATGACAATGATTGACTTTAGTGGTTTGGTTACTTGAATTCGCATGACAGGTTGGTTAGGAATATGAAAGCTAACAACCTTACGAAAAGCATGATGAGTAGTTAACCAATCGTTTCCAAAAATCACATCAAAGGAAAGTATTTTCAAAGAGATAAGATCAACAGGTAACGTGAAAGTGTTGATTTGAATCAAACAAGATTTATAAATAGTGGAGGTAACGAAGGTTTCTCCCAACTGAGTTTAAACAGATATATCAAAGTCTAACTTCTCCGGAGTCAAATTTAGACGTTGAACGCAAGCAAGAGAGATAAAATAATGGGTAGAATCGGTATCTTATAAGGTATAGACTTCGTAATTTATAATTAACTAACCCGTGCTAACTTCGTTCGGGTTACTCGCCTTTTGAGAAGTCACGAAAAACACTCTCCATTGCACTACCGATTTTGACTTTTCTGGAACGGTCTTTGGTGCCTCCATCCTAGCTAAACTTGTCTTTGGTAAACGACAAATTCGGGCTAGGCGACCTTCTTTTCCACAATTATAACATGCTTTGGACGGCATCGCGCAGTTTGGACTGATGTGTCCCTCCCCTCCGCATTTGAAGCATATGATAGGTGGTCGTTCTACTTCCTTAATAACGGGTACTGGTGCTGACGTCTTTCCATCATTGTTGAATCTCCTCTTCTTGAAATGTCCATTCTTATTAGTTTGACCATGATTACCACCGAAGTGGTTACCATTTCTGGCATGTTGATTCCCTCCATGTTTATTGTCACCGCTTTGATGACTGTTATCACCGGTATTATCATTTTGCCGGCTGCTCTCTTTTGATTACATTGACTCGTTATCGCGCTCCATTAACTGAGCCCTATTTATAATATCTGAATACAAACACAGTTTATGAGAAATAAGATATTGACGTATCTCCGGTTTCAAACCTCTTAAAAACATCCCCGTCATTCTCTCATCATTATCAACCAAATGGGACGCAAATCGGGACAACTTGGCAAACTTGGCTTCGTACTGCGACACGGTCATGTTGTTTTGCTCCAACTTGATAAATTCCACCTCCTTCATGTGACGAATACTTTCGGAAAAGTACTTGTCGTTGAACAGCTCTTGGAACTTCTCCCAAGACATCTTGAGTACGTCAGGCTGGATACGTTTTACAGATTCCCACCAGTGATCTGCCTCTTCATGCAACATAAAGGTGGCAAAGGGAACCTTTTGCTCCTCGGAGCATCCCAAGACATCAAATATCTTGGTGATCTGCTTTAACCACGTCTCCGCCTTAAGTGGCTCTAGCTTTCCTAAAAACTCTGGTGGTCCCAACTCCTTGAATTGCTTAGCGGTGACCAACCGTGGGTCGCCATTGTTTCCTCCTGCATTATGAACAGAAGCCGCCTTCGCCTGATGTTGCAATAATTCTAAAAAACTCCTAAACGTACCGTCGTTAGTCAATTGATCAGTGTTGTTGTTTACATAAGGATTATTGTCTTCCTGAGACTCAACGGTCTCATGTGCTCCATTGCTTACCTCAATATTTTCAGATGTCATTTTCAAATACTACAACAAAATAAGGGTTAATTAACAAATCACATATTATCTCAATACTCTAACCGACCAATTAAATACCAAATAAACTTAAGTAGGTTATACTAGCGAAGGAATTCCCCGTCTCTCCCCTCCTAGTTCTGGTTTCACATCTCAGCCAGGGATCATATCCCTAAGCTTTGATACCAACTGTGACGCCCCCAAAATTAGGTATACATCACCCATCTTGAGTCGCCAGATACATGGTACAAAATTCAAATACAACTTACTAATACAACTGTCGTGTACAATACGAGAAAACATAAACTGTGAGTTTAAATACAAATATTGTCTACTAGAGAGTATACAAACTCAAAAGGAGTCCTCATTACAATTATTATCACACTATTTCACAGAATAGTGAGGACTACTAATGCTATCCTCTAGACCATCACTCCGTTCCACGACTCATCCCAGCTATATTCTCATTTCCTAAAGAGAGCAGTGAAAGAAAGGGTGAGCTCAACTAGCCCAGTAATAAATATTATGACTAAGATAATGCAGAATAAATTATCGTTAGCCTTCAACAATGTTAAACTGATAAAATATAATAGACATCAAGTTTAACTGCAGCGGATCAAGCAATCCATTAAAAGAGTCAAGTAGATAATAAAATCTACTATCTTTTATGATTTAAAAGGTTTTTCATCACTTTTATCGCTGGGACTCAGCTAAAAAAATAATCCACATCATCGAATCACCCCTGCACTACGGCCAAGGATATTCTTTAGTATCACGACCACGAATTATCCATGCACTTCAGCTAAAGATAATCATGTTTTCATCAACGGTCCTGATCATGCCATAAAATAATTCATCTTTGCACTACGGCCAAAGAGAATCCATAGCCATAATCATACCAAAAACTGTCCATCAATGCACTGAGGGCCAATGAGGACTTTTTTCACACTATTTGTAATATTACGGTCATGATTACACCGAATAATCCCTGGTCATAATCATACCAAGTCCATCTATGCACTACAGGCCACAGATGACTTTCAACAAAATATAAACATGAGGATGATGACAATGATATAAGAATTCAATAAAACAAGTTCAAGAATTAATTTATCTAGGAACTGATAACGTCCAAATTGTCAACATGATACTGCTTTGTAGAGTAATATTCAAGAATGCTCAGAAAAATATTTTCATGAAAAGATACTGGATGAAGCGCAAATATCAAGGATGTTTCACTAATTTCATGGAGTATAGAAGTCAAAACTTTAACCAACTGAGTATAACAAAGAATGGAATAACAAAAGAAATCACCATGCATGCGGTACTTCGCATAGACAGGTTATTCCAATAGAATAATAAGTAACGGGATCAAGTCCGGTGTAAAACACACAGACAGGATATTCCAACAGAACAATAATAAAGACGGAACCAGGTCCGGTGTAAAACAAACAGACAGGATATTCCAACAGAATAATAATAAAGGCGGAACCAGGTCCGGTGTAAAACACACAGACAAGATATTCCAATAGAATAATAATAAAGACGGAACCAGGTCCGGTGTAAAACACACAGATAGGATGTTCCAATAGAATAATAAAGACAGAATAATAGAAGAATGTCACCAAGTATAGGGTAGCCCGCGTATATAGGTTATTCCAACAGAACAATAAAGAAATGGAATAACAGAAGTTCTCTTCTTGAATACAAAAGAAATAACACCCTTTACTGTAAAAAAACTGGATATAAGAGTAGGGAAGTAGCAGAAAACTTTTCTTCTTTCTCTCCATAATTTTTTCTCTCTAGAGTTTCAGTGAATTCGTAAGAAATAATGAAGGAATTAGCTTCTATTTATAGGAGAATGGAAGTATACTGTTTATGAACGAATTATTTCTTAACCCAAATACAATAAAGTCAATCAACTAACCAATAAAATCACAACAAAATTAAAATATAATACATATGTATAAACACATGTTTTCAGCTTATATATATCAATATTATATATACACCACTTAATTTTTCTCCCCCATAACCAACATCAATCCCCCACCCACCCACCCACCCAAAAATCAATTTCACTACACTCTTACACATCACTATCACACTACCACTTTTTCACCATTTTCCACTCACACACACATCACAAACCTATCACTTTCACATATCATTTTCTCCCACTATATACTCAATACATACATATACTTCCATACGTATACTCTTCTATTTCCAAAATCATTTTCCAACACATATGGGCCCCACATGTGGCCCCCACATGTGGGCCCCACCTAAAAATAATTTTTTACCGATTATTTTGAAAAATGGGTAAATAGGAATCCATAAAATAAGCAAACATCATAAAAATCACCTTAATAATTTTAACAACATTTATCATCTTTATTATAATTCACAATATTAATCGACCAGATCGTTCCCAGGAAAGAGGGGACTTTCCAATAAGGATTTCTCCCTATTGGCGAGCAATTAGGTGACCAAACCTCTCCTTGACAGAACTTCTAGACATCGTTAATATTGCAAATAATAATATTAATAACTTTGTCGTCTCAATTATTGATTTTAACAATATATAAAATATCGACAATAATTGAATCAAATAACGTGAAATACTATGCAACAATTACTATAGCAATAATTGAACAAAACTGAATGACTTCTCACGTAAGCATCAATAATCAATACCGTGTGCTACTATGCAACCACGCGTATTACTGTACTTTTACTACCGAGTAGTTCAACAGTATTAACGGTAAAACTTCCGCCGTTATTTTTATAAAATATTTTTGTCGTTTTCTCAATCAGATAATAATTCCGTTGTGGGGTCCACCAATGATTGCGCCGTTGTACGAATATTCTCCGACAAAAAGAATATTCCCCAACTAATCGAATATTATACAACAACTTGCATACTTTGTAAAATTTATAAATACTACCCATAACTATAACATTATATCAAATCCACACCATAATATTCAAAAAAATATTTCGAGAAATTTAAACCTTTATTCATAAAATCTGGGGTCTCACAGAAATCCTTATTGGAAAGCCCTCTCTTTCCTGGGAACGACCTGGCTGTTAATATAGCGAGTTATAATAATATTAATAAATGTTGTTAAAAATATTTAAGGGATTTTTATGAAGTTTTTCTTTTAATTTTTGGTGTATTTTATGGGGCCCCATTTACCCATTTTTTTCAAAATAATCGGTAGAAAGTTATTCGGTATATATATATATATATATATATATATATATATATATATATATATATAATAGATGGGTGCCACTGTGGGGCCCATGTGTTGTTGAATTTCTTGGGGGGAGGGGAATCTGAGGAAAATGGACACGGGAGGTGTTTATTTTCAAAATCAAACATGTTATATATATATATATATATATATATATATATATATATATATATATATATATATATATATATATTATAATAATAATTTTTATTTTTTATGAAAAACAGAATATATTATATTTTATTGAATATTATATTAATAAGTTGAAAAAAAAGGATGAAGCGTCTGATAATTTTTCTGCCCATGAATGTTTCGTCCAATTTCCTACTGTGCAGTCCGTGAGAAATTTCAAATAGTATCATTTCTATTCTCCTATAAATAGGATGCTTAGTTAGAATTGAAAATCACACCAGAATTAGAGAATTCTTCTTCTATAATATTGAGCGTATTTCTTTCGAGTTTTAGAAAGCTTTGAGTGTAGAAAACAGTGAAAGTTTTCTTCAAGAATATCCTAGCTATACCAGTTGGAATACTCTTCTTTTTAAGGTAAGGGGTATTATTTATTTCACATTCTGAAGAGATAATATTTTTCGTATTCGTATGAATATTATTTCCGTTCAATATTCATAAGAAATTTTATTTCGTTCAATATTCGTAAGAAATATTATATTCGTTTAATATTCGTAATGAATATTATTTTCGTTTAATATTCGTAAGGGATGTTATTTTTGTTCAATATTCGTATGAAATAATATTTTCTTCCATACTCTGTAGTATGTAAATAATATTATTTCATTTCAGATTTCAAATTATATACTCATTTTGTTAAAATTTTGGCTTCTATACTGCATGAAATTAGTAGAATATCCTTGATATTTGCGCTTCATCCAGTATCTTTTCATGAAAATATTATTCTGAGTATTCTTGATAAATTTTAACTTTTTCATGTCGAAGTACTATTCACGGGTTACTATTCACGAAGTACTATTCACGGGATACTATTCACTCAAGTACTATTCACCCGAGGTACTATTCATGATAAAAATTGATTAGTTTTCGGTCCAAATAATTTTTGATACGATATTATTCTTGAATTTTACTCCATAAAGCAGTATCATGTTGACAATTTGAATGTTATTGAATTCTGGATAAATTAAATTATAAATCTTTAAAATTTATCCTTGAACTTGTTTTATTGAATTATTATGTCATTGTCGTCATCCTCATGCTTATATTGTTATGAAAGTCATCTTTGGCCGTAGTGCATAGATGGACTTGGTATGATTATGATCAGGGATTATTCGGTATAATCATGACCGTAATGTTACAAATGATGTGGTAAAAGTCCTCATTGGCCCGTAGTGCATTGATGAACAGTTTTTGGTATGATCATGGCCATGGGTTCTCTTCGGCCAAGGGTGCAAAGATGAATTGTTTTATGGAATGATCATGACCGTTGATGAAAACACAATTATCCTTGGCCCGTAGTGCATGGATAATTCGTGGTCGTGATACTAAAGAATATCCTTGGCCCGTAGTGCAGGGATGATTAGATGATGTATATTATTTATTAAGCTGAGTCTTAGCGATAAAATTGATGATAAACTTTTTAAATCACGGAAGATAGTAGATATCATGCTCTACTTGACTCTTCTAATGGATTGCTTATTTCGCTGCAGTTGTTAATCTAAAACTTGTTGTCTATTATATTCTATCAGTTGTTATACTGTCGAAGGCTAAGGATAATTTATTCTACATTATCTTAGTCATAATATTTCTTACTGGGCTAGTTGAGCTAGCCCTTTTCTTTCATTGTTCTCTTTAAAAAATGATAATATAGTTGGGACTAGTAGGGGAACGGAGTGACGGTCCAGATGTTTGCATTAGTAGTCCTCACTATTCTGTGAAATAATGTGATAATAAATGTATTGGGGACTTATTTTGAGTTTGAATACTGTCTAGAAGACAATATTTGTATTAAAACTCTCATTTTATATTTTGTCGTATTTTTACATGACAGTTGTATTATTAAGTTGTATTTAAGTTCTGTACCATATATTTGTCGACTCAAGATGGGTGATGTATACCTATTTTGGGGGCGTCACATGATTGACATATGACTACTTAATTCCAGAAAACTCTATAAATACCCCTTCCATTCTATGAAGGAAGGGGACTCTTTTTGGACTCTAGACTTTGGAGCTGGACTCTTTGGTGACTCAAGACTTAGACATTCCCTCTCAAAGCACTCAAGAGAATCTCTCAACTCGAAGCACTCAAGAAGGCTCTTGGAATCCCTGCTACCCTAACACAATTTTTGAATTCTAGGAGTTCTGCCACGTGTCATTAGAGTAATCACCTACCTGTTCTTCTCCCCTCTTCGATCAATCAATCAATTTCTTGCTCTTCGTGGATTTCTCTCCTCCTCAGCCAACACGAAACCCTAATTAGCAAGGCACGATTTCCTTGCCCACATTTCTTTGGCGACTCTACTGGGGAGGTGTAGGATTCGTGAAGGGTATGCCCACAACTCGAAGTGGGAGAACAACAGGAAGAGCTTCACCAACAAATAGCATTACCACACCATATCCAGTTCTAAGGCAAGCAAGTTAAGCTTTCCAAGGCGTGAATCTAAATATCGATCAACCCATCCTTGAAGATGCCTCATAAGGAAGTTCAACATCACCATACATGGCTGATCAACAACCAACGAATGTCAGGCAGACAGGCGCGGGAAGGCCAGGTGTGGAAGGAAGTGGAGAGCAGGCGAATGATGTTCAACTGGAGATGCTCAAGGCGTTGAAGGAAGCAAGAGGAAATGGAAAATTTCTGCCAGCAGTTGATGCAGATCCCCACTTTCAAGGCCATGTTCCCAGACAATTCGCAGGGAGAAAAGCAGGAGTGGAGGACAACAACAACGATAGCAACAATAAGGAGAATCAGACTGCAGCCCTATTGACGAAGAATCAGTCCGTTCCAATCACCCACTTGGAACCTCAGAACAGTGGGGACGTGCCACAAACTAGACTGGAAGTCAGCCAGCCTCAAACAAACATCATTCTGAACACTATCCCCGCATTTTCACAAGTGAAGATACCAACCATCCCAAGCCTCGTCCAACGAACCAACCAATAAGCACAACTGATACAAAATTTACATGATGCTAGTGTACATCAACCAAATTATGTACCATATGTAAGACCCCAAATTTTATGAAATGAAAGTATTCAATTTTCTTATAATTATTAATCTATTTAATGGTTAAATTGATAAAGGGTTGAAGTTAAGGGTGATATGTGAAAATTTTGCAAAGTAAGCAAGTTGATATAAAATATTCGTTATGTCAGGGAATATTCTTTTTGTCAGAGAATATCCGTACGACGACACCATCATTGGTGGACCCCACAACGGAATAACTGTCGAAGTTAGAAAATGACATAAATATCTTTTTATAAAAATAACGGCGAAAGTTTTACCGTTAAACTGTTGAAATACCCGGTGGTAAAAGAACAGTAATACGTGTGGTTGCATAGTACCACACGGTATTGATTATTGATGCTTACGTGAGAAGTCAATCAGTTATACTCAATTATTACTACAGTAATTGCTGCATAGTATCTCACGTTATTTGATTCAATTATTGTCACAATATCATCTGCATAATATTTTATATTATTTAATCAATAATTGAGACGATAAAGTTATTCATATTATTATTTGCAATATTGACGATGTCTAGAAAGTTCTGTCGAGGAGAGGTTTGGTCGCCTAATTGCGCGCCAATAGGGAGAAATCCTTATCGAAAAGCCCCCTCTTTCCTAGGAATGATCTGGTTATTAAATATTGTGAGTTATAATATTAATGATGAATAATTGTTAATAGATTAAAATTGTGTTTATTAAAGATAAGTGATTTGTGATAAATATTTATTCAATTTTTGATATAAATAAAGGGGTTTGTTATAAGTTTGACTTATTATTCCATGAGGAGATATGTTAATTTTTCAGACTGTTGGTTGAAGTTATAATAGTAAATCAATATGGATCGTTGGTTGAAGATATAATAGGAAATCAATATGGACTGCTGATGAAAAGTTATAATAGTAAATCAATATGGATCACTGGTTTAGAGTAAATTAGTATGGACCGTTGCTTTAAGTTTTAATAGTAAATCAATATGAACCATCCGTTTAAAAGTGAATTAATCTGGGCCGTTCATGAATTAGTTACTATTCAGTCCTTTTTCCTATAAATAGAAGCTCATTCCTTCATTATTTCTTACGAATTCACTGAAACTCTAAAGAGAGAAACTATAGAGAGAAAGAAGATGAGTATTCTGCTACTACCCTACTTCAGTATTCAATCTTCTACTAAGGTAAGGGGTGTTATTTATTTCATATTCACTTACGATATTATTTTTCGTATTCGTAAGAAATATTATCTTCGTTCAATATTCGTAATAGATATTACTTGTTGTATTCGTAAGGGGTATTATTTCTTTCGTATTCATGAAGAGAGATATTTTCTTTCAATACTCGTAAGGGTTGTTATTCTATTCTTTATTATTCTGTGGGAATAACCTGTCTACGTGGACTACCGCATGCATGGTGAAATCTTTTGTTAGTCCATTCTTTATTATTATGTGGTAATAACCTGTCTATGCGGACTACTAGATGCATGGTGAAATCTTTTATTATTCCATTCTTTATTAAATTATGGAAATGATCTGTCTACGCGGACTACCGCATGACGGGTGAAAATCCAATTGCAGTTTCGTATATTATTTTTTTTCATATTCTTAAATCTAAACTTACTATGGTAAGTATTGCTTCTATAATTCTTGAAATTAGTGGAATATCCTTGAGTTTTGCACTTCATCCAATATCGTTTCATTGGAATATTGATTTGAACTTTCTTATTAAATATCAATATTTTCACCCGGGGTACTATTCACAGATTACTATTCACTCAGTTACTATTCACTCGAATATTATTCACCCGAGGATTCGGGATACTTTTCTTACCGGGTTACTATTCATAGGATACTATTCATCCGGAGTACTATTCATGACAAAAATTGATTTTTTTTCGGTCCAAATCACTTTGGATACAATATTATTCTTGAATTTTACTCCACAAAGCAGTATCATGTTGACAATTTGGACATTATTGAATTCTGGATAAATTAAATTATAAATCTTTTAAAATTTATCATTTGCTTTCTTTTAATTGAATTCTTATATCATTGTCATCATCCTTATGCTTATATTGTGATAAAAGTCATCTGTGGCTTACGTGCATAGATGTACTATTGATTGATATGGTTATGACCAGGAATTATTCGGTATAATCATGACCATAATGTTACAAATTATGTGGTAAAAGTCCTCATTGGCCCGTAGTTCATTGATGGACAGTTGTTGATTTGATCATGACCATTGATGAAAACACGAATATCCTTGGCCCATAGTGCATGGATAATTCATGATCGTGATACTAATGAATCACTACAAAAAAAAACCAGTCATTGCCGACGGGCACTGCCGTCACTTATGACTATAGTGCCGTCGGCATTGAGGTCAGTGGCGACGGCAGATGCCGTCGGTAAGACCGTCGCCTCCCAGGTCGTCGCCCCTGGTTCCCGTCGACAGCCGTCGGCATTATTATCATTGGCGACGGGATGCATTGGCGACGGCACAATGTCAATACCGACGGACAGAGCGACGGCGAGACCGTCAACAAAGGCTCAAAGAATTTTTTGAGGAAAATAGTCATTCCCGATGGCGAGTCCGTCGGTCACGCCTTTATAGCCGTCGGCAATGACATTTAACCCATGACTGTCGCTATATGTCATTGGCGACGGCAGTGCCGTTGCCATTACCCCCGTCGACAATGACTGTATATATTTTGAATTTTTTTTTTAGAATTTCAAAATTTCCCTGTTCATTTACAAATATAAACATACACCTGTTATAAACTAATAACAACCATCAAATAACAAGCAAATATCATACAATTCACCATTCAAATAGTAATCCAAATCAAATATTATATAGATCAGAAATATAATGGACGTCGGTACAAATCAAAAATTGTACAGGTACATACATAAAACTCAGAATATAACATAAACTAACTACAACCGGTCGCCTGTCTCCTCGTCATCGACTCGGCGATCATCGCCCTGTACTGGAGGAAGCTACTCGTCATCAGCTCGACGGTCATCATCAGTGCCTCCACCTCCACCTCCACCTCCACCTCCACAAGTCTCGTCAACAAGACCCTACAAAATTAAAATATTAATAACAAAGTCAAAATGAAAACATATTTACATTATTTTAGTTTGTGTTCTTCAAGTTAGGCAGACGGGACTCGAACTCAGGGTCCGTATATTAGAATTGAGTCCCATCAGTTATAACGTGTGTCTATTGCCTATGCGGTGCTATTGCCTATGCTTGCGTGTTGTTTGGACGGCCGGGGCCGATTTTGGTCTCTTTTTCGACTATTTTTCTAAGTTTTCTCAAGTTAGGCGGACGGGACTCAAACTCGGGCTCCGTATATTGGAATCGAGTCCCTGTCAGTTGTAACGCGTATCTATTGCCTATACGGTGCTATTGCCTGTGTTTGCGTGTCGTTTGGATGACTGGGGCCAGTTTTGGTCTCTTTTTCGACTATTTTTCTAAGTTTTCTCAAGTTAGGCGGACGGGACTCGAACTCAAGCTCTGTATATCAGAATCAAGTCCCATTAATTGTAATACGTATCTATTGCCTATACGGTGCTATTACCTGTGTTTGCGTGTCGTTTGGATGACCGGGGTCAGTTTTGGTCTCTTTTTCGACTATTTTTCTAAGTTATCTCAAGTTAGGCGGACAGGACTCGAACTCGGGCTCCGTATATCGGCATTGAGTCCCGTCAGTTGTAACACATGTTTATTACCTATGCGGTGCTATTGCATGTGTTTGCGTGTCGTTTGGACGAACGGGGCCGGTTTTGGTCTCTTTTTTTACTATTTTTCTAAGTTTTCTCAAGTTAGGCGGACGGGACTCGAACTCGGGCTCCGTATATCGGAATCGAGTCCCGTCAGTTGTAATGCATGTCTATTGCCTATGGGGTGCTATTGCCTTTGTTTGCATGTCGTTTGGACGACCGGGGCCAGTTTTGGTCTCTTTTTCTACTATTTTTCTAAGTTTTCTCAAGTTAGGCAGACAGGACTCAAACTCGGGCTTCGTATATCGAAATCGAGTCCCGTCAGTTGTAACGCGTGTCTATTGCTTATGCGGTACTATTGCCTATGTTTGCTTGTTGTTTGGATGACCGGGGCCGATTTTGGTCTCTTTTTAGACTATTTTTCTAAGTTTTCTCAAGTTAGGCGGACGGGGCTCGAACTCGGGCTCCGTATATCGGAATCGAGTCCCGTCAGTTGTAACGCGTGTCTAGTGTCTATTGTTTATTGTCGTCATGGTATTTTATGCAGTCTAACTAGCTAATTACTAATGATGAACTTTACCCACATCAATATATATATATATATATATCCTTGTAATCATATAACTCTCATACGCGTACAAAAAACACAGTAATCAATGCTAAATAATACCACTACTACTACCATATGCATGTGTTTGCGTGTTAACTAGTTATTTGACAGTTTATATAAGCAATATAATTACAAATAAGGAAATACATCAATAATAAGTTTTACCTGTCGAATATGTGGAGGAAAGATGTTGGCCAAGACAACTGCACATACACGGATGGCCTCCTCTCGGACTACACCCATGAGGTCGTCAGCGGCAGCTATAGGATCTATGGAGCCGTGGACAACCTCCTGAGCAAGTTGGTAGACTCGCTCACGTGATGGTGCGCCTGACTGCATGATACTGCTCGCCATGCACCCCTCTATGATCCGCTTGAAGAAGTCGTCAGATAATGAAGGATCGGCGCCTGATCCACTCGCACCACTACCTCCGGTGGGTGGGTGACGTCGAGATCTCGCAGCAGGGACTATAGTGTAGGCTGGGACATGGGGAATGCCCACAACTCTACCCTTCTTCGGCCCCCTGTAGCATGCAGCCAATCCTCCATCTCCTCGTCCTCATGCTTAGCATCAGCCACTGGAGTGTCACCTCTCTAGCTGCTCCGGACAACCGAAAGGTCCTCGAACCGTGTCTGAAGAAACACATAAATAGGTGAAAAGCAAGTATTACACAAAAAAATACAAAAGAATTTCAGAACATGCAAATACATACTAAATGAAATAATTAAATTACTAACTGCAATGCGCTTTGCCTCAGGTGAGATATAACCACCGTCACCTTTCTTCTGGTGAGCGTGCCACCAAAACTCGAGGCGGGAAGGTCGGTGCTTTAGACTCACCTCGAGTCTCTCCCTGTAGAGGTCGTACGACTGACTCCCAGTGCAGTGTGGGAGACGACTCTGCTGTCGGGCAGCTGTACGCTATGCGGACATCTTCTTGAACGCCTCGCCCTCCCAAATATTGCACATCTGCTCCTACACCGCAGTAGCAATGAAATCTGGCCGGACATCTCTAAGTGTCTGTCCATCAGCCATCTTGGTCTGGGCTTTCTTCTTCCAGTCGTAGACCCACTTGTGCCAATTCATCTCGAGATACTTCCTAAGAACAGTGCTGCCATGGGCTTCCTGCCCATCCTCGAAGAGATAATATCTCTGCAGTACAACATATGAATATCAGCAGTTACTTAGTAGACAACATAAAGCAAAGTGGTAAATAAATATTCAAAAGCACAAATTAAAACTAATATATGAATGAATGACTTTTTACCCTAAACTCAGCAATAATCAGCCCATGTGTGCGGTCATCCACATTTGTCCACCTCATCCACGGGCTGGAGAATCTGTTGCGGACGATCCCAAGCAACGTGTTCCTTGGCGTCGCGTCAAGGATACTAAAATTGAAATTATTAAATTTCCAAATTACAAAGAATATATAAGAACTTAATAATTAATACAAACATAATGTTAAATATGAAATTACCTAGTAGTCCCAACACGGCATATAAGCGGCGCCTGGGGGGGATTCCCTAGCAATCCACGTGCTAGTCCCCGCGGAGGCCTACGTCGATCACCTATGTAGTGGAATACAACAATATTTATATAAACGAATATAATGTCAATATTATATAAAATTAAAAACAATAAGATGTATAACAACAAAATATGTAATTATACCTGATGATCTGGCCTGATCATCACCAACACTACCTCCACGACCCCCACGACTTGAACTACCAGCACGCCCACCACGATCACCGTGTGGTGTACGCGCCATATCTGTATTTATACTTTCAAATCATCATCAAAAAGATAATATGCGGATACAACTAAAAGGATACAACATAAATATCAGAATCGTCATGCATATACAACTAAAAGGATACAATATGCAGATATAACTAAAAGGAAACAACATGCAGATATAACTAAAAGGAAACAACTATGACATTTGAATACTACTAAAAGGAAATAACATGCAGATATAACTAAAAGGAAACAACTATGACATTTGAATACAACTAAAAGGATACAACATGCAAATATAACTAAAAGGAGACGACTATTATATTTGAATACAACTAAAAGGACATAAAGAGTATATACTCCTAATCATTTATATCATCAAAGCCATCAATACCAGAATCGTCATCTTCGAGCCGTAGATCTTCACTATCGTTGTCATCACCATCTTCGTCATCCTCAATGATTTCTTCAATTATATTTACCTCCTCAACAACATCGTCTTCACTTTTGACAGCGACAACATCATCCTCTTCTTCATTAGACTCACTAATAATTGTCACATCAACAGGTGTGACACTAGTAGACTCGACTTGTAAAGGTTCATCGTCTGGACGAGGAGTTGTGCCTTGAAAACCACGGGCTTTGGTGGTTATAACAGCATGTCATGGGCTTGCAGAAGTCTTAACACTCCGCGCGTAGTACACCTGTGTTGCTTGACTTGCTTAAATAAAAGGCTCATCCTTACCAGTCATCAGTCTTAGTTTTGACTTAACGTTAATAGTCACCCGTCCTGATTTTTTATCTACTTTAACTCCATTCTCAACATCAAACCAATGATAATTGAAGCAAACTAATTCTTTATGGCCCCAATATTTGAGAACAACAACTTCTAGCAATCGTCCATACCAGTCATCCCAAATGTTATCGTAGCAGCTACCTTTCACCACAACACCAGAATCAGCAGAAGCGACTTCCCCAATATCACAACACTTAAATCTGTAACCGTTGACAATGCAGCATGTATAAGTATCTACAGATCTTTCCGGGTTGTCGGCTATAAGCTTTAGCCGATTGTCAGCTAACTCATCTGTGAGGACCTAATGTACATTAACACAACATATTCTAAAGTTAATTACGCCATAAGAATAAATCTATGATGGTAGATTCATTGAACTTATAAATGTTAGACTTACATGATCTTTAAACCATTGCACAAATTGTCTATTTCTCAAATTTTGCAAATTCCCGTTCGATATACTCGGATTCGCTTCACGTACTTCAGCATCATATTCACTGCAACACAATTATATACTTAATGTGTTTGTAAAGGAACCTCTCCCAGTTACACTAGACATATATAGTTATGACTACTTACTTAATGTATGGCGCTACTTCATTCATGCTGACAAGTGCATACAATGTGGCAGCTGCATACTCACTATCGGTCAAGAATCACCTTTTTTACCACCGAATAGGTGTATAGGATGACTAAAGGCCGTTAATTCTCTATTTTCCTCGTGCGCAGTAGCCTCATTCCGACGTAAGCGATTGTGCTTCGTCTGAACATTCGGCTCAAAGTACAACGAGCAGAAATTAACAAGTTTCTCCATAACATAACTTTCAGCAATTGACAACTCTACACGGGCTCTATTCTTCACCTTTTGCTTTAGACGTCACATATACCTATGAGATATATAGATTAGCAAACAAGAATTCTAAGTTTACCGCATTAAAAACATTAATGTCGTTACCTCTCGAATGGATACATCCATCTATATTGCACGGGACGGCCAAACTTAGCTTCGTATGGCAAGTGAATAGGCAAATGCTCCATTGAATCAAAAAACGATGGAGGGAAGATCATTTCTAACTTGCACATTATTTCCACTATCTGCCTCTCCATTTTATCTATGTCTTTGAGCTAGAGCTCCGTCAAGCATAGATCTCTAAAAAAATTAGAAAGCTCTGTTAGTGCTTCAACCACACGTTTCGGTAACAAGTCGATAAATTCCACAGGGATCAACTTCTGCGTGAATACGTTACAATCATGACTTTTGAGACCCCGAAACTTCAGCTTTTTGACTTTACAACACCTTGCTATATTCGAAGAATATCCATCTGGGACCTTCACTCCACTGATCCAATTACATATCAATATCAATTGTTCCTTGGTCAAAGTATATTCAGCTTTAGGCGTTACCGTCTTACTACCCTCCTGATACAGCCACAGATCTTCCCTAATGTTCATCTCTACCAAATCAAATCTCGACTTCTTGTTGTCCTTTGTTCTACCACTGGCATCTAGGATTGTATAAAAAATGTTATCAAATATGGTCTTCTCAGTATGCATCGGATCTAAACAATGCCGGATGCAGAGTGTAGCCCAATAAGGCAGGTCAAAGAACATGGATCTGTGTGTTCAGTTGTGAACCTTGCCGTAACCATAAGCTCGCTCCAATTTGTAATTCTTCCCTGGAGGTGGAAACTTCAAATGACTAATCCAACTCAACACTGCTGACTTGGAAAGACGGCCAGGTACTTGACGTTTCTCTGATTTTTTATTGAATTGTCTACTCATCCGTCGATAACGATGTTCAAACGGCAAAAATTTTTCTTATGTTGCAAAGAAACACATTTTCCCCCCATGTTTAAGCCGCATAGCTTTAACTGACCCCATGCACATGGGACATGACAAGCCCCCGTGAGTCGACCATCCACTGATCATTCCTAACACCGAAAAGTCATTTATTGTCCACAGTAAAGCTTTCCTCATGTCAAAGTTCTGCTTAAGAGATACATCATAAGTTTGAACCCCTTTTTCCCAAAACATCTTTAACTCATCAACTAACGACCTGAGGTATACATTGATGTCTTTACTCGGACTCTTATCACCCGGAATCAGTAAAGGCTTGAACATGTAGGGATCTTTCATGCACATCGAAGGCGGGAGGTTATACACCACAATAATCACCGGCCAAGTTGAGTAGGGCTTTGTGTAAGGCCCGTTAAACGGATTAAACCCATCCGTAGCAAGTACAAGCCTAACATTGTGAACCTCTTCAGCAAACGAGGTGTGTTTGTTATCAAAATTTTTCCACTCAAGCCCATCTGTCGGGTGCGTCAGTTGACCTTCGACTATGTCCCGTGTAGAGTGACACCTCATATCCTCGGCGGTATGTGTTGACATGAACAACTGCTGAAGCCTCGGGGCAATGGGAAAGTAACGTAATATCTCTCTCGACACGTCTTTTCCCTTTTTCTTGCGCTATTCACAGTATCTACTTGTACCACAAATATCACATGACCTCTTATCTTTATTGACATCACCGTAATACAACATACAATCATTCTCACAAGCATCAATCTTCTCATACCCTAGATTGAGCCTTTTGACCATTTTCTTCACATCATAGTACGACTCCGGTAACTTATTGCCTGCATGTAAGCACTCCTTCACAATAGTTAACAGTTCATTAAAACCTCTCTCGCTACAGTCATGCTTGTTCTTGAAGTGTAAAAACTTAGTCACGGCAGATAAGATGGTGTGCTTTTCGTGCCCGTCATACAGTGGAGTCGCTACTTTATGCAATAACTTATAGAAACCCTTAGCCCCATCATTCGGCTCTTGCTCGATGCTACTGCCATCCCTGTCTGTATTCCACTGGAGTATGAACCAGCAGCTTCGACTATCATATTTGTACAGTCAAAGGTTTCATCACCTCTGGATTCCGATTCTGATTCATGTTCATCCAACCAGGTTTCCCCATTATAGATCCATGTCGTATAACCCTGCTTGAACCCATACGCAAATACGTCGCACATGACATCACTCCTTTCCTTCCATACTTCATTCACACACCTCTTGCAAGGACATCTAATCTCATCGTCGCTGACTTGCTCAAACGCGAAGTTGAGAAACTGTTCAACCCCACTACGATACTCAGAGCTAAGCCCACTTTTATCAGTGGCTACCCTACGTTCCATCCAACTTCGATCAACAGACATGTCGAACAACTATCTGCTATATATATGGAAAGTTAAACAAACACAATCAAGTCTCCAAGTTAATGTATATGCAAGCTTATGAGTTTCCTAACTTCATCTCCCACTCTAACGGGTCAGGCTTCTATCCCATTCCCGGATGTGTCGCCTCACTGATGCCAACAACTTGAACACATCTTTAAATTTTTCAAAAATTTCGACAGCACCTCCTCATGGTCTTCAAGTACACGAAATAAACTAACTCATCGTAGTCTAAATATGGACCCGAAGAACATCAAGAGATATATACTGACCAAAAATTCAAAAAATATAAAGATGTGCTCAAGTCGTTAGCACCGACCTAAGTGAGATTGAAACATACAAGAACAGTCCCAAAATGAGGACTATTTGAGATCCACTCCTACTAAGTGAATTTCAAACGGGTTTCTAAGCTTCTTAAACTATATGAAAATATGCACATGTTTTTAAATTTCTTGACCCACCATCGAATAGGAAATAAGTGTTTATCAACATGCTATTTCCACAACACCATTTAAAATTAGAACCTAAAGTAGTGGAAACACCCTCAATGAAAGGCGTTGATAAGGGTAGAGTTCCTACTACTCAAAATTCCCATCAACTTAGAAAGTTAGAAAAAAAAATTTACTAGAAAACTCAACAAATCAACTGTTTAAGAGGGAAAATTTGTATCAATAAATTAGAGACGACAAATATTTTAGAAACAAAACCCTAGGAAGAGTAAGACATTAATGACATCAATTCCCAAAATTAAACTTGCACCAAATCAAATTAAAATAATTATCTTACTTTCACTGTTTCATGGCTTTAGTACAATTATTAAATAAAGAAAATAGAAAAGGAAAACTTTGAGCAAAGCTTTCACATGGAAAAACCATATACCAGTTTACATACACTAAATGGAAGAACAAACTAAACTACTTCAAGTTTTATACCCTAATTAAACTAGTAATAAGAATTGAATGAAAACCATAATATGAATCAACAAGTTGCTATACAAACTAAAAAGTATTGCATTATATGAATATCATACCCACATCAAGTTCATCTATTCATCCCACTTAAACAACCCCCAATGTGAAATCAAAGCTAACATTTATAGAATTTTATGTTTATAATAGACAGTTGAAGTTCCAATTCTCTGTGAAATCAAAGCTAACACTTATAAATCATGTTCAGTGGCTATTAAGAGAAGAAACATTACCTTTACTCTCAATTTGACAGTTGAAGTTCCAATTCTCTGTTGTCAAAACCCTCTGGCCGCCGATAAGTCGCCGGTGAACAGTGGCGAGGAAGAGTTTGAAGTAACAGACGCAATGAAGAGGGAAGAAAGGGGTGAACTGGGCAGTGGGTAAAATGGGTGAAATCAATCGAGCATTCAAAGCCAACTAAGTCTTCAATTGAGAGGGAAACCAGCGAATTGAGAGGGAAAGGAGAAAACTCAGACAGAGGGAAAAGGGAAAAAGAAGACGTTGCCGTCGCGAACCAGGGTTTAAAAATATATTACTCATTCTCGATGGCGTGTCCCATCACTCAACACCCCATCGCCTTTGAGTCATTAGCGACGATGGTGCTGTCGCCTTTAATTTTTATGTCCGTCGCCAATGCGTTTTCCCTCCACCGCCAAATTTTTGCACCTATTTTTTCCTGGGGGAAAGGTATTATCGACAGCACTCATTAGTGACGGCGTTACCGTCGGCATTGAAGTCAGTATCGACGGTTTCATGGCCGTCGCCAATAACCCCGTCGTCAATGACCAATTTCCTTGTAGTGAATATCCTTAGTCGTAGTAAAGGAATGATTCGATGATGTGGATTAATTATTAAGCTGAGTTTCAGTGATAAAATTGATGATAAACTTTTTAAATCATAAAAGATAGTAGATATCATGCTCTACTTGACTCTTCTAATGAATTGCTTGTTCCGCTACAGTTAAACTTGATGTTTATTATATTTTTATCAGTTTAACGTTGTTGAAGGCTAATGATAATTTGTTCTGCATTATCTTAGTTATAATATTTTTTACTGGGCTAGTTGAGCTCACCCTTTGCTTTCATTGTTCTCTTCAGGAAATGAGAATATAGTTGGGACTAGTCGGGGAACGGAGTGACGATTCAGATGTTTACATTAGTAGTCCTCACTATTCTATGAAATAGTGTGATAATAAATGAGGACTTATTTTGAGTTTGAATACTGTCTAGAAGATAATATTTGTATTAAAACTCACAGCTCATGTTGTATATTTAAGTTTGTGTTTGTATTCTATAACATGTATTTGTCGACTCAGAATAGGTGATGTATACCTATTATGGGGGCGTCACAGTTGGTATCAAAGCTTAGGGATATGATCCCTGGCTGAGATGTGAGACTAGAACTAGGAGAGGAGAGACAGGAAATTCCTTCACTAGTATGACCTACCTAAGTTTATTTATTATTTATTTGGTCAGTCAGAGTATAGGGATAATATGTGATATGTCAATTAACCCTTGTTTTGTGGCAGTGTTTGAAAATTGTATATGAAAATGTTGAGATAAGCAATGAAGCACATGAGACCGTTAAGTCACCAACGATCAATACCCAGGATAATGTGCATCAGGAAGATAATAATCCTCAAGTAAACAACAACACCGACCAGATGATGAACGATAGGATGTTTAGAGGCTTTCTGTAATTCATGCAACATCAGGAGAGAACGACTCCTGTTCAAAATACAGGTGGAAACACTGGATAAAGCATATCACCAAGATATTTGATGTCTTGGGATGCTCCGAGGATTAAAAGGTTCCCTTTGCCACCTTCATATTGCGAGGAGAAGCAGATTACTGGTGAAAATCAGTAAAACGTACTCAGCCTGCCGCACTGAAGATGTCTTGGGAGAAGTTTCAAGAATTGTTCAACTATAAGTACTTTCCTGAAAGTATTCGTCACATGAAGGAGGTAGAGTTCATCAAGCTGAAGTAAAATAATATGATCGTGTCGCAGTACGAAGCTAAGTTTGTCGTGTTGTCTCGGTTTGCGTCCCACTTGGTTGATAATGAAGAGAGAATGACGCGGATGTTTCTAAGAGATTTCAAACCCGAAATACGTCAATACCTTATTTTTCATAAACTTTTTTTATATTCCGATGTTATGAATAGGGCTCAGTTATTGGAGCGCGATAATGAGTCAACCCAACCAAAATGTAATGACCAACAACACAATAATAATCGTACCGATGGCAATGACCATCGGAACAATGATAACCATCGTGGAGGAAATTATCATGCCAGAAATGGTAACAACTTCGATGGTAATCATGGCCAAGATAATAGAAGAAATGATTCAAGTGGAAAATTCAAGAAAAGAAGATTTAACGATGATGGGAAGACGTCAGCAGCAGCACCAGCGCCAGCAACAAATTCTAGGGGAGGAGAACGACTGACAGTTAGATGCTATAGATGCGGAGAGGAGGGACACATAAGTCCAAACTGTTCACAGCCTTCTAAGGTATATTTTAGTTATGGAAAAGACGGTCACATAGATCGATTTTGTCTTGTAGCGAAATTAAGTCCAGCTGTGTGGTGGCACCAAAGGTTGATACGGACAAAACAAAGTCGGTGATTTTAGGAAGAGCGTTTTTCGTGACTTCTAAAAAAAACGAGTAACCCCAATGAAGTTAGCACGGGTTAGTTAATTATAAATTCTTGCGAAGTCTATACCTTATTAGATATAGATTCTACCCATTCTTTTATTTTTCCTACTTGCGCTCAACGTTTAAATTTAACTCTGGAGAAATTAGACTTTGACTTGTCTGTTGAAACTCTGTTGGGAGAAACCTTCGTTCCATCCACTATTTATAAATCCTATTTGATTCAAATCGACACTTTCACGTTACCTGTCGATCTTATCTCTTTGAAAATACTTGTATTTGATGTGATTTTAGGGATTGATTGGTTAACTACTCATTAAGCTAAAATCGATTGTTTTCGTAAGGTTGTTAGCTTTTATATTCCTAACCAACCTGTTATGCGAATTCAAGTAACCAAACCACTAAAGTCAAACACTTTCATATCAAGCCATAAAGTCATTCATTTATTAAAAAACGGATGTCAAACTTTCTTAGCCTATATCACAAATTTAAACAAAAATACGTCAGAGTTGAATGATATTTCTATTGTTAATAAATTTACTGATATATTCCTTGAAGAACTTCCTAGCCTACCCTAGAGCGTGAAATCGAATTTTGTAATGACCCCAATATAAAACTCATTCTAAAACCCTCAATTATTTCTTCACCCAGAACGAACGTAACATGTGCCAAAGACATTGGCTCAAGCTGTTGAAGATTACGATCATACCATTCAATACCATCCTAGAAAAGCGAACGTGGTAGCTGACGCGTTGAGTGGAAGATAGTATGCGAGTATGATATTGTTAACACAAAGACCCATTTCGTACGACTTACAAAAGATGGAGATAGAGTTAAAAACTCCAACAAACTACGTGAAGATAGCGACTATATGATTAGAATTGACTTTAATCGATAAAGTTAAAGCCGCTCAAGCTATAGATTCCGAGCTGATGAATGTAAAGAAGAAGGTTCAAGAAGACGTTATTCTAAAAGCAAGAATCGACAGCGAGAGGAAATCTCAACCCTCAATTTTATTGGCCCATTTAAAATCCTCGATCGAGTAGGAACTGTGGCCTATAGACTCGCTTTATCGCCAAGTATGTCGCATGTTCGTAACGTTTTTCACGTATCGATGTTACGTAAATATGTGGACGACCCGAACCACATTATTGAATTAGAACTAAACGAGATAGCAGAAGATTTAACGTATGAGCAGATACGTGTTAAAATCTTAGATAAGAAGGATCATATTCGACACTCAAAGGTTATACCTCAAGAGTTAGAATCTAAACAAGGTATCCTCACCTCTTCGGCATACCAGGTACGTACGTAAATTTTGAACGCGAAATTTCATAAGGATGGGAGATTGTAAGACCCCGAATTTTATGAAATGAAAGTATTCAATTTTCTTATAATTATTATTCTATTTAATGGTTAAATTGATAAAGGGTTAAAATTAAGGGTGGTGTGTGAAAATTTTGCAAAGTAAGCAAGCTGATATATAATATTCATTGTGTCGGGGAATATTCTTTTTATCGGGGAATATCCGTACGACGACACCATCATTGGTGGACCCACAACGAAATAACTGTCGGAGTTAGAAAACGACAAAAATATCTTTTTATAAAAAAACGGCGAAAGTTTTACCGTTAAACTGTTGAAATACCCGGTGGCAAAAGAACAGTAATACGCGTGGCTGCATAGTAGCACACGGTATTGATTATTGATGCTTACGTGAGAAGTCACTCAGTTATACTCAATTATTGCCACAATAATTGTTGCATAGTATCTCACGTTATTTGATTCAATTATTGTCACAGTATCATCTGCATAATATTTTATATTATTTAATCAATAATTGAGACGACAAAGTTATTCATATTATTATTTGCAATATTGACGATGTCTAGAAAGTTCTGTCGAGGAGAGGTTTGGTCGCCTAATTGCGCGCCAATAGGGAGAAATCTTTATCGGAAAGCCCCCTCTTTCCTGAGAATGATCTGGTTGTTAAATATTGGGAGTTATAATATTAATGGTGAATAATTGTTAATAGATTAAAAATGTGTTTATTAAAGATAAGTGATTTGTGATAAATATTTATTCAATTTTTGATATAAATAAAGGGGTTTGTTATACGTTTGACTTATTATTCCATGAGGAGATATGCTAATTTTTCAGACTGTTGGTTGAAGTTATAATAGTAAATCAATATGGATCGTTGGTTGAAGATATAATAGTAAATCAATATGGACCGCTAGTGGAAAGTTATAATAGTAAATCAATATGGATCACCGGTTTAGAGTAAATCAGTATGGACCGTTACTTTAAATTTTAATAGTAAATCAATATGGACCATCCGTTTAAAAGTGAATTAATCTGGGCCGTTCATGAATTAGTTACTATTCAGTCCTTTTCTCTATAAATAGAAGCACATTCCTTCATTTTTTCTTACGAATTCACTGAAACTTTAGAGAGAGAAACTATAGAGAGAAAGAAGAGGAGTATTCTGCTACTACCCTACTTCAGTATTCAATCTTCTACTAAGATAAGGGGTGTTATTTATTTCATATTCACTTACGATATTATTTTTCGTATTCGTAAGAAATATTATCTTCGTTCAATATTCGTAATGGATATTATTTGTTGTATTCGTAAGGGGTATTATTTCTTTCATATTCATGAAGAGAGTTATTTTCTTTCAATACTCGTAAGGGTTGTTATTTCATTCTTTATTATTCTGTGGAAATAACATGTCTACGCGGACTACCACATGCATGGTGAAATCTTTTGTTATTCTATTCTTTATTATTCTGTGGGAATAACCTATCTAAGCGGACTACTGCATGCATGGTGAAATCTTTTGTTATTCCATTCTTTATTATTCTGTGGGAATAACCTGTCCACGCGGACTACTACATGTATGGTGAAATCTTTTGTTATTCCATTCTTTATTAAATTGTGGAAATGATCTGTCTATGCGGACTACCGCATGATGGGTGAAAATCCAATTGTTGTTTCGTATATTATTTCTTTTCATATTCTTAAATCTAAACTTACTATGGTAAGTATTGCTTACTATTCACGGGTTACTATTCACTTGGTTACTATTCACTCGAATATTATTCACCCGAAGATTTGGGATACTTTTCTTACCGAATTACTATTTACGGGTTACTATTCATAGGATACAATTCACCCGGAGTACTATTCATGATAAAAATTAATTTCTTTTCGGTCCAAATCACTTTTGATACAGTATTATTCCTGAATTTTACTCCACAAAGAAGTATTATGTTGACAATTTGGACATTATTGAATTCTGGATAAATTAAATTATAAATCTTTAAAAATTTATCCTTTACTTTCTTTTAATTGAAGTCTTATATCATTGTCATCATCTTCATGCTTATATTATGATAAAAGTCATCTGTGGCTTATGTGCATAGATGTACTATTGATTGGTATGATTATGACTAGGGGTTATTCGGTATAATCATGACCGTAATGTTACAAATGATGTGATAAAAGTCCTTATTGGCCCGTAGTGCATTGATAGACAGTTGTTGATTTGATCATGACTATTGATGAAAACACGAATATCCTTGGCCCGTAGTGCATGGATAATTTGTGGTCGTGATACTAATGAATATACTTGGCCGTAGTGCAGGAATGATTCGATGATGTGGATTAATTATTAAGCTGAGTCTCAGCGATAAAATTGATGATAAACTTTTTAAATCATAGAAGATAGTAGATATCATGCTCTACTTGACTCTTCTAATGGATTGCTTGTTCCGCTGCAGTTAAACTTGATGTTTATTATATTTTTATCAGTTTAACGTTGTTGAAGGCTAACGATAATTTGTTCTGCATTATCTTAGTCATAATATTTCTTACTGGGCTAGTTAAGCTCACCTTTTGTTTTCATTGTTCTCTTCAGGAAATGAGAATATAGCTGGACTAGTCGGGGAACGAAGTGACGATTCAGATGTTTGCATTAGTAGTCCTCACTATTCTGTGAAATAGTGTGATAATAAATGAGGACTTATTTTGAGTTTGAATACTGCCTAGAAAATAATATTTGTATTAAAACTCACAGCTCATGTTGTGTTTGTATTTGTATTTTGTACCATGTATTTGGCGACTCAGAATAGGTGATGTATACCTATTTTTGGGGCATCACACCATACATACGGCCAATGCAGTCATACATCACAACACCACAGAGAGTCCACACCACGAGCCAATATGTGAAAAGGATAATATGATCGATGTGATCAATCAACTTCACAGACAGACATCCCGACCTTCGGAGTTAGACTTTACTCCACCTTACCCGGCACATATTCGGAGACAACCTTACCCGGCATGGTATATCGAGCATCCCCCTTAATTTCCAAAATACAATGGGGAGAAAGGAAATGCCAGGGAACACATTGCCAGGTTCGTGGAGTCGATGTCTCCATGGTTAGGATATGATGAAACGAACAATCACAATTTGTTGATGAGGAAATTCAACAAGAATTTGACGGATAATGCCTTCAGTTAGTACTACAACTTGGAGAAGGGATCAGTCCATGATTGGGATGATCTAAAATTACAATTTTTTAAGAAATTTTTTTATGTGCAGAAACAGGTAACCATCGTAGAGCTCATGCGATTCAAGCATAAGCCAAAGGAGGAGCTGTCAAATTACGTGGATAAGTTCAGGGCCCAAGCACAGAAGTGTGCAGAGCCAATTGAAGAAAAGAATTTGGTTAGCATATGCAACAATGGTGCTTTAGATGCCTTCAAGCCCCACCTCATTACCAAGGCTTATGATTCATTTGTGACCCTTTCATCTTTTGCACAAGATTTGGGAGGAACCATGACATTTCTCACCAGCCATGCGATAGTTACATGGAAGGGAAAGAGGACAGCAACTGTGGCTTTGGCGGATTCTTAGTCAAAACCATAAGGGGACAAGAGGTAGAAGAATGAGAAATTTGAGTGAAAAAGAAATGTGGGCAAGGAAATCGTGCCTTGCTAGTTAGGGTTTCGTATTGGCTGAGGAGGAGAGAAATTCATGAAGAGCACGGAATTGATTGATTAATTGAAGAGGGGAGAAGAACAGGTGAGCAATTACTCCAATGACGCGTGACAGAACTCCTAGAATTCAAAAACCTTGTTAGGGTAACAAGGATTCAAGAATCCTTCTTGAGTGCTTCGGGTTGAGAGAGAATGTCCAAGAACCCTTAGAATCCGAAAATCTTGTTAGGGTAGTAGGGATTCTAAGAGATTCGAGCTTCCAAGTCCAGAAGGAAGTCTCAACTCTAAAAGTCTAAAGTCCCAAAAGAGTCCCCCTTTATAGAAATGAAAGGGTATTTATAGAGTTTCCTGGAACTTTAAGTAGTCACATGTTAGGCATATGTCTCTAGGGAAATTCTAGAAATACCCTTTAATCATTAGAATAATGCCCATATCATCCCGTCCTTCTAGCCACCAATCCAATCTTTCAATCAATTCCCAAACATGAGCCGCCGCCATGAGCCTTCTGCCTCGGGACACGTGGAGGCTTCTCTCGGGTCTAGTACGTTTATTTCTGGCTTTTTCGTCTTCATTTGATTAGGTCATGTGAACCCTAATTTAATCATTTAATGAGACCGTGGAACCCTAATTATGCTTTTAGTTCAGTTAGGTCACATGAATCCTAATTTGCACTGGGGCCCACATTTGCCCCTTGTGCGAGAGTCGTTTTTCTAAAGAGACGATCATGCAAGAATACTTCAAGCTTTTGAATGATTTTGCAGAACTCCACTTTGCAAGTCTTGAAGACAAGGATCTTAGAAGAGGGAATCCTTAGGGTTAAACCCTAGGGAGGCAAAACCTATCAGGGCTCTTCCTTGGACATATTGGAAAATCTTCTAAAAATCTTTCCATAGCTTGCCCAATATTTGTTTCCTTATTTTTTCTGGAAATTAAAACAAGGAAGATCATCAAATATTACCAAATATAATTCAATGTAATAAAATCTTTTTTTTAGTAAACTAAATCTTTCTTTTTTATCAAATCAAATCCTAATTTTATTTTGAAAATAAAATTAAATTTTTTTCTTTATTTGATTTTGAAGACAATATCCTTCCTTATTATTATTTAGAAGGAAAAAATTAAATTTCAAAATTCCCTTTATTGGTAGAAAATCAAATCTTTTTTTTCATATTTAGAAAATAATATCTTTATATATTTCTATTTAGAAACAAAATCAAAGATACTTATCTTTTGGAAATCAGATTGAATCATTTTCTTAATGGAAAAAGAGTGATTGCTTCCTTTTCTGTTGCAAGTATACTTTGGGGGCTATACATTTATTCATATATATGCATCTCCCAATCCATTCACGCCTCCTTTTTTATCTTGCTTCATTTTGGATTTTCTCTCTTCCTACTAGCCAGGAATATCATCAAGGGAGCAGCAAGGAGATTTTCTTCAATCCGAGTGAGAGGTAGCAAAGAGGATTCCTCCCTATAGGGCAGAACCCTAGGGGTTGAATCCTATAGGGTCGAACCCTATAGGGTCGAACCCTATGGGGACCCGAACCCTTGGGGATCCATTCCTTCTCCTCGTCTTCATTTTTCAATTTGCTTACTTGCATGTTTTCTTTCGGATTTCTCTTGACTTGCTTCCTCTATTTCTCTTTTCTGTTTCAGGCAATTGTAGTCTTTCTTTGTTTCTGAGCCCCATCACCTTGATCATATCTTGATTTTTTCCCTCGGAATTCATCAAAGAAAGTTTATAATTTTCGCGGTGAATGAGCACTCGTTCCAAGCGGTTGATTTGTGGAGCAACAGGACCTCAAAGGAATAGAGGGAATAGCCCCTAGGTGGTCGAACCCTATAGGGGCCGAACCCTAGGGGGGCAAATTTTTCTAGGACCCTCCAATCTTTCTTTTGTCTTCCGAGCCCCATTACCTTGATTGCATCTCGGTTTTTTCCTTCGGATAGTAAAGAAAGATTGGCGTTTTTTCGACGAAAAACACGAAGGAAGAAAAAATACTCTGCATGCAGCAAAACCTCCCTTGGGGCCCGAACCCTAGGGCAAAATCGTCGATTAGATGGAAAAATGAAGTTCTGGAGGAGCAGTTACTATTTTGATCATAACTTTTGGCTCGTTTGGAGTTTCGGGGCCCATAATATATCAAAACGAAGCTAGCAATGAGCCCTACAAAAATCATCACCTTTGGCCATGACATATACCGTTATAAGTCTAAAAAAGGCTCTGATGGATGCTTTTAGGCTGTACAAAATTTTTTCGAAAAATTTTGGGAAATTTTGTCTTACATAATTGTGATTCCTAACTCTTTCTGACATTATTTCTTCTTCTTTTCAGGGTTTTTTAAGCTTAAATCTCAGGTTTTCTTTTTTGCCATGGTAAGCACTTCAAGTTCAAATGCTTTCCTTGTCATCCTTTCCTTACTCTTTAGACCCCTTATGCTGAATTCTTCTTGCTTGCAGGCCTTCTCCGTTGAACATCATGCAGACCCGAAAATCGCCAAGGAGGCCCCGTTCCTCAGTGATTGGGGAAGGGCTCACCTCTTTGGTCTTTCCGACGTCTTTTGGGAGCAAGTCCAGACTTATGACCTTACAACTTTTCCTCCGCCATAAAATGAATGCTTGTTTCTATATGCAGCAGCTTGTGGAGGTTGGGATGACTTTCCCCATTTCGATCGCATTCCCCGTCTATGCATAGCGAAACAAGAGCACCCTTTCAGTCCCCTTCACTCTTTGTCTGATTCATCTAGCCACCTTCAGGGATGGCAGCATTGGATCGACGAGATACTTGGGAATGTTGATTCTGTGGATATACTAAAGAGAAGGCTGACATTCTTCGTTGCATCCAGCTATACAGGGACATTCGTATCCAATAGGACCATGGTGCTCCTCTACATGCACATTCGTCACTGCTTGGGGGGAATGCACCTCTACTCTTGAGGAAGTCTATATCATCTATCAGTAAGCATTTTCCCTCTGCGCGTGAGTCACGCCTTAGATGAGATGATCGCGCAAAATATTTTAAGTGTTGAAGTCTACACTTCACAGAACTTGATGTTTTGCAAGCCTCAAAAATGAAAGTCATAGGAGAGGGAACCTCTAGGGGAGCAAACTCTAGGAGGGCGAGCCCTAGAGGAGCTCTCCCGGGATATCTTGGAAAATCTTCGATCTAATCCTTCTTACCCTATCTTGAAATTTCTCTTTTCTTTAAAATCAAGAAGACCAATGTTGATGAAGAGGATGACAATGTTCCCATTGGGCTCTTTGTAAGTACCGCAAATGGCGCAGCGGCGGCAGCTATCATATGCAGCGAGAAGGCATTCAGGAGCTTGTATGAACAATGGGTTGAGCACGGAGTGGTGAAGCCTCCAAGGCCCCGGTTGGTCGTAACGGAAAAGATGAAAAGAAGGTCAGACTTCTGTGTATACCACCAATACGCAGAACACTCCATTATGGACTGTTACAGTTTGCAGAGGATATACCATGAGAAGTTGGCAGCTGGAAAAATTGAACTAAGAAAAGAAACGTGCAACACTATCACCCATGGTGCAGTCCTGGAAGTCAAGATGATGGACAATCCAAATACTGGCTCTACCTTCGAAAAAAACATTGAATTATAGATACAAGAATTGACGAATTAAAAATCCACCTAAGATGGTGGTCACCAAAAATGGTGGTTTAAGTCCTCAGGAGTATCTCTTGCCAAGTAATTGGATGACCAAGGGAGGAGGCACAAGAATTGACGAATTAAAAAAAATAATTCCACCCAAGATGGTGGTCCACTCTAAATGGTGTGGTCAAGTCCTCGTAGACTGCACTTGCCAAGAAATTGGACAACCCAAGTGATGAGACACCCGATTTCAAGTCCTCGTAGACTGCGCTTGCTAAGAAATTGGACGACCCAAGTGACAAGGCACCCGATTTTAAGTTCTCGTAGACCGCACTTGCCAAGAAATTGGACGACCCAAGTGACGAGGCACCCGAGTGTTACACTTTATCATCAAAAGTGAACGAGGCACCTGACTGTAAGTCCTCGTAAGTTATACTTTCAACTTCAAAAATAATCAAGACACCTGACTATAAGTCCTCGGAAGTTACACTTTCAACTTTAAAAGTGATTGAGGCACCTGAGTATAAGCCCTCAACCCCGAAAAAGTTACACTTTATCTCTAAAAGAGGTGAACGTTATGCTTTCTTCCACAAAAGCAAGATTTATTATATAAAATGTTATGCTTTTCATTAAAAGCAATCTGATTATCAATAAATTTATCAAACTTTCACCTATACTTGAATATTTTTTCTGATTTATTAAAAAGAAAAGTATAGATTCAGGTGTTCGTTTGAATGAAATCAAAAAGAAAAAAAAAAGGAAACAAATATTGGGCAAGCTGTGGAAAAATTTTCAGAAGATTTTTCAATATGTCCAAGGAAGAGCCCTGCTAGGCTTTGCCTCCCTAGGGATTAACCCTAAGGGTTTGGTTTCCTAGGGGTTCCCTCTTATAGGATCCTTGTCTTCAAGACTTACAAAGTGGAGTTCTACAAAATCGTTCAAAAGCTTGAAGTATTCTTGCACGATCGTCTATTTGGAAAAATGACTCTCGCGCAGGGGACAAATGTGGGCCCAAGTGCAAATTAGGATTCATGTGACCTAATTGAACTAAATGCACAATTAGGGTTCCAATGTCTCATTAAATGTACAAATTAGGGTTCACATGACCTAATTAAATGAAGACGAAAAAGTCAAAAATAAATGTACAAGATCCTAGAGAAGCCTTCACGTGTTCCGAGGTAGAAGGCTCGTGGAGGCGGCTTGTTTTGGGAATTGAGTGAGGGATTGGATTGGCGGCTAGAAGGACAGGGCGATATGGACATTATTCTAATGACTAAAGGGTATTTCTGAAATTTTCCTTAAGACATGTGCTTAACATGTGACTACTTAATTCCAGGAAACTCTATAAATACTACTACTACTACTACTACTACTACTACTACTACTACTACTACTACTATTATTATTATTATTATTATTATTATTATTGTTATTGTTGTTGTTGTTGTTGTTGTTGTTGTTGTTGTTGTTATTATTATTATTATTATTATTATTATTATTATTATTATTATTATTATTATTATTATTATTATTATTATTATTATTATTATTATTATTATTATCACGCAATTAGTTATGTACATTTATGTATGTACGTAACAGATCTAAGGAAAGAGGATCTGTTTTAATTTGGGAGAAATGATTTGTTCAGTTATAAATATTAATCCTTGCAAAATAATAGCAATTAGGCCTATGTGCTCGGGTGGTCATTGGATCTATATTCCAAATTGGAGGTCTTGGGTTCGAATTTGTGCATCAACATATTTTTTGGGATAAAGTTCAATATTCGCCACATCAGCCCATCCACGTGTAAAATAAAATGCCCATCCACGTGTAAAATAAAATAAAAAATGCTCACGTACATCTGCCACGTGTGCCACCTAAAGTTCAATATTCGCCACATCAGCCCATCCACGTGTAAAATAAAATGCCCATCCACGTGTAAAATAAAATAAAAAATGCTCACGTACATCTGCCACGTGTGCCACCTAGGCGCCACGTACGTATATAAAAGTCTACGGAATGAAAATTTTAATTAATTTAACGATATTTTAAACATGAACAAATGAAATGTTACATAAGATTAAAACTAAATTGTATGTAGTTAATAAGCTTTTATATATATATATATATATATATATATATATATATATATATATATATATAATAAAGTTATTCGAATACAAATTTCAAATAGGAATACGAATTCGAATATATTTAAAGTTTTTCGTTTTCATTGGTATTTTTGTTTGTGCGTCATAGATTCATTTGTAATAACTTATCAAATTCATAAACTTACAATAACTTCTCAAATTCGCAAACTAAATGCATATATGGTGTCCCTTTTTTTATATTCTTATTCCAATTAAAGTGATATATTTAAATGATAACACTTAAAATTAATCAAATTATTATTATAAATATTATCATTAAAATATGTCATATTTAAAATTTATCTAATAAATTATTTATAAATTGTACTTATAAGTTGGTCCATATTATTTAATTTATTTTTTGCTAAATTTAAATGTATATAAAAGAAAAGAGATACATATACTTAGGGGCATTCCCCAGATCGATACAAAATGTCAAAAAAGGGAACTCAATATGACAAACAGTGAACTCAGATTCTAAGAGCTAAGCTTAGTTGTCAGTAGTTTATTTTTATTTATTTGTTTCCAAGCTAAGCTTTGTTCCAATTACACGTGGCAAAATTTTGATTCTTGGACATCTAATGGTATTTATCCTGGACAACTGATTTGGAGTCGATATGGATCAAAACTAAATAATTAATTTAAAACTAAACAAATTGGAATGTGTTTTTAATATGGGCCAAAACTAATTATATTAGTTTCAACTAATATTTTACTTTTTAATATGGGTTCAAAACTAAACCAACTCATAGTATAAAAATGAGTTAACAAAACTAAACCAACTCATAATACACTTTTTGGTCACTGTACTAGGAATTGTAATAATAATAATAATTGTAATAATTATTATTGTAATAATAATAATAAATTTTAAATAATTAAAATAATAATAGAACAATAATTAAAATAATAATAATAATTAAAATTTTAAATAATAATAAAATAATTATTATTATGGTACTAATCCTGCAAAGCCCGACAGTATTAAAACTGGAACAAAATACAAAAGATGATATATTGAGATATAAATTTCAACATAGATTTGTCAGCCATGAAATAAGTCATGCTGCTGCATACCTGTATTTACCAATGTTAGAAACTAAAAAGTGTTCACAAGACAAAAGTGTTTACCAATGCGATAATTAAAATTTTAAATAATAAATTAATAATAATTATTATAATTATTATTATTATTACAATTATTAGTATTATTATTATAATAATAATTGTAATAATAATAATAATAATTGTAATAATAATAATAATAATAATAATTATAATAATAATAATTAAAATAATAATAATAATTGAAATAATAAATAAAATTAAAATAAGAGTGATCCGACAAATTGTCTGAATTAAATATCAATGTATATGAATATATGAATTGAAAAAAAATTAAAAGGACTCACACATCATTATTCTATCTTATCCATTAGAGTTTAGTTATAATATGACTTTATTATGAAATTTAACGATAAATATATTATTTTTCAAAAAAAAACTAATTGTAATTGTAGTGACTATTTTTAATCATTGAATTCTGGCAAATCTTTCTATTATAAATATTTGTTATTCGCTAATGTACTCATCTTTGTAATTTATTAGATCGATTCTTATACTTACCCATGAGTTTTTTTAAATTTAAATTTAATTTTATCGAGTCCTATAACAATAAAAAGAAAAATTTGTCAAAATATTAAATTTTATTCAAAAAACATTGATACCCACGTGACTAGTACAAAAAAAATAAAAATAAATTTTGATTTAATGGTTAAAAAAACTTTGAATGTAATTTTATATTTAGGGTATTTAATTTGTAACTGCTTTATAATATTTTAGGGTATTTTAATTATTATTATTATTTTAAGTATTTAAAATTTATTATTATTAATACAATAATAATTATTACAATACTAAAATTCAAATTATTTTGTTAACTAATCAAAACAACAATTAAATAAAATAAGTTGTATAACATATTTACATCATTTAATCAAAATACTGAAATTCAAAACATAACATATTTAATTCAAATACTAAAAATACTAAAATACTAAGTAAAAAAAATACTAAAATACTAAAAAAAAATCAAATTAAAAAAATACTAAAATTCATCATTTAATCAAAACACTAAAATTCAAATTATTTTGTTAACTAATCAAAACAACTAATTAAATAAAATAAGTTATATAACATATTTATATTATTTTATCATAATACTAAAATTCAAAACATAACATATTTAATTCAAATGCTAAAAATACTAATTAAAAAAAATATTAAAAAAATCAAATTAAAAAATACTAAAATCTTTCATTTTTTCTCATATCTGAATCCACCGTTCTTCCAAAAATCCATATCCATTTTCTCTCTCTAAACACACCATTCTTCACTCTCTCTCCTAATTCTTCGTCGACTTAAGGAGCTCCGGCATGGATACCCGGGCGAGACTTGGGTCGAAGGTTGATATTTGAGCTTGGGGTGGTTCGGGTACGGGCTCGATTTTGATGGCGGTGATGGGTCTGGCCCTGTTTTCTGGCTTTGCAGAAGATGATGAGAAAGGCGAAGATTAGGGTGATGGCAAAGAAGCTGGCTGTGGCGGCAAAAACGGCTTGGATTATTGGTTCCAAACCAGCGATTGACCTAAAGTTCTCCCATGGATCTCGTCGTGGTGGATCTGTTGACCGACTGGATCTCGTCGTGGGGGTAGTGGTTCTGTTGATGGCGTAATTTTGAGAGGCGGCGGTGCATAGTGGTGGATTTTTGGGTTTTTTTTTCGATTCTCCCCGATTTTCTGTTTCTCTTCTGCGGGATCTTAATTTTAGTTTCGCTGATTGATTTCTTGTTCAATCTGCTAGATTACTCTTATTTGGTTTCTTTGAGCAGGTAATTTCAGCCTTTAGGTTTTCAATCTATATTTACATTAATCCGTGTAAATATAACATACATTACTCCTCTTATTTGATTTTAGTCTCTTTTCTAGATAGTTAGCTTTTCAAGTTGGATAGAAAAAACTAAGTTTTGTATCATCTCCAATTGCATAATTGCATTGAATTAAAGAGTCGTGCTACGTACATATATGCTCCAAAAAATATTTGCAACTCTATAAAACAGAGGTCAGGACAATAAGAATAGTGAAAATGAAAAGTAATGAGATTTAAACTTTGTAGCCTAAGGGAAGTGTCAGATTTAACAGGAAAATGATATAAATATGTATCATTTCTTTTGCTGTGATATTTTTTAATGCCCATTAAAACCTACTAGTAAAATATTTATGTTGGAATTATTTTAATAAAATTAATTATTTCTATTATTAATTATGTGCCTTATTAATATTGAGGACACTGGCTGTGGTATGAACCTTAACTTAGCAACTCTTAACACAACATAACTTTATTTCCAAGTACTTCAAATCATCTTTGGTTCTTTTTTCTTATTTCCTTATTGTTTACTTCTTTTTCCTAGGAATTGATCCAAGAAAATGGGAGACTGTATTCGAAAGCTTTGAGCAAGCGGACCCCTCAATAACTCGATTGTAAGCTGTCTATACAAACTCGATTACCTTACATGAGCATTCTGTGATTTATGCAGCAACATTTGCTGAAGGTTCCAGAGAGTTATACTGAAACTTTTTATTATTTTCAGGCATGGTGGAACTGGACTTGGTTTATGCATTGTACGAACCTTGGTGAGAAAAACTTTTTTCCTTACAAAACTTCAAGTAAACGATTTTGCGTTGCCAAAATTTGAATCACTGTAACAAAAGAAACAGTTTGTATCAGATGCCATGAAAAACAACATACCAACTTGTCTACGTGGCACAGATTTGCTAGACTGTGTGGGATTCAAAGATCACAATCCATTAGCCTCGGTTAATTAAATTTTCAAATCAAATTAGACTGTTTGCAAAGGCTACATACATACAATCAACTATTTCCCATTAGACGTCTATAAAAATGCATGCACACATTCTGAGGCTTGTTATGTGTGAGCTAACTCATCATTCATTCTCATAGGAGCTTCTTTTACACTCCTGCGGACTTTTTTGCTAATATACCCTCTTCATAAGTACCAGAATAGGCTTTACACATTTTTAGGGCATTCTTTTCATAGTGGACACTTACATGCCAAATTATACTTGCAAAGAAAAATAGAAGAGAATATGCCAAATTATTGCAACAAGCAACTGTAGTGCACAGAAAGTCTAGATTTGCTTGTGCTAATTTTTAGAGTGCCTTCACAAAATTTAAATATGTTAATCTCACAGACCAGACTGTTTTACAGTACCATTTCCGCTTTTGCTTAAAAAAACAGAGTCAAAATACGAGATTAAGCCCCGTGCAGAACATTCTTTTCATTTTCGGTTCATCGGGTATTTTTTATTTTATAATTATGACCAATGTATTAATGCAAGGTTTTAAACAGAAATGCTAAACATAAGTGAAACTTGAATGCAGATAGTGCTTGCACTCAGTGGAAGAATGGGTAGATTGACTATGTCAAACTGGCTAGAAAGGCATGGGGCGTATACCTATGAAGCATCTGAGTGGAATGAACTAACACAAATTCTCCAGGAACTCTTTCAAGGTGGGACTTATGCTCAAAATTCACCAAGTAAATGTTCAAAAGCTGAAGAATCGAATACAGAAGACATGAGTGCCTCAATTTGCGTCATAGTTATTGATATAGTGCTACTTGACTTGAGAACAGATATATGGAAGGAACAGCTTAATTTCTTGGATAGATATTGTAGGAGAGCAAAGTTTGCATGGATATTGAACCATGACACCTCCAACAACATTAAGATGGAGCTTCGTAGAAAAGGGCATCTACTGATGGTTAATCGACCTCTGTACAAATCAAAAATGATCCAGATAATTGAATCTGCCATAAGAGAGAGCGATCTTGAACTACAAAGGAAAATTAGTCCTTTGAGATCTACAGTTGTTGAAGGTGAGATGCATGAATGTGTTGAAATGAAAAACATTCACTCCGATACTGACAGCTCCAATGACTCTGATAAGCCAGAAATGGGAAGTTCTAATTCTATCGATGCATTGCAATTGGGAGAAAAGCAACAAAAACATTTTAGTACACCCTGTTTGTCACAATATGAAGCAGTTAATAATTGCTTTGCTGAATTAACTGAAGTTCAGTTAGAAGGAAACGAGTTGAGCAGAAACGAAAAAAATCTGACTAGAACTTCTTACAACAATTCAAGTGGTACTTATTCAAAGAGAGCAGCAGATGGAGAGGATAATTCTCTTGAAGGTCTAAGCATACTTCTGGCAGAAGATACGCAGCTACTCCAGAGAGTTGCAATAATAATGCTTGAAAAATTGGGTGCCACATTTGTAGCCGTGGGAGATGGGTTGCTGGCAGTAGATGCTCTAAAGTTCATGCTTAGTCCAGATGAGTATCAAAGGGAAACTCTCTGGGCAAATGGCAACCCAAGTAATCAAACAAAGAGATGCGATTCCCCAACATACGACTTGATCCTTATGGATTGTCAGGTAAATTTGTGTGCTTTTTTATTTTTTTTGGAGTTTTATTTTCAGCAAGATTTTCTAGGTAATGCAAAATGAGAAGAAATGCTTGATAGGCTAGTAATTTGGAAGAACTTATTGATCTTGCAATGGCTTTCTTCCAGCATGCTAACAAAAAGGAACTTGCATATTCCCTCAATTCAAAAATGAGAGTTATTTCAACATATTCTTTTTAATATTAAATTTCAAGTCTAAATTTTCTTATTGACAACAAGCTTTTAAAAGAATTTTTATTTAAGCATGTCGTAGTAACAAAGTCAAATATGACTCATTTTCAGACTTGGGGGGGGGGGAACATATTGATTGTTTTACTCTTTTGCTGATATAGAACATTATAACAAGTTTATCATCTGTCTTTTTACTCCTCCAGTTTCTAAATTAAAATTGAATTATATAACCTCTAAATTTTCCCACCAGATGCCAAAGATGGATGGTTATGAAGCACCAAAAGCTATACGAAGATCAGAGTTGGGGAAGGGTCTACACATCCCAATTGTTGCACTAACAGCGCACGCAATGTCATCGGATGAACCTAAATGCTTGAAAGTTGGCATGGATGCCTATCTAACGAAACCGATTGACCGTAAGTTGATGGTTTCCACCATTCTATAATTGACAAGAAGAACTACTTAATTCTTATTTCTTCAAGCAGTGTAAATTAGGAAGCTCAATTACTCATGCTAGTTATTCTTGGGGTGAATATTTATTCTACCATATAAACTGTAATATATGCTAGTTTTGACAAACTATGTCTTGCTAGTTAAACCAAACCCTTCAAATTTTAGACTTGAAATTTGGCTACTCATTCAATTTACACAGAACTGATAGGCCTCTCATCATTCCATACAAATAGTTCTTTCCTCTAGTATCTACACTAATAGCTTCTGAATTCATATCTGTAAATAAGCTTGTACTTGACAGGCATAGATAATGTGACAATGTTCTTTCTTATCTGTACGTTTTTTCTACCCTATAATATGTTTTGGTAGTCATGGTTTTTGTATAATCTGTTACGTTTCAGGTTCATGAAGGAAGAAGATTTCATTCTCGGAGCACCTAAATATGAAATGACACCAGTTGTATGTGCAGTTTCACTATACTTCCAACTCCCCATTTATTTTCTTGTTCTTTTCCTATTCTGTCTCAAAATTTGAAAAATGTGCATACATAAAACTTTTTAAATTATAAGTGGCCTAGGATTTTAGCCTATGTATGTTGTAAAAGGGCAAGCACCAATGGAAGCATGATGTAGATGATTTTTATAGGAATGAACTGTTACTGGCCAGCCAATATTGATTATGAAACTGATGCTTTTATACTGTGATGTAGCGTGTACCAAAAAACTCAGTTTTTGTGATGGGTGATAATCGCAACGGCTATGATTCGCATGTATGGTATGTAGTTTCAATCTTTAGCTCATAAATACTTTTCACAAGATATTGTCACAAGGCAGCGTAAAAGTTTAAACAGTTCAGGTGAACAATAAAGTTGGTATTGGTTTGTTTCTAGATCTTGTCCTAAAAGTCTATTATTTATTAATTTCTAATTAAGTTAATAGACCAGTTCATGGATTATAAATAATATAATAGCAATCAATACGAATACATGTGTAATTAAATCTATGATGTCTGTGATTATAGCTAGCATCTTTGGGGCATATACTGTATGAAAATTTGTTGTCTTAAATTTTTTTTTTCCACATTGACTAATATCCTCAACTTTTTCATTATTGTTGTCCTTTCTATATAGAAATTTAAACATTGTTATTTAAGATTGTGTGATGGTATTTAAGATTGTGTGATGCTTGTGGTTGTTGAATGTGACTGAATTCTGACTTGAGGTCAACATATAATAATAATCTATAAGTCTTGTAACAGAAAATATGTTTACCACTATGCTTACTGAAATTAATTCATGAAATGGCCGATTAAGATTCCAATTTTTTCTTGTAACAAAGCAATCATATAGTCGCACTGAAGGTTCTTTTTCTATTTGGATTTGTAGCAAATGATATTGTGATTGCCTATTTGTCTTTTTCTGCTTATGAGCAATACGGTGTACATTAGTACCACGTAGCAACTATTGTCTTTGTGTATTGATTTTGTCATTAAGTGCCTCTGGTGACCTATTTGATTCATTTTCCTGACTTGCTATTATTTTTAAATATGTGCAGGAAAACTGCTTCTACGACCTGCTTTACAATACTGGGTATCAAATTTTTTCGTGCTATGTTTATGGAAGACAAGGGACGAAATTATGAAGTGCACTCTCTATATATGTAGATATATACTTTGATTGAAGAATTGTGGTAGCTTTAGATGGTTAATTGTAAAGATAATGAATGATTATGTAGTGGATGATTTTATTAAGTTAATAATATTTTAGTTTTTTATATTTTTGTCATTATTAGCTATGGGAACATTGAGCCAGTCAGGTACACACAAAGAATGTCAAATTTTGATTTGGCAACAATATAATTCGTTACTAAAGTATTGAACAAGTTTTAATATAGCAACAATTTTTTATACATTTAGCAACAAATTTTTGTTGCTAATGGCATTAAAAATATAATATTTGGCAACGAAAAATTAACCTAATAACAACGTAGAGGATATTATTGTTAATACTAAAATAAAAGGTAACATTTTTTATCGTTGCAAATCATATCAACTTTTGTTGCACATATAAAGAAACGACAACATATAATGTTGTTGCTAATCGACGACTTTCGTTGCTATTGAAAAATAACCAGCAACAAACATTTTCGTTGCTGATTCAGCAAAATGTCGTTGCCAAATAATATAATCAGCAATGAAAATCGTTGCTAAAAAGTTTACATTCAGCAATGAAAGCAAGCTTAGGCAATAATTTTCATAATTTACTGCAACGAAAAATATCGTTGTAAAATAGTGTCAATTACAACGAAAATGCATGGTCGTTGCAAAAAAAAAAGTGTTCATTTCGTTGCCAATTAGCAGACTTTTTCAACGAAATGGGGTTTTTAGCAACGAAATTTTAATTATTATGCAACAATACATTTTGTTGCTAAAGGATCGATGTCTCTGTACGAAAGCCAAATTTCGTTACAAAATGTATTACTTTTGGCAACGAAAAAAATACGTTCGTTGCGGAACAATTAGCAACGCTCATTGCATAACGAAAGACGCAACGACAGTAAAGTCGTTGCCAAAACCCTTTTGTAATGAAATTTGGCACCTTTAGCAACGAAAATTGGTTGTTGTTGAAGCCCCATTTTTTTGTAGTGAATGTCTCAGTTGACAACACTTCACTCTATGGCAGTTGATTTTGCAAAAATATGGAGTAACAGCTAAAAGGCCTAGACTATAAAATCGAGGATATTTCCCGATTTCATGGAGAGGTGGGCCACAACTAGCTTACATGTAAGACCCCAACTTATTATAAATAAAATTGAATTTCCTTTATTTATTATTTTGAAATAGTAAGGGTTAAATTGATTAATGAGGTTAGTTATGGGTAAAATGCACAAATATTTCAAATAAGCAGGTGGTTATAAAATATTCATTGTTGTCGGAGAATATTCGTTTGGTCGTGGAATATTCTTCCTGTCGGGGAATATTCGTACGACGGCGCAGTCTTTTGTGAGCCCCATAATGGAAAGCGATTGGATGAAGAAAACGACAAGTATGAGTTGTTTATAAATAACGGCGTAGTTGTTACCGTTAATGTTGTTGGAATACCCGGTGGTTAAAACACAGTAATACGCGTTGTTGCACAGTAGCACACGGTATTACGCCAATTATTGACTCTTACGTAAGAAGGCACTACTCAATAATTATTACAGTAATTACTGTTCAATATTTTATTTTATTGATTCAATAATTGCTACGTTGATATTTTATATTACTGTTGTTTCAATAATTGTCACTATGCAGTATTTTCCATTATCGGAGCAATAATTCATATTATCTTAATAATATTATTAGATAATATTATTGGCAATGTCTTGAAAGTTTTGTCTAAGGAGAGGTTTGGTCACCTAATTGCGCGCCAGTAAGGAGAAATCCTTATTTGAAAACCCCCTCTTTCTTGGGAATGGCCTGGTTCCCAGTACTGTGATTCTGTAATATTATTTGTGAATAATTAATTATTGATTTATATAATGAGGAAAATATTGATTTTATGTGGATATAGATGGAGAAAATTTTTAAATGTGACAATTGTTGAAAATTAATATTATATTTTTTTCTTATAAAATAATTCATTTAAATATATTATTTTAATAATATATTAATGGTGATATTTTTACAATTAATGTGGGATATATGAGTATATGAGGAGAAAGAGTATTTTTGTTGCATTAAATGATTAACACATATTTTGTGTGTCGGTAGACCCATTTCTTGACTGAAATATGATTATAGCTTGTAAAATCGCCCGTTTGTGGATTTCGGTCAATTTTTGTTTGGAATTTGGAAAAAAAAATTTCTGCAAAATTGTAGAGAATTAAATTTTCTATAAAAACTCGCGAGATTTGAATTTTCTGATAAAAGGACTATTTATTATGAATTATCGAAGTTCCAAAATTTCAGAATAATTAATTTTTGGAAGTTTAAAATATTTATAGTTAGAAAAACGTTTTTAATATGTTTGGTGAGCCTCATTGGTTGTTGAAATCAGCTGAATTGAGTTATTGATAGTGGGCGTAAAAAATTTGATTATATATATTAATATTATATTAAATTTTTTGCTTTGATGTTCTAAGTATTTTACTATAAATAGGGTGCTTAGATTAGAATTGAAAATCACACCAGAAACTACAGATTTCTCTCTCTTTCTCTCTCAATATATTGAGAATATTCTTGTGAGTATTTTAATACTTTGAGTGTTGTTATATGGTGCAAGTTCAAGTCATAGCCTATATCCGGTGTTCAACTAGAAGTACTGTCTTTACGAGGTAAGGGATGTTATTTTATTCGAAAATGATATTATTTCTTCAATATCATTATGCCGAAATATTGGTTGAATTTTTTTTATCAAATTTAGAACTTTTCATGCCGGGGTTAGTATTCACCGAAAAATAAAATTTTCCTCTTTTCGTCCAAAATATCTATTCTGGATACTAGCTTTGATTGTATCCATGCTTTGATCATTCTTGAATTTTACTTCACTATGATTATTTATAAGGTATTTTTGGACATGGATAAATCGAAATACGAATCCTGAATATTTGTTATATTGCTTCACTGGATTCGTTTCCTTTAAAGTATTTTTCATCATCCTCAGTCCTAAGTGATGATATAACTGAATATCTTTGGCCTGTAGTGCAAAGATGAATGATTTCTGATGAATATCTTTGGCCCGTAGTGCAAAGATGAACATGTGTTGAGATGAACATGGCCAACTGATGAATATCTTTGGCTTGTAGTGCAAAGATGAATATTGATTGATGTTACAGGGATAAAAAATTGATGATGGACTTTTAAATTCATAGATAATAGTAGATTTCATTCTCTACGTAACTCTTCTATGAATTATTATTTTCCGCTGCGAATATTGAGTTAAAACTTGTGTCTATTGTATTCTATTAGATTTTTCCTTGTTGAAGACTAACGATAATTTGTTATGTATTATCTTAGTCATAATGTTCTTTACTGGGCTAGTTGAGCTCACCATTTTCCTTTTTGTTTCATTTTTCTCAGGAGGCGAGAATGTAGCGAGTACTAGTCGGGATATGGAATGATGGTTCTAGAAGTTATTTTAGTAGTCCTCACCATTTTTGTGAAATAATGTATCAATAATTGTAATGAGGACTTATTTGAGTGTGGATATTGTCTAGATGACAATATTTGTATTTAAACTCACAGTTCTTATGTTGTAATAGTAAAGATGTAGTTGTTTCTGTACCATGTATTTTGGCGACTCAGAATGGGTGTTGTATACCTATTTTGGAGGCGTCACAGTTGGTATCAGAGCTTAAGGATATGATCTCTGGCGGAGATCGGGGAATAGAACTAAGAGGGGAGAGACGAGTAAATTCTTCGCTAGTGTGTCCTACCTAAGCTTATCTGTTGGTCGGTCATAATATAGGGATATTATGTGATTTGTTAATTTGTTAAATTAACCCTTGTTTTATGGCAGTATTTGAGAATGTCGACTGAGAATGTTAACAGTGGAGTAAATGAAACCGTGGAGACGCCTGTACTCACCAACGAGGAGAACGTGCAACAGGTTGGCAATGTTCCTCCTGTGAACAACACCAATGAGCAGATGATGAACGATGGGATGTTTAGAAGCTTTTTGCAATTCATGCAAAACCAGAAGAGAGAGACTCGTGTTCAAAATACAGGAGGAAATGATAGCAATTCACGGTTTGTCACAGCCAAGCAGTTCAAAGAATTGGGACCTCCAGAATTTAAAGGAAAGCCGGATCCGATCATGGCGAAAACGTGGGTCAAGCAAATTACCAAGATATTCGATGTCTTGGGATGCACGGAGAAACAGAAGGTTCCATTCGCCACCTTTATGTTCCGTGGCGAGTCAGACTACTGGTGGGAGTCTGTGAAACGGACCCAGCCTGCCGCACTCAGCATGTCTTGGAAAACGTTTCAAAAACTTTTCAACGAAAAATACTTTCCTGAAAGTATTCGCCATATGAAGGAGGTAGAGTTTATTAGACTGGAGCAGAATAACATGACGGTGTCCCAGTACGAGGCGAAATTTGTAGAGTTTTCCAGGTTTGCACCTCATTTGGTGGAGAATGAGGAACGTATGACGCGGATGTTTCTGAGAGGTTTGAAACCCGACATACGTCAATATCTCATTTCTCATAAATTTTCTCTCTATTCAGATGTTGTCAACAGGGCTCAATTATTAGAGCGAGATAACGAGTACGGTCAATCGAGGGACCACAACCAAAATCATACCGGTGACAGCAGTCATCAGAACAACGATAACTAGCGGAGAAAGAAAAATACGGATAAGAACGGCAAACACTCTGGTGGTAATCGTGGCCATGAAAATAGAAGAAGCGAGTCGGGAGGAGATTTTAAAAAGAGAAGATTCAATAATGACAATACGAAGACGTCAGCACCAGCAGCAACTGGTTCCAAGGGAGGAGAGCGAGCACCGGTCATATGCTATAAGTGCGGAAAAGAAGGACATATCAGCCCAAACTGCCCACAACAGTTTAAGGTATGTTATAACTGTGGAAAGGAAGGACATATCGCTCGAGATTGTACTGTAGCGAAACCAAGTCCAACGAGTTGTCCCAGAAAAGTCAAAGTCAACGGTTCTTGGAAGAGCGTTTTTCGTGACTGGTCAGAATGCGAGGAACCTGAACGAAGTTAGCACGGGTTAGTTAATTATAAATTTTTGCGAAGTCTATACCTTATTAGATACCGGTTCTACCCATTCATTTATCTCTCCTGCTTATATTCAACGTTTAAACTTGACTCCGGAGAAAATTAGACTTTGACTTATCTGTTGAAACTCCGTTAGGAGAAACTTTTGTTACATCCACTGTTTATAAATCTTGTTTGATTTAAGTTGGCACCATCACATTACCTGTTGACCTTATCTCTTTAAAGATACTTGCTTTTGATGTGATTTTAGGAATTAATTGGTTAACTACTCATCATGCCAAAATTGATTATTTTCGTAAGGTTGTTAGTTTTCATATTCCTAAGCAACCTGTTATTCGAATTCAAGCAACCAAACCATTGAAGTCAAACTCTTTCATATCAAGCCGTAAAGTCATTCGTTTATTGAAAAACAGATGTCAAGCTTTCTTAGCCATGTCATGGACTTGAACAAAAATACGTCAGATTTGAATGATATTTCTGTTATTAGTAAAATTTTTGACGTATTTCCTGAAAAATTTCTTGGCTTACTCCCAGAGCGTGATATTGAATTTTGTATCGACTTTGAACCCGGTACAAAACCCATTTCTAAATCTCATATCGAATGGCTCCTACTGAACTTCAGGAGTTAAAAACCTAACTATAGAAGTTGATAACCGAGCCTCTATATGGTGACTTCCTTTGTGGAATGCATTGAAGCCAGACTCTCCGTAGGGGACGCCATATTCGTATGGTAGTAAACTGATAGGTGCCATTGTGACGTGATATCCAAGATTGGGATATGAGTCACAGTTGAGAGCAACCTAAGTCAGTAATCGAAATACGTAGCTTTCTGGTTATTATCGGAGATTCGTAAAAGGATTTTCTCGAATCGCTACTCCATTAACTCAGCTGACTCAAAAAGATACAAACTTCGAATGGACCGAGGAATGCGAGAAGAGCTTCTAAGAATTCAACATGCGACACCGACGTTGACTCGAGCTGTTGAAAGATTTCGATCATACCATCCAATACCATCCTAGAAAAGGAAACGTGGTAGCTGACGCATTGAGTAGAAGATCATATGCAGGAACGAGTGCGATGATGTCAAGTATACACGTAGAATCAACTTTAATCGATAAAGTTAAAGTTACTCAAGCCACAGACCCGGAGCTGATGCGTATGAAGAAGAAAGTGCAAGAAGGTGTTATTCCAAAAGCAAGAATCGATGAAGAAGGAATACTTCGATTCCACTCCAGACTTTGTGTTCCTAACGATCCTGATTTGAAGGTTATGATGGAGGCACATAATACACCATTTGCAATCCATCCTAGAAGTACCAAGATGTATCGTGATCTTTGACATACATTTTGGTGGAACAATATGAAGAGAGAGATTGCAAAGTTTATTTCGAGGTGTTTAACTTGTCAACGTGTAAAGGCGGAGCATCAAGTGTCAAAGGGTCCATTGCAACCACTTGAGATTCCAAAATAGAAGTGGGAACACATTTCCATGGATTTCGTTACGGGTATTCCCACGGTTTCTCAAGGCATAAATGCTATTTGGGTTATTGTTGATAGATTAACCAAGTCTGTTCATTTCTTATCGATACGGGAGACTTATTCCCTTGAACGTCTTACTAGTATGTACGTGAATGAGATTGTGAGGTTGCATGGCATGCCAGTATCCATAGTTTCGGATCGTGACCCAAGATTCACTTTAAGATTTTGGGTTAGCTTGCAAAAAGCTATGGGCACAGATTTACGATTTAGTTCGGCATACCATCCTCAAACGGACGGGCAATCAGAGAGGACTATTCAAACTCTTGAAGATCTATTAAGACTTTGTGTCCTAGATTTCAAAGGGAGTTGGGATAAGTACCTACCATTGGTGAAATTCTCCTACAATAACAGTTATCAGGCAAGTATAGGTGTGGCTCCATTTGAAGCATCGTATGGACGAAAGTGTCGCTCTCCAGTATGTTGGGATGAGATGGGAGAAGCAACGTTGTTAGGACCAGAGTTGGTACGTATGACTACGAAAAAGATCCAAACGATTCGACAACGTATACAAACGGCACAGGATCGACAAAAGAGTTATGCGGATCTTCATCAAAAGGACGTGGAATTTGATATTGGGGATCATGTATTGTTGCGAGTTGCTCCATGGAAGGGAGTTACAAGATTCGGGAAGAGAGGAAAGCTCAATCCATGATTTATTGGTCCATTTCAGATTCTTGACCGAGTAGAAAATGTGGCCTATAGACTCGCGTTACCTCCAAGCATGTCTCGTGTTCATAAAGTTTTTCACATATCTATGCTTCGTAAATATGTGAAGGACCCAAACCACGTTATTGAGTTAGAACAGAACGAGATAGCCGAAGACTTAACGTACGAAGAGGTACCTGTCAAGATCTTGGATAGGAAGGAGCATGTTCTACGCACGAAGGTCATACCACAAGTTAAAGTTTTGTGGAGGAACCATGCTATTGAAGAAATGACCTGAGAGTTGAAAACGAAAATGAAAGCGAGGTATCCTCATCTTTTCGAAACACCAGGTACGTACGTCAATTTCGAGGACGAAATTTCATAAGTAGGGGAGGTTGTAAGACCCCAACTTATTATAAATAAAATTGAATTTTCTTTATTTATTATTTTAAAATAGTAAGGGTTAAATTGATTAATGAGGTTAGTTATGGGTAAAATGCGCAAATATTTCAAATAAACAGGTGGTTATAAAATATTCATTGTTGTCGGGAAATATTTGTTTGGTCGTGAAATATTCTTCCTGTCGGAGAATATTCGTACGACGGCGCAATCTTTTGTGGGCCCCATAACGGAAAGCGATTGGATGAAGAAAACGACAAGTATGAGTTGTTTATAAATAACGGCGTAGTTGTTACCGTTAATGCTGTTGGAATACCCGGTGGTTAAAACACAGTAATACGCGTTGTTGCACAGTAGCACACGGTATTACGCCAATTATTGACTCTTACGTAAGAAGGCACTACTCAATAATTATTACAGTAATTACTGTTCAATATTTTATTTTATTGATTCAATAATTGCTACGTTGATATTTTATATTACTGTTGTTTCAATAATTGTCACTATGCAGTATTTTCCATTATCGGAGCAATAATTCATATTATCTTAATAATATTATTAGATAATATTATTGGCAATGTCTTGAAAGTTTTGTCTAGGGAGAGGTTTGGTCACCTAATTGCGCGCTAGTAAGGAGAAATCCTTATTGGAAAACCCCCTCTTTCTTGGGAATGGCCTGGTTCCCAGTACTGTGATTCTGTAATATTATTTGTGAATAATTAATTATTGATTTATATAATGAGGAAAATATTGATTTTATGTGGATATAGATGGAGAAAATTTTTAAATGTGACAATTGTTGAAAATTAATATTATATTTTTTTCTTATAAAATAATTCATTTAAATATATTATTTTAATAATATATTAATGGTGATATTTTTACAATTAATGTGGGATATATGAGTATATGAGGAGAAAGAGTATTTTTGTTGCATTAAATGATTAACACATATTTTGTGTGTCGGTAGACCCATTTCTTGACTGAAATATGATTATAGCTTGTAAAATCGCCCGTTTGTGGATTTCGGTCAATTTTTGTTTGGAATTTGGAAAAAAAAATTTCTGCAAAATTGTAGAGAATTAAATTTTTTATAAAAACTCGCGAGATTTGAATTTTCTGATAAAAGAACTATTTATTATGAATTATCGAAGTTCCAAAATTTCAGAATAATTGATTTTTGGAAGTTTAAAATATTTATAGTTAGAAAAACGTTTTTAATATGTTTGGTGAGCCTCATTGGTTGTTGAAATCAGCTGAATTGAGTTATTGATAGTGGGCGTAGAAAATTTGATTATATATATTAATATTATATTAAATTTTCTACTTTGATGTTCTAAGCATTTTACTATAAATAGGGTGCTTAGATTAGAATTGAAAATCACACCAGAAACTACAGATTTCTCTCTCTTTCTCTCTCAATATATTGAGAATATTCTTGTGAGTATTTTAATACTTTGAGTGTTGCTATACGGTGCAAGTTCAAGTCATAGCCTATATCCGGTGTTCAACTAGAAGTACTGTCTTTACGAGGTAAGGGATGTTATTTTATTCAAAAATGATATTATTTCTTCAATATCATTATGCCGAAATATTGGTTGAAAATTTTTATCAAATTTAGAACTTTTCATGCCGGGGTTACTATTCACGAGTTACTATTCACGAGTTACTATTCACCGAAAAATAAAATTTTTTTCTTTTCGTCCAAAATATCTATTCTGGATACTAGCTTTGATTGTATCCATGCTTTGATCATTCTTGAATTTTACTTCACTATGATTATTTATAAGGTATTTTTGGATATGGATAAATCGAAATACGAATCCTGAATATTTGTTATTTTGTTTCACTGGATTCGTTTCCTTTAAAGTATTTTTCATCATCCTCAGTCCTAAGTGATGATATAACTGAATATCTTTGGCCTGTAGTGCAAAGATGAATGATTTCTGATGAATATCTTTGGCCCGTAGTGCAAAGATGAACATGTGTTGAGATGAACATGGCCAACTGATGAATATCTTTGACTTGTAGTGCAAAGATGAATATTGATTGATGTTACAGGGATAAAATATTGATGATGGACTTTTAAATTCATAGATAATAGTAGATTTCATTCTCTACGTAACTCTTCTATGAATTATTATTTTTCGCTGCGAATATTGATTTAAAACTTGTGTCTATTGTATTCTATTAGATTTTTCCTTGTTAAAGACTAACGATAATTTGTTATGTATTATCTTAGTCATAATGTTCTTTACTGGGCTAGTTGAGCTCACCATTTTCCTTTTTGTTTCATTTTTCTCAGGAGGCGAGAATGTAGCGAGTACTAGTCGGGATATGGAATGATGGTTCTAGAAGTTATTTTAGTAGTCCTCACCATTTTTGTGAAATAATGTATCAATAATTGTAATGAGGACTTATTTGAGTGTGGATATTGTCTAGATGACAATATTTGTATTTAAACTCACAGTTCTTATGTTGTAATAGTAAAGATGTAGTTGTTTCTGTACCATGTATTTTGGCGACTCAGAATAGGTGTTGTATACCTATTTTGGGGGCGTCACATTACACTTCTCAAGGAGTATTGGGGACAAACTTTATCGACGACGACCGACTATCAAGATCGTAATCTACTTCTTACACTTGGCGGACATTAGCTTATGTAGTGGCTAGAGCAACGTTAACACAAAAGCAGGATGATGATACCGAGGCAATTTTGTTATGAATTTAGCGTTATGTTTAGTTACTTATGGTTCTTCTATTGTATCTTTTCTTCAGGAAGAATTTCTCTTTTCAGGAGGTCTATAAATATGACTGCTAAGAGTAGTTGTTGATGCTATATATATATATATATATATATATATATATATATATATATATATATATATATATAGAAAGAAAACAGAAAAACTTTATATTGTAATATTCCCTTTTAGTACGACTAATCGTTTGGTTTTTTTGTTGTTTGATGTCAAAGGCAATGAAGTTAATTATAATTTTAGATTCAATATATAATTTGTTTATAAATTTTAGTCGCTCAAAATTTGTTTATTATGTTGGTTTTATGCACGTGGATCAATGAAATTGTATAATTTTGGTGATTTATATATACTGCTGTGTGTTGAGATATAAAACAGGTAAAAATAGTTATAGATTTTTTTGGGAAATCCACAAAATATATAGGCAATTTTTTTAAATTTATGAATCAGCGATCGCAGACGGTCGCTATTACGTATCAGCGACCGCGGGTGACTTGAGGATATCAGTGACCGTGGTGGTCGCTAATTGTGGTCGCTAACACGTGGGCCACGTTACCAATGAGACCTGACTCACGGTGACTCAGCTTAACGATGACATCAGTCGCTATATGTCGGTCGTTGACGTTCCGGTCGCTAAAAGTGGTCGCCGATATATAGTCAGCGACCAAAATATATTCGGTAGCAAATAACTATATGCGACCGTATTCGGTTGAAGATGGGCGGTCGCTAATAAGCCTTTTTCTTGTAGTGTTAATTATAATTAAGACTCTAAAATGAACAAATAATTTGGGCTCGATTCGTACCTGCTCGACAAAAAATTCGATTCGAGCTCGACTCAAAATTTAAATGAGTCAAATATGAACAAATTTTAAAGCTCGATAATTTACTCGAACCTCCTCAAATTATAATTTTCTATTGATACTCGGATCATATTCGTTCGAAAAGTTTAAACTGCTCGAGCTCGATTTTAGATCGTTCTCGACTTAGTAGCTAAATGAGCTTTAATTAAACCTTATTTTATACTCGATAATTTTTGTGAACCAAATCTAAGCAACTCAATACTCGACTCGACTCGATTCATTTACACCCTTAATTATAATAGCTGGTACTGAGTTAATATGTTGTTAAATTTGGTAATACCAATGCATTAATATTGTAGGGCATAATTTACCCCCAAGAAAGAATAAAAATAAATAATAATTATATCTTTAAAGGTAGTATTGAAGCATCCAACTTAAAATCAATTAGCAATAAGTGGAGTAATCTCTCAAGTTATATCGAGTCTCCAAGTTTTAGTTGTCCAGTGTGAGACTTTATATCTCAATAGTTTGCCTTTTTTGGTCTTGTACAAATATCACTAATGTAAAATTTCTTTGGTACTATCATTTTGCTTTTACAATATCAAAATAACATTATTTTAGATGATTGATATTGTGATAGAAAAATAATATTATCAGACTAATAAATGTCACTTAAATTATTAAGTGTTATAAAAATAAAGGAATAATGGTCATACACAATTGTTTATGCTTTATTTGTGCACAATCTATCAAAACTACGTCGTTTTGGCAGATTTGTTTTTAATTTCTGATTTTTTTAAAAAAAAACAAATATGCCAAAATAACAGAGTTTTGACAGACTGTGCACAAATAAAATATACACAACTGGAGTCCGGATCTTAAGCTCACCTCTTATCTAACTCACCCGAGCTCACCCCTCTTTAGCGACGGACTCGGCGACGGTTCGGTCATACAACCGTCGTCTATACTTTTAGCGACGGACAACATATAGCGTCGCTAAAAGTATAGACGACGGTTGTATGACCAAACCGTCGCCGAGTCCGTCGTTAAAGGAGGGGTGAGCTCGGGTGAGTTGAATAATGGGTGAGCTTAAGATCCAGATCGTATACAACTGTGTATGACCATATTATTTTTAAAATAAATATAAAAGTGTCGTTAATGTACATATATATATTTTTTCAGTTGCCTCATATAATAACCTCGCAAGACCTGGTCTATATTCACAAATTTCAAACCGAAACAAGACCTTGACCGGAAAAGTCAGACCACATTGGCTCAAAAGGTGGCATGTTGATGTTGTCCACACGATTTGGGTCAATTGTGTAGGAGGGTTTGACCATGGCTTGTGGGAGTAATTGGAGTGCTTGACTTGGGCTTGGGTCAACTCATGCGGTTACCTACCCGCGTCTTAATCATTATTGAAATCTACACAAAAGAATCAGCCATTCAAATTTTTATTTTTATATCCGGAAAAGATTTCCAGATTTTTACTCTTGCAGCAAATTAACGAGATCTAGTCCAATCATTTTCCGAGAAAATAAATCATCAGCATAAATTTGTCAGGTTGTAAACTTAGTTTGAAAATATTTATATTCAACTGAATTATTTAACTAAATAATATCCGATTTCTGTCACGAATAAGAATATTGAATGATATTAGACATATCCATATGCGTTTATATCCATATCCACATTTAAATTCAATTATACCTATATAGTAGATGTTAACGCCAGAATCTTTCCACACGCCTCAATCACGTAACACGCGTCTAATCCTGTACAGTAAACATGACAATACCAGAAGCTTGAATGCTTGGACCGTCGGGAGATAGCTCCGGCGTAAGTGTCAGTACAGGCGAGCACAAGGTTAACAATGGAGGAAAATAAAGTCTAGTATTTTGATAAGATAAAATATCAGTTACCTTTTTTTGTGCGCTATCCTTGCTCTCATATACTCAACAACCAGTTTTTCGTGCCACCCACTCCCCCTGACACCGTTCCCCCACTACCGGTGACCTCAGCCGACTGCATATAGCCCACCTGCTCCATCCCATCACTGTATTCCACCGCCGGTCGATTAAGTCCAATCCTCATTAATGCATGACAGATACAACAGTCAACTTGTAAGACCCCAATTTTTTATAAATAAAGATGAATTTTCTATAAATATCATTTTTGAATATTATGGAGTTAATTTGATATAATGTTATAGTTGTGGGTAATATTTATAAATTTTGCAAAGTAAGCAAGTTGTTATAAAATATTCGTTTGGTCGGAGAATATTCTTTTTGTCGGGGAATATTCGTACGACGGCACAATCATTGGTGGACCCCACAACGGAATTATTGTCGGATTGAGAAAACGACAGAATTATCTTTCTATAAAAATAACGGCTGAGGTGTTACCGTTAAAACCGTTAAAACTGTTGAAATACTCGGTAGTAAAAGTACAGTAATACGCGTGGTTGCATAGTAGCACACGGTATTGATTATTGATGCTTACGTGAGAAGTCACTCAGCTATACTCAATTATTGCTACAGTAATTGCTGCATCATATCTCTTAAATTATTGTCATAGTATCATCTGTATAATATGTTATATTATTGAGACGTTGTGGTAAGTTTGGTTATTTTATGGGGGGCCATATGTCATCATCTAAGAGTCTCTTCGTCAATAGTATTTACCTTGGTCAATAGTAATTACCTTCGTCAATAGTATTTACCTTGGTCAATAGTAATTACTTTCGTCAATAGTAGTTGTCCCTTCAATATTACCAAGAGTCATTTGACCCTTCGTTAAGACCAAGAGTCATTTGACCCTTCGTTAAGACCAAGAGCCACCCTCAGTTTTTCTATAAATAGAGGCCTAGGGCTTCATTATTTTTCACGAATTCATTCAAGCTATAGAGAGAGAAAGTATAGAGAGAATAAGAGAGAGAGAATAAAAGTATTCTGCTACAACACTTTTCCAATATCCAGTTCTTTTAAGGTAGGGAATATTATTTCTTTTATATTCATGAAGAGAACTTCTGTTATTCCATTCGTTATTATTCTGTTGGAATAACCAGTATACGCGGTCTACCCTATACTTGGTGACATTCTTCTATTATTCTGTTGGAACATCCTGTCTGTGTGTTTTACACCGGACCTGGTTCCGTTTATTATTCTGTTGGAACATCCTGTCTGTGTGTTTTACACCGGACCTGGTTCCGTTTTATTATTATTCTGTTGGAACATCCTGTCTGTGTGTTTTACACCGGACCTGGTTCCATTATTTATTATTCTGTCGGAATATCCTGTCTGTGCGTTTACGCCGGACCTGGTTCCATTATTTATTATTCTGTTGGAATAACCTGTCTGTGCGGTCTATCGCATGCATGGTGATTTCTTTTGTTATTCCATTCTTTATTATACTCAGTTGGTTAAGTTTTGACTTCTATACTCCATGAAATTTGTGGAATATCCTTGATAGTTGCGTTTCATCCAGTATCTTTTCAAGAAAATATTCTTCTAAGCATTCTTGAATTTTACTCCACAATGCAGTATCATGTTGACAATTTGGACGTTGTTAATTCCTGGATAAATTAATTCTTGAACTTGTTTTATTGAATTCTTATATCATTGTCATCATCCTCATGTTTATAAAATGTTGAAAGTCATCTGTGGCCTGTAGTGCATAGATGGACTTGGTATGATTATGACCAGGGATTATTCGGTATAATCATGACCGTAATGTTACAAATGATGTGGTAAAAGTCCTCATTGGCCCGTAGTGCATTGATGGACAGTTGTTGGCATGATCATGACCATTAATGAATACACGAATATCCTTGGCCGTAGTGCAGGGGTGATTCGATGATGTGGATTATTTTATTAAGCTGAGTCTCAGCGATTACAGTGTTGAAAAACTTTTTAAATCATAAAAGATAGTAGAGTTTATTTTCTACTTGACTCTTTTAATGGATTGCTTGTTCCGCTACAGTTAAACTTGATGTCTATTATATTTTATCAGTTTAACATTGTTGAAGGCTAATGATAATTTATTCTGCATTATCTTAGTCATAATATTTCTTACTGGGCTAGTTGAGCTCACCCTTTCTTTCACTGTTCTCTTCAGGAAATGAGAACGTAGCTGGGGCAAGTCGGGGAACGGAGTGATGGTCCGAAGATAGTATTAGTTAGTAGTCCTCACTATTCTATGTAATGGTGTGTTAATAAATGTAATGAGGACTCCTTTTGAGTATGAATACTCTCTAGAAGATAATATTTGTATTCAAACTCACAGTTTATGTTTTGTCGTATTGTACACGACAGTTGTATTATTAAGTTGTATTTGTATTCTGTACTATGTATCTGACGACCAAGATGGGTGATGTATACCTAATTTTGGGGGCGTCACAGTTGGTATCAGAGCTTAGGGATATGATCCCTGGCTAAGATGTGAGAATAGAACTAGGAGGGGAGAGACGGGGAATTCCTTCGCTAGTATGACATACCTAAGTTTATTTGCATGGTATTTAATTGGTCGGTCATAATATAAGGATAATATATGACATATCAATTAATTTTTATTTTGTGGCAGTATCTGAAAATGGCATCTGAGAATGTTGAGAATAGCAATGGAGCACAGACGACTGTTGATTCACCACATATCAATAATCAGGATAATGTGCATCAGGAAGGTGTCAATCCTCATGCAAACAACAACACTGACCAAATGATGAATGATCAAATGTTCAGAGGCTTTATGCAATTCATGCAACAACAGGTGAAAGCGGCTCCTGTCCACAACGTAGGTGGAAATACTGGAAACTCTCAGGCGGTCACCGCTAAACAGTTTAAGGAGCTGGGACCACCGGAGTTTAAGGGAGAACCCAAACCACTTGTAGCTGAAACATGGATAAAGCAGATCACCAAGATATTTGATGTCTTGGGTTGCTCCGAGGAGCAAAAGGTTCCCTTTGCCGCCTTTATGTTGCGAGGAGAGGCAGATTACTGGTGGGAATCGATAAAGCGTACTCAACCTGCCGCACTGAAGATGTCCTGGGAGAAGTTCCAAGAGCTGTTTAACGACAAATACTTTCCCGAGAGTATTCGTCACATGAAGGAGGTGGAGTTCATCAAATTGGAGCAGAATAATATGACCGTGTCGCAGTACGAGGCAAAATTTGCGGAGTTATCCCGGTTTGCGTCCCACCTGGTGGATAATGAAGAAAGAATGACGCGGATGTTTTTAAGAGGTTTGAAGCCGGAGATACGTCAACATCTTGTTTCTCATAAACTGTGTTTGTATTCAGATGTTGTAAATAGGGCTCAGTTGGTGGAGCGCGATAACGAGACAACGCAACCAAAAGAGAGCAGCCGGCAAAATGATAATACCAGTGAGAGCAGTCATCGAAGCGGTGACAACAAGCGTGGAGGGAATCAACAGGCCAGAAATGGTAACCACTTCGGTGGTAATCAGGGCCAAAACAATAAGAATGGACATTTCAAGAAGAGGAGATTCAACAATGATGGAAAGACGTCAGCACCAGCACCTGTCGTTAAGGAAGGAGAACGACCACCTATCATATGTTTCAAATGCGGAGGGGAGGGGCACATCAGTCCAAACTGCGCGATGCCGTCCAAAGCATGTTATAATTGTGGAAGAGAAGGTCATTTAGCCCGATTTTGTCGTTTACCGAAGACAAATTCAGCTAGGATGGAGGCACCAAAAGCCGTCCCAGAAAAGTCAAAACCGGTTGTGCAAGGGAGAGCGTTTGTTGTGAACTCCCAGAGAGCAAGGAACCCGAATGAGGTCATCACGGGTAAGCTTATTATAAACTCTAAAGAAGTTTATACTTTATTTGATACCGGTTCAACCCATTCTTTTATTTCTCCTACTTGCGCTCATCGATTAAATTTGATTCCGGAGAAATTAGACTTTGACTTATCTGTGGAAACTCCGTTGGGAGAAACCTTCATTACCTCCACTGTTTATAAGTCTTGTTTGGTTCAAGTTGGTACCCACACATTACCTATCGATCTGATTTCATTAAAAATACTTGCATTTGACGTGATTCTAGGGATTGATTGGTTAACTACTCATTATGCAAAAATTGATTGTTTTCGTAAGGTTGTTAGCTTTCATATTCCTAATCGACCTATTATGCGAATTCAAGCAACCAAACCATTAAAATCAATCGCTGTCATCTCAAGCCATAAAGCTATTCGTTTATTGAAAAACGGATGTCAAGCTTTCTTAGCTCATGTCACAGATCTAAACAAAAATACGTCAGCTTTGAATGATATTTCTGTTGTTAATAAATTTCCTGACGTATTTCCCGAAGAACTTCCTGGCCTACCCCCAGAGCGTGAAATTGAATTTTGTATCGACCTTGAACCCGGTACAAAACCCATTTCCAAAGCCCCATATCGAATGGCTCCTATTGAACTTCAGGAGTTAAAGACCCAACTGCAGGAATTGTTAGACATTGGTTTTATTCGTCCTAGTACTTCTCCTTGGGGTGCTCCTGTTCTGTTCGTGAAGAAGAAAGATGGGAGTATGCGACTTTGTATTGATTATCGGGAGTTGAATCATGTCACCATCAAAAATAGGTACCCATTGCCACGTATTGATGACCTGTTTGACCAGTTGCAAGGAGCACAATTCTTTTCAAAGATCGATCTTCGTTCTGGATATCATCAGCTGAAGGTTAGAACTGAGGATATTCCAAAGACTGCCTTCAGAACTCGGTATGGGCATTATGAATTCTTAGTTATGTCTTTTGGATTGACTAATGCTCCTGCTGCCTTCATGGATATGATGAACCGGGTATTCAAGGAATATTTGGATCACTTTGTGGTCGTCTTTATTGATGACATCCTTATTTATTCCAAAAGCCGTGAAGATCATGAGCAACACTTGAGGCTGGTACTCCAAAAGCTTCGTGAATACAAGCTTTATGCCAAGTTGAAGAAATGCGAGTTCTGGCTGGAGGAGGTAGCATTCCTTGGGCACGTAGTATCAAGTCGTGGAATATCGGTTGACCCGGCAAAGATTGAAGCTATTCAAAGCTGGGAGCAACCTAAATCAGTGACCGAAGTACGTAGCTTTCTTGGTTTAGCTGGTTATTATCGGAGATTCGTGGAAGGATTTTCTCGAATCGCTACTCCATTAACTCAGCTGACTCGGAAAGATACAAAGTTCGGTTGGAGCGAAGAATGTGAGCAGAGTTTTCAAGAACTCAAGAGGAGACTCATTTCAGCACCTGTTCTAACAATACCATCTGGCTCGGAGGGATTTGTCATCTACAGTGATGCTTCGAGCAAAGGGTTGGGATGCGTTCTCATGCAACATGGAAAAGTCATAGCCTATGCATCAAGACAACTCAAGGAATATGAGAGGAATTATCCTACTCATGATCTAGAGTTGGCAGCTGTTGTCTTTGCACTTAAAATTTGGAGGCATTACTTGTATGGGGAGAAAGTGGAGATCTTTACGGATCATAAAAGCCTCAAATATTTCTTCACTCAAAAGGAACTCAACATGCGACAACGACGTTGGCTTGAACTGTTGAAAGATTATGATCATACCATTCAATACCATCCTGGAAAAGCGAACGTGGTAGCTGACGCATTGAGTAGAAGATCATATGCGGGTACAAGTGCAATATTAACAACGCAAAGGCCCATTTTGTGTGACTTGCAAAGGATGGAGATAGAGTTAAAGACTCCAGGGACCCATGTGATGATGGCGAATATACGAGTAGAACCGACTTTAATCGATAAAGTTAAAGCTGCTCAAGCTACAGACCTGGAGCTGATGCGTATGAGGAAGAAAGTGCAAGAAGGTTCTATGCCGGAAGCAAGAATCGATGAAGAAGGAATACTTCGAGTCAACTCCAGACTTTGTGTTCCTAACAACCCTGATTTAAAGTATGAAATCATGATGGAGGCGCACAACACACCGTTTGCAATCCATCCTGGAAGTACCAAAATGTATCATGATCTTCGTCATACATTTTGGTGGAGCAATATGAAGAGAGAGATAGCGTTGTTTATCTCAAGGTGTCTAACTTGTCAACGAGTCAAAGCGGAGCATCAAGTACCAAAAGGTCCATTGCAACCACTTGAAATTCCAGAATGGAAGTGGGAGCACATTACCATGGATTTCGTTACCGGTCTTCCTAGGGTTTCTCAAGGTATTGATGCGATTTGGGTCATTGTTGATAGATTGACCAAGTCTGCTCATTTCTTACCGATACGAGAAACTTATACACTTGAACGTCTTGCTCGTATGTACATAAACGAGATTGTAAGACTGCATGGTATGCCAGTATCCATAGTTTCTGATCGAGACCCAAGATTCACTTCACGATTTTGGGTTAGTTTACAAAAAGCTATGGGCACGGAGTTACGATTTAGTTCAGCATATCATCCTCAGACGGACGGACAATCAGAGAGGACTATTCAAACTCTTGAAGATCTATTAAGACTCTGTGTCTTTGACTTCAAGGAAGTTGGGACAAGTTCTTACCATTGGTGGAGTTTTCCTACAACAACAGTTATCAAGCAAGTATTGGCATGGCTCCATTCGAAGCATTGTATGGAAGAAAATGTCGTTCTCCAGTATGCTGGGATGAGGTGGGCGAAGCAACGTTGTTGGGACCGGAGTTGGTACGTATGACTACAGAAAAGATTCAAACGATCCGACAACGTATAAAAACCTCACAAGATCGACAAAAGAGTTATGCTGATCTTCATCGAAAGGACGTGGAATTTGATGTAGGAGATCATGTGTTCTTACGTGTTGCTCCATGGAAAGGAGTTACGAGATTTGGAAAGAGAGGAAAGCTAAATCCTCGATTCATCGGTCCATTTTTAATCCTCGATCGAGTAGGAACTGTGGCTTATAGACTCGCTTTACCGCCAAGTATGTCTCGTGTTCATAACGTTTTCCACATATCCATGTTACGCAAATATGTGGAAGACCCGAACCACATTATTGAGTTAGAACCGGACGAAATAGCGGAGGATTTGACGTATGAAGAAGTTCCTGTTCAAATCTTGGATAAGAAGGAACATATTCTACGCTCCAAGGTTATACCTCAAGTCAAAGTTTTGTGGAGAAACCACGATGTTGAGGAAATGACTTGGGAGTTAGAATCAGAAATGAAATCAAGGTATCCTTACCTCTTCGACATACCAGGTACGTACCCTAATTTCGAGGGCGAAATTTCATAAGAAGGGGAGGTTGTAAGACCCCAATTTTTATAAATAAAGATGAATTTTCTATAAATATCATTTTTGAATATTATGGAGTTAATTTGATATAATGTTATAGTTGTGGGTAATATTTATAAATTTTGCAAAGTAAGCAAGTTGTTATAAAATATTCGTTTGGTCGGAGAATATTCTTTTTGTCGGGGAATATTCGTACGACGGCACAATCATTGGTGGACCCCACAACGGAATTATTGTCGGATTGAGAAAACGACAGAATTATCTTTCTATAAAAATAACGGCTGAGGTGTTACCGTTAAAACCGTTAAAACTGTTGAACTACTCGGTAGTAAAAGTACAGTAATACGCGTGGTTGCATAGTAGCACACGGTATTGATTATTGATGCTTACGTGAGAAGTCACTCAGCTATACTCAATTATTGCTACAGTAATTGCTGCATCATATCTCTTAAATTATTGTCATAGTATCATCTGTATAATATGTTATATTATTGAGACGTTGTGGTAAGTTTGGTTATTTTATGGGGGGCCATATGTCATCATCTAAGAGTCTCTTCGTCAATAGTATTTACCTTGGTCAATAGTAATTACCTTCGTCAATAGTATTTACCTTGGTCAATAGTAATTACTTTCGTCAATAGTAGTTGTCCCTTCAATATTACCAAGAGTCATTTGACCCTTCGTTAAGACCAAGAGTCATTTGACCCTTCGTTAAGACCAAGAGCCACCCTCAGTTTTTCTATAAATAGAGGCCTAGGGCTTCATTATTTTTCACGAATTCATTCAAGCTATAGAGAGAGAAAGTATAGAGAGAATAAGAGAGAGAGAATAAAAGTATTCTGCTACATCACTTTTCCAATATCCAGTTCTTTTAAGGTAGGGAATATTATTTCTTTTATATTCATGAAGAGAACTTCTGTTATTCCATTCGTTATTATTCTGTTGGAATAACCAGTATACGCGGTCTACCCTATACTTGGTGACATTCTTCTATTATTCTGTTGGAACATCCTGTCTGTGTGTTTTACACCGGACCTGGTTCCGTTTATTATTCTGTTGGAACATCCTGTCTGTGTGTTTTACACCGGACCTGGTTCCGTTTTTATTATTATTCTGTTGGAACATCCTGTCTGTGTGTTTTACACCGGACCTGGTTCCATTATTTATTATTCTGTCGGAATATCCTGTCTGTGCGTTTACGCCGGACCTGGTTCCATTATTTATTATTCTGTTGGAATAACCTGTCTGTGCGGTCTATCGCATGCATGGTGATTTCTTTTGTTATTCCATTCTTTATTATACTCAGTTGGTTAAGTTTTGACTTCTATACTCCATGAAATTTGTGGAATATCCTTGATAGTTGCGTTTCATCCAGTATCTTTTCAAGAAAATATTCTTCTAAGCATTCTTGAATTTTACTCCACAATGCAGTATCATGTTGACAATTTGGACGTTGTTAATTCCTGGATAAATTAATTCTTGAACTTGTTTTATTGAATTCTTATATCATTGTCATCATCCTCATGTTTATAAAATGTTGAAAGTCATCTGTGGCCTGTAGTGCATAGATGGACTTGGTATGATTATGACCAGGGATTATTCGGTATAATCATGACCGTAATGTTACAAATGATGTGGTAAAAGTCCTCATTGGCCCGTAGTGCATTGATGGACAGTTGTTGGCATGATCATGACCATTAATGAATACACGAATATCCTTGGCCGTAGTGCAGGGGTGATTCGATGATGTGGATTATTTTATTAAGCTGAGTCTCAGCGATTACAGTGTTGAAAAACTTTTTAAATCATAAAAGATAGTAGAGTTTATTTTCTACTTGACTCTTTTAATGGATTGCTTGTTCCGCTACAGTTAAACTTGATGTCTATTATATTTTATCAGTTTAACATTGTTGAAGGCTAATGATAATTTATTCTGCATTATCTTAGTCATAATATTTCTTACTGGGCTAGTTGAGCTCACCCTTTCTTTCACTGTTCTCTTCAGGAAATGAGAACGTAGCTGGGGCAAGTCGGGGAACGGAGTGATGGTCCGAAGATAGTATTAGTTAGTAGTCCTCACTATTCTATATAATGGTGTGTTAATAAATGTAATGAGGACTCCTTTTGAGTATGAATACTCTCTAGAAGATAATATTTGTATTCAAACTCACAGTTTATGTTTTGTCGTATTGTACACGACAGTTGTATTATTAAGTTGTATTTGTATTCTGTACTATGTATCTGACGACTCAAGATGGGTGATGTATACCTAATTTTGGGGGCGTCACACAACTGTTATCTTTGGTCATCATTACCGGTCAAAGCTTAAACCAAGATATTATACATCTAATAGGTCAGCCCAACGATCCGGCCCAACTCCTTCAAGACCCAGTAAATATAATCCAACAAGTCAGCCCAAATGGTTCGGCCCACTACATAAAGTATCATGACTCAACATTTTCTCCCAGTCTTTTATTAAACATGATGTTTAATGAAAGAGTATACCTGGCCCAAACAATAAAATTGACTGAGGCCCAACTGATGGATTTCAAACATCAATAATAGTAAAAATTGAAAATCCAATTCGGAAACCCACATAGGTTAATATCTTAAGACCAAAACCGGACGCTACCCCTTCAAATTCACCATCATTACCTTCATTTAATGTGTCGCCTTCGATTTTCGTGAAAAGTTGAAAAGACCGCCAGTATAAAAACTGCTTTCCCCCAATTTCGACGATTTTACCTGCCATTTCGAATTTCAGACGCCTCTTGCCTTCATCTTTCTCCTGATTTCTCTCTCTCTATCTGCAAATCTCCAATAATGGCATCCCAAAATTTTGATAACACCATACCACTCCCTGCCATTCCAATTTCTACTGTTCCTCTTTCCACAAGCCCTACAAAATTTGCTTCGGGATCAAAACCCAATCCAATGGGTAATCCTAGCAAAAACACGCCATCAAAACCTCTTCCAAACCCCTCCGCGTTCTTCCAAAATGAAGACCAATTCCCTCATGCCAACACTCCATCCTCAATATCTGAGAAGGACATTCGCACCATCCGAGAACGATACCAGATACAAGAAACCCACCACCTTAGAAGACCGTCCTCCACAGAGAGGATGTACCAATGTCCAGAGGGTTGGACTGCCATGCCTCTCACACTACTGGAGAAAGGGGTTCGCTTCCTTTTTCACGTCTTCTTGGTTACCCTCCTAGGGTTTGTTGGCTTCGGATTCGCCCAGCTTGTCCCGAACTCATACATTCACATCTTAGCCTTCATCGCACTCTGTCACGAAGTAGGCGTCGCCCCTACCCTTAACTTCTTTTTCTCCATCTACACCATCACCAAATCCCGAGAGAAGGGATTCAAAGTTCTGAGCAAGATAGCTTCGAAGCCCGGGGAGAACTTCGAGAGACGCTCTCTGATCAACACCCCTTCCAGCAACAAGGGATGGCACAAGGAATGGCTCTTCGTTAAATGGCTTGAAATCGCCTCTCTACCGGACTGGACCACCTTGGACAAAGTATCGGTAGACTTCGGGGACATCGCCGAAGAGCGTGTTACTGAGATGATCAAGCTCTTAGACAACTTCCCAAAGAAGGAGTGGAGCCATGGTCTTCTCACCAAAAATGCATGGTTATATGATCATAAACGTAAGTTCTGAACTCATATTAGTTGCATAACTTGTTGAATTTTCTTTGAAAATATTGGTTCTAAATTATTACTGCTTATCCTTTGCAGTATCTTTGATCAAACCGACGTCGATTGACCGAAAGGATCTAGACAGATTCCTCTCGGGTACATCTTCGCCGACCCCCACTGAAACCCCAACTAAAGAGCCTTCAACATCCGAACCTCAGGAGGCTGAAGCTCAAACAATAGAACTCACCACTGTTGGGTAATCCAACCAACCCCGTCTGAAGAAAAGAGCCACCCGAAAGCCCAAATCAGTCCCCCCAACAGCCTCCAGCTCAGCTCCCCCACCGGCTTTCAGCGCATGACTTCTCGACCTACCTCTTGACGAAAGGACCCGAGTCCATCGTATTAAGAAGAGGAGAACAAATATAACAGCTTTAACCCCTGAAGAACTTTGAGTTCCTGCCTCCGAAGCTACTCGAACACCGGTGATTCCAGTTGAAATTAACGAGCCGAAACTCGAACAGGAAGAACAAATTGAATTGACCTCCTCCCTCTCCCGAAAGAGAAAACACTCTTCGGTTGACCAACCGGAAACCATTCCTGAATCCGTGACCACTCAACCTCCACCTCCTCTTGAACAACCCAAATCTCCCCCACCACAATCCTCTTCAGTCGAAGCCATACCTAAAGCGGTGGCATCCCCCACTTTATGGCCTGAGCTCAACAAAACCTTCCCATTCTAACTATTCGATTCCTTCGTTCGTGATACCAATGACCATCGGTTCGGCAATAGCTCCATCATGGACTTGATTGACGAAGACATGAAACACCAGGCCAAGGTAATTCTGTCAATAACTTAGTCATTAACATCTTTGCTTTATACTTTAAAACTTGCTGACTAACACTGAATATATGCAGGCAAACGCTGTCTTCGGGTGCCTCCGTCTCAGATATAAGGAAGCTTAAGCTGAAGAGGACGCTGCCCGAAGGGAAAATGCCATTCTAAACTCTGCCCTGGCAAAAGAAATAGGTGACCACAATATCACCCAGTTTAACAATGAGTGCCTTCGGAAGGATCTTGCCCGTACCAAAGAAGAATTAAAGACGATCAAGGCCACTCATCAAGCTATAGTCGATATGAACGTCGACTTAGTTCAGAAGAATGAAGCTCTGCGGAATAAGAACGAAAATCTCGCCAAGGCCAACTTAAGCTTGGTGAAACAAGTAGATGAAGTCCAAGCTAACGCCCAAGCTAAGGAGGAAAGACATTTGATCAGACGTCGTAAGCTTCAAGATAAGCTGCGAGCACTGAAGGAGTTGGGTCCACCTCTAACCGAAGAACTACACCAGCAGATAAAAGACGACTACCGAAAATCAACTTAGCTGAATGAGGAAATCGTTTTGATGTACACCGAAGGTTATGAGGTATGCCGAAGCAGAGGCAAGGCAAAACTTATCGCGGCTAAGGTAGATCCAGCTATCCTTGACTCCTCCGAAGGCAAAGACGATGCATGAAGATGACTACTCTTTCCCATAGCTTTAGGACTTCTGTAAAAATTACTATCTTTCATGTAAACAATATTATATTAATGAAATATCAACTTCGTTCCTTATTACTCCTTCGTAATCATTTCTTGTCAATAATTCACCATCAATCAATTTGAAAAATTTACAAGCTCCTTTTAAACTTAACTTAAACTGTTAGTTAATAATTAAGCAAATCACATAATAGATAAGATCAAGTAATAACACAATCCGAACTCCACACTTAAACAAAATCAGGTAATAAAGTAATGTAATACTTATTCGTTACTGAAATGTGAGACATGTCTGCATCATAGGGAATTTGTTTACTACGCAGGGCCTAACAAATTCACAAGATCCACCGAACGAATAGGCTACCATCAAATGGTTAGCAAGTCCACCCGAACCTCCTTACACCATCTAGAATTTGTTTACCACGCAGGGCCTAACAAATTCACAAAGTCCACCGAACGAATAGGCTACCATCGAATGGTCAGCGAGTCCACCCGAACCTCCTTACACCATATTAAATTTGTTTACCACGCAGGGCCTAACAAATTGACAAGGTCCACCGAATGAATAGGCTACCATCGAATGGTCAGCAAGTCCACCCGAACCTCCTTACACCATATGGAATTTGTTTACCACGCAGGGCCTAACAAATTCACAAGGTCCACCGAACGAATAGGTTACCATCGAATGGTCAGGGAGTCCACCCATACCTCCTTACACCATTGAACTTTGCTTACCACACAGGGCCTAACAAATTCACAAGGTCCACCGAACGAATAGGCTACCATTGAATGGTCAGCGAGTCCACCCGAACCTTCTTACACCATTGAGCTGAACAACAATGAACAGAAGATCAATTGGAGAAAAAAGAATCTTTTATTGATGAGGATTCAACTATTTTCAGACTCTGGTATTCTGACACTATCTTCTACTGAAAATACTTCCAAAGCCTACCAGCATACCAAGTATTCTTTATTTCTGATCCATCTAATGCCCTCAACCGATAAGTACTTGGCTTCGGTACTTTAATAACTTCATAAGGTCTTTCCAAGTTCGGCATTAGCTTTCCCAAATTCTGAGGCATAGATGCTTCGACTTACCTGAGGACGAAATCTCCCACTGTAAACCTTCAAAGCTTTACCCCCTTATTATAGTGCTTAACTACTCTTCTCTGATAGGCTTCCAACTTTATCAAAGATGTCTCTCTGACTTCTTCAAGTAAATCCAAATTGACCTTCTGCCCTTTCTCATTGTATATCTCTTTAAACTGACTGACCCGAAGACTTGTAGATCCAATTTTAACTGGGACTAAGACATCTGTACCATAGGCCAGCATGAAAGGTAAATCTCCCGTGGTAGTCCTCGTAGTCGTCTGATAAGCCCATAACATGCTGAGCAGCTCCTCTGGCCACCTTCCTTTAGCCTCATCCAGTCTACGCTTGATCCCATTCAGAAGTGTTCTGTTGGTTACGTCAACCTGCCCGTTAGATTGGGGATGAGCTACCGAAGTCCTTCTATGCTTGATTCCTAACTCCTTCAGAAATGCTTCAAACTTTGATCCCACGAACTGGCGTCCGTTATCTGAGATTACCACCTTAGGGATTCCGAAACTAAACACTATAGATTCCTTCAGAAACTTTAAGCACTCCTGTTCTGTTATCAACCTAAGTGGTTTTGTTTCTACCCATTTGGTCATGTAATCAATTATAACTATAACAAAACTGACCTGACCTTTAGCTTTCAGCAATGGACCCAGTATATCTACCCCCCAAACAACAAAAGGTATAGGAGATAGGATCGAGTATAGCTCTTCTAGTGGCTGATATGGGATCGGACTGTTGAGTTGGTACTTCTGACATTTCTTGACATACTCCGTAGCTTCCTTAAAAATTATAGGCCAATAGTATCCCTGCCAAAGTACTTTATAAGCTAATGACTTGGCAACCATATGATCGCCACAGATGCCTTCGTGAACCTCCTGAAGAGCATATTCAGCTTTAGATGGAGTCAAATATTTCAGCAGTGGAGACGAAAAAGCTCTGCGATAAAGATCCCCATCATTAAGAACAAAGTTAGCACTCTTGTACTTAACTTTCTTGGCCAATATCTGATCCGAAGGAAGGACGCCATCTGCCATATACTTCAGATATGGAGTCAACCAGCAGTTAGAACGGTCAACACACATCACTGATTCATGCTGGATACTAGGCTATTACAGAATCTCCAAATACACAGATCCATCAAAATTACTTGCATTCGTAGTAGCCAGCTTTGATAATGCATCAGCAATGGAATTGTCATTGCGTTCAACTCCTTGAAACTCATAGGACAAGAAATACTGAAGACGATCCTTTAACTCTGCTTGATATTTGATCATCCTTGAACCTCGGGCTTCATATTCCCCCGAAACCTTCTTGACGACCAACTGGGAGTCACTGTATATGATTATCTTTTGAACTTCGAGACTCTTTGCCAGCCGTTACCCGGCTAGCACCGCTTCATACTCTGCTTCATTGTTCGTTGCTCTGAACCCAAATCTGATGGCATGCTGCACCTTAAATCCCTCCGAATTTGTCAAAATAATCCCTGCTCCACTAATGTCAGAAGTAGAAGATCCATCTGCATACAATGACTATGAACTCTGCTTCTGCTGAAGAACTACAACCGATCTGTCAGACTCTTCGGCTGCTCCCAAGCTATCATCAGCTTCAGAAAACGAGCACTCGACCACGAAATCAGCCAAGGCTTGCCCTTTAATAGCTATTCAGGGATGATATTCGATCAAAAATTGAGACAACTCCATTGTCCAAGTAGCAAGTCTCCCCAAAATCTCAAGCTTGCCCAAAACCTTCTTCAGAGGCTGATCCGTGTAAACCACCAACAACCGACCTTGAAATTATTACCTAAGCTTTTGACTAGCTATCATCAGAGCAAAGGCAAACTTCTCAATGTTCAGATACCTTGTCTCAGCATCCCTAAGGACATGGCTTACATAGTAAACCGGGTGCTGCTTACCCCCAACTTCACGCACCAAAACTGTTCCCACTGCCAATGAACTAGTTGCTAGATACAAATACAATGGCTCAGTAGGAGCGGGCTTCACCAACAAAGGTGCCGAAGACATATATGTCATTATCCTCTGGAAGGCGTCTTCACATTTTGAAGTTCACTGAAACGCCTTCGCATTCTTCGGCCCTTTCAATGTATCAAAGAACGGTAAGCACCTTTCTGCCGACTTAGACATGAACCTCCTAAAAGCTGCAATTCTTCCCGTTAGACATTGAACATCCTTAAAAGATTGAGGAGTCTTCATGTTCAAAATAGCCTGGATCTTTTCTAGATTGGCTTCGATACCTCGTTGACTGACCAGATAACCCAGGAATTTACCAGCACCAAGACCGAAGGTACACTTGGTTGGATTTAGCCTTAGATTGTGATGACGCACTATTTGAAAACATTCTTCCAAATCATCCAAGTGTTTTTGCACTATCATGCTCTTTACGATCATCTCATCGACATACACTTCCATATTTCTCCCCAGCTATCTTCGGAATACAAAGTTCATCATCCTCTGGTACGTGACTCCCGCGTTTATCAAGCCAAACGTCATCTTCTTATAGGCATACACTGAGCGATGCGTAATGAACGCCGTCTTCGGTATATCCTCTTTACATATAGAAATTTGATGATAACCAAAAAAAGCATCCATAAAGCTAAGCAAGGCATACTCTGAAGTTACATCGATGAGCTGATCAATATGAGGTAAGGGGTAGAAGTCCTTCGGACAAGCTTTATTCAAATCTGTGTAGTCAGTGCATACTCGCCATTTTTCGTTCTGCTTCTGGACTAGCACCACATTCTCCATCCATTCTGGATAATCTATCTAGAAGATGAAATCTGTAGCCAATAACTTTGCAATTTCCTCGTCAATGATTTTCTGTCGTTTTAGCGCAAATATCTGTCTTTTCTGCCGAGCCGACTTCTTTGATGGGTCCACTTTTAGTCGATGCTCCGTAACCTTTCGGCTAACCCCAGTCATATCATTAGGCACCCATGCAAAGATATCCGCATAACACCATATGAGTTCTATAAGATTTATCCGGAGAGGTTCTGGCAGACCCGAACCTGTCCTTCTTGCCAGGAATCAACTCGAACTCCTCAGTCTCCCCAACTGGCATGACCAACGGTTCGAAACTGCTCTCGGTAAAGGGCTCAATCTCTATCGTCATAGTCTGCTTTTGCTTGCTAACTCCTACTCCCGAAGCAATCACATCATTCTGATAGCAACGCCTGGCCAAATCCAAATCCCCAGCCACCTCACCAACTCCATGTGCCGTTGGGAATTTAATTTTGAAGTGAGAAATTGATGTCACAGCTTGTAGAGCAGTCAAAGTAGGTCTTCCTAATATGGCATTGTAAGCCAAATCTACATGCACAACATAAAATTTACACATTATTTGTACCTGTTGTGGAGCCGTACCGAAGATAACTGGTAGCTCAATAGTTCCCGCCACTTTGACTGGATAGTTACTAAAGCCATAAAAGGGAGCCTCCTGTCCGACCTCCATCTTTTGCCCATCTAGATGCATCCTCTGATAAGCATGAGTGTACATAATATCAACAGAAGATCCATTATCAATCATCATTCTTTTCATATCCACCGAACCCACTTATGCAGTAATCACTAACGCTCCTTCATGTGGTTCGATGGGCTCTGAAGGGTAATCCTCATCAGTAAAGGAGATTACCGTCCCCGAATACGGTCTGTTAGTCTTCGGGAGTGTACCCGCCACTGACATAACCGAATTCAAGTATCCACGATGCTTCTTTCCTATAACCTTGCCAGAGGTCCCCCCAGTAATAACGTCGACTATATGTCTCGCTGGCTGTTCAGAAGCTGGCAACGCATGCTGAATCGGCTGAGCGATCTGAACAGGTCTCCTCTCCCTCTGCTGATCTTGTGGAGGTACTCTCCCTGCCACATACTGAACTAGTGCACCCCCTTGAACCTTCCTTTCAATAAAATCCTTCAAGCTGCATCAATCATTGGTGTCATGACTCGAAGCCTGATGGTAATCACAATACTTCTGAGAATTACCAGCCCCAGGTTTAATATTGTCACGAGGTGGTTCAAAGTAGGGTTGGTCTTTGATCCGATCCAGAATGGCCGCCCTATCCATATTCAATTGAGTATATGTCTTGTTCACCTTCTGGGTCGGAACAGGCAGACGACCTCCTCCCTTGCGCCAGTTATTATTGTACCTCTTAGAACTCCCTTCTGACTGATCATTATTCCCTTCGCTCTTTCTCTGACTGCCCTCAACTTTATCCATGTCTGTCTCTTTCAGCCTGTCCGAAGAAGGACGCTTTAAGCTATTCATAACTTCTTCTACCACTATATAACCTTCGGCTTTATCAAAAGCTTTGACTAAACTCTTCGGGTGGTGAAACATCAGCTTCTTCACCAGCTTTTCTGACTTCACCAAATCCAAACCGTTCTGAAACAGGCCTACAGTTTGAAGATCGTTGAGATCAGTCACTTAGCCGACGGCTTCCCTGAAGCGCTTAACATACTGGGCCAAGGACTCATTCGAATACTGTCGAACTTGAGCCAATGAACCCGTAGGCTTTCCCCTTCTTCTGTTGCTCCCAAAACGAGCCTGGAACTTACTACATAATTCTGCCCAAGACGCGACTAAATCTGACGGCAGAGTCTCCATCCATTGCCTGGCATCTTTCCTAAGTGTCATCACGAACGTCTGACATTTAGCCGTATCAGTGAAGTCATAATAATCCATCAGCCTATCAAATGCTTGGCTATGGTCAAAGGGATCCCCCGATCCATCATAACTTTTCATGTGAGGAAGCTTCTTGGTAGGATCAACCTTATCCTTAAGAATATCCGAGGAAAAAGGAGACACCTTCTTCCCCGAAGTATCCTTCAGTTGTTGAACTTCGGCCAGCTGCTTCCGAAGCTCTTTCAATTCCTTGACCAGAAACTCCACTTCTTCCGGTTGCGAGGAAACTTCTTTCTCCGGAGATCCCCTCTTCCTATGAGTAAACTGGCCCTTTCCATCTGAACCCATAACCTTAGACGAACTTCTCCGAAGATGAGTATCCACAGGGCGGTGTGCTCTCAGTGGATTCTCAGGAGTGTGACTTCTGGATCTACTTCGGTGTCGAGCTCGATCACTGTGGTGAGAATACTCAAGGCTGTGTACCTTCTTTGTATGCTCAGGAGTATACTTTCTAGATCTGCTTCTTCGTCTGCTTCGACCATGATCCCAGGAATCGATAGGGCAGAGTTCCCTCTTCGGTCTCTCAGGAGTATGGCTTCTTGACCTTCTTGGGTCCCTAGGTCGGCCTCAAGATGTATGACTAGAGTGTACAGGTTCCTTTTCTCTTCTTTGTCACTTTTCAGTAGGCCTACTCTGTCCTTCGAACTGAGCATAGCTAGACGCTTCGTCCTTCATCTCTGCCATACGCAGCATCTGTTCAGCAATCTCTTCCCTTTGTTTCAAAAGGACCTCTAAAGCCTTGTCGGCTTCATCTGCCATCTTGGCCAACTTGGAGGCCTTATCGGTTTGACCACCTCGGTGTTGGGTTCTAGGCGGTGTGCCTTTTACCCGTTTCTGACCATGGTCAGGTCCTTTATCAGCAGCAAAGACCAACCTTCTCTTAGCATCACCCCGACCCCTCGCTCGAGAACTTCCTAAAAAGTCCTTGGAAGTAGTGCTATCATGAGCACTTTTTGAAGGACCCAACCGATCCTTAACAAATATCCTTTGTAGAAACGAACTGACAACCATCGGCTGTCCTTCAGGGGTAACCGTTCTACTCCTCACCATAACTTTTGGCGTAGAACAGTCAAAATATGTGATTGAAAACTTCAAGAATAATAGAAAACACGCCCCTTCTTCTAGCACCAATGTTAACGCCTTAATCTTTCCACGCGCCTCAATCACGTAACACATGTCTAATCCTACACAGTAAACACGTCAATACTAGAAGCTTGACGGCTTAGATCGTCGGGGGATAGCTCCGGCGTAAGTGTCAGTACAGGCGAGCACAATGTTAACAATGGAGGAAAATAAAGTCTAGTGTTTTGATAAGATAAAATATCAATTATCTTTTTTGTGCGCTATCCTTGCTCTCATATACTCAACACCCAATTTTTCGTGCCACCCACTCCCCCCTGACACCGTTCCCCCATTACTGGTGACCTCAGCCGACTGCGTGCAGCCCACTTGCTCCATCCCATCACTGTTTTCCACCGCTGGCCGATTAAGCCCAATCCTCATTAATGCATGGTAGATACAACAGTCAACTATTATCTTTGGTCATCATTACCGGTCAAAGCTTAAACCAAGATATTATACATCTAATGGGTCAGCCCAATGATCCGGCCCAACACCTTCAAGACCCAGTAAATATAATCCAACAAGTCAGCCCAAATGGTCCGGCCCACTACATAAAGTATCATGGCCCAACAGTAGATATGTATATATTGACATTCAAGAATTTTTTAGGGTAATGATCCATAACATGTATTTATTATAAATTAAAAATGGAAAAATAACATCTCTACCATTCAAAACAAATATAAACGGTGGGAATTAAAAAACCAAATACGCTGTCCGCTAGAATAACTAGCGGACTGAATTAAAATTTTCAATCATTGATTATGCCCCCGTTTGGCGCAAATGGGTGTCGTTTTTTCTATTTGGGTATTGCAAAAAAGTTAATGTTAGAGACGATTCATCAAAAGTAGAATCAAATCGGAGAATTCAATATAAAGATAATGAAATAGAGGAGAATGATGATGATGATGATGATGATGAGGGTCATGGGGAATTAGTCCCAGATGTTTTATTTCTTCTATGCCACCAAAGAATGCATTTTTATTAACACCATGTAGATTTGCTCCGTACAGATCTTCTTCATCTTTGGCGTTCTGATTTTTGGGTTCGCCTCAGGGGAACTTAGAAACAGAGGATAGAAGTGAAGCAAAGGAAAGATGTGATTTTGAAGTAGGAGAGAGAGAGAGATTTAAAGGGGCGAAAATGTGTTAAGCGAACCTAATAGCAGAAATTCAGTGGCGGAATCAAGAACTGATCAGGAAAGTGTGGACATTTTGGCAATTCGCAAGCATTTTGAAGGTTTTATCAATGGAAGAAACAGTGAGGTTGATTATACTAAAAGAAACGCAACTCTGCCATTGAAAATCAAAACCAGCCAAAACAGGGGGCATAATCGACCATCAAAAATTTTTATTCAGTCCGCTGGTTATTCTAGCGGACATCGTGTTTGGTTTTCTAATCCCCACCGTTGATATTTGCTATGAATGATAGAGATGTTATTTGTCCATTTTTGATTCATAGCAAATACATACTATGGATCATTGCCCATATATATATATATATATATATATATATATATATATATATATATATATATATATATAGGACTTATCCATATCTAACGTTTTAAGGATAATATTAGGATAAGATTATTCTTACAACAGATCTCAACAAACCATCCGTCCATCGAACAGTAAGGAACAAGTCCATCCGCAGTTTAATATGGGAGAGTCCGCAATTTAGTTCTACGGACGAGAAAATTATCCAAAATACCCCTCCTTCATCCATAGAACTAAACTTTGGATGATGTGACGCCCCCAAATCTAGGTTCCCTAACCTCGGGTTTGGTGCTCACGATCCATCATACATATAACATCTAACTACCCATCATTTGTGAATTTCATTAATCATTACATGTCTTTAATAAAAACATATCTTAAGATATCATTATAACAACATCCCAGGTTATCTAACCTTAACATAACTTACATACCTTTAGATATTCAAAAAGGTATACATAAATAATTTACATACAGTAACATTATAAGTAAAGCTTATAATAACTATTCCTAAACTTTGTCTTTGCCCTTGTCTTTATATGACCCTCCTGCTACCTTGTCCTTAGCTGAAATATTTTATTTAAGCAAGGTTGAGCAACGAGTTTGCTCAGCAAGTTAAAGCGTACAATAAAAGATATAAAAGAATCTAACTTTCTAGAATGTCAACAATGTTCAAAAGATTTTGAAGTAGCTGAACAATAAATTATTTTCAATAACAAAACATTTTCTTGAATTCTAGAATAAATAACATTTTAAGAATGAAAGAATTATCGAAGATTCAATAATATTCATTTGATTAGGAACAATTAGCAATAATGCAACAATATTTAATAAAGTGGGATATTCCCATATTTCATGCTGAATGATTACAAATGGATCAAGAACTAATAAAGGAATTATTAGTTAATTAATACTAAATTACCTCAAGAGTATCAGTTAACCATAAAGATTAAATCATACTCTTCTGCGAGTACATGAAATGATCAACCTCATTGTACCCTATATTATGCATATATTACTCAAAAATAGCGCAAGGGTCGGATGTCTGAAAATAAAGTTTTCCTTTTTATAAGGGTTGTTCATCTCAGTCTTACATCATGAGTCCGTACCACAACAATATGGTTTGGATTGCTTTTAAAGAAATATTATGATTGCAACATATAATATTAATTTGATCTAGCTAAAATAAATGGCATAAATCTTTCAATAACAACTTAGTTCAAATAATAGAATGATTCGTCAATTATTAGTCTAGTTGAAACGAATAGCTAAGACATGACTCATAAACAGTTCATGAATAAAAAAACTTTAAATTATTTCACAGTTCAAGTAATAGAACATGAAATCAAATGCACTATGTGCGAATAACAATAATCATTATAGATATGAATAACCAACAATAATTATCCACTAATCATGCTTTGAAATTAATAGCTCAAGTTGAGTTAAAAAACTTGCCTTGGTCATTGACTATTGCTACACAATTTGAAAGACCTATAATTAATAATATTGATCTCTCAATTAGCATAACATATTATAACTCATAAGACTACTATTCTTATAATAAATTATCTAACATGTAATCATGTAATCAAACATTCAATAATACCTTACTCATTAGGAATATTATCATTCTTTGATAATACTATTACCATATAACCATCGTCTTAAACTCTTGTCTAATATTATCAATCATTTAATAATATTTTATTCACTTTCTAATATTATTAACTATTGAATAATATTTTAATCCTTTATTAATATTATTAATCATTTAATAATATTATTAATCACTTAATAATATTCCATATATTAATCACATCTTAACCAATTACTAATATTATTAATCAATTAATAATATTTTAATCAATATTTAATATCTTAACCATTCATAAATATTATTAACCATTTAATAATATTTTAATCAATTAATAATATTTTAATCATTTAATAATATTATTATTTAATTTTAATATAATATTATTAATTATTTAATAATATTTTAATTTAATTCTCATGCATCTAAATATTATTAATTACTTAATAATATCATAATCTAATATTATTAATCTCTTAATAATATTTTAATCATTTATTATACTAATAAATAATTTATTCTAATTATTTACCCTTTACTAATTACTTTATTTAACAACCCTAATATGTCATAAATATAAAATCTCATCAAAAATGACCAAAATACCCTCCAAAAATCTGGACACATCATATTTAGGGTCTCTAAGTCATAAAATTATATTTTTGTAATTTATGACATCACATAACTTATTATTCTTATTTATTCATAACTTAAACACATCCATGAAAAATACTAAAACAGTTCTAAAAATTCTTATTTTTTGGAAAATATCAGTACATGGTATTATGATGAACACATAATTTTTCTGAAATTTTTGGTTTTCATTTACTATTTTTAAAATGACCAAAATAGTCAGATCTTGCAACAATTATCATGAACAGTTTTTAAGTCCAAAAATTACAAAATTTTCAGGAGATGTTCCTGTTATGTATGTACTTCCAATAAAAATTTCACAATTTTTGGAGTTACACGGAAAAGTTATTTTGGTTTACTTTTAAAATAGTCATTCCTTGTAAAATTCATAACTCTCATTCTACACATCTAAAAATAGCCATCTTTGGACATGATCTAGATAACTCATCATACTATCCTACCAAATTTTTACAGAATTTTTAAAGTTAAGAAAAATGACTAAACTGCCCCGGGGATGAACTGATCCAAAATAGTCTATTTCCCCTTTTTGAAAATTCTGGACTGTTTGTACTAAAATGGCTGCCAAGGCTTGTAAAAGAAACAGTTTTGAGTGATACCACTTGTGTTTAACAGTTAACTTACATATCTATCATCCCTCTTTGATGGATTGCAAAAAGAAGGTGTAGATTTCAAATGGTGGATTTTTAAAGTAACAAAATGTTAGGGTTTCTCTCATACCTAAAACATAGTTTTCTTTTCTTTTCTCTAGATCAAACTTTTGATACCCAAAATAATTAGATCTAAACATAAAACATTCATTAACATGTAAATATAAGGTTTTTGAGTTTAGAATCATAAATCCAAATTTTGATTTAAAACAACTAAAATAAATTACATAAACTAGTTTTAGATTTTTAATTTATACCTTATGTAGATGTTCTTCTTTCTTCTTCTTCTAAGGCTTGCTATGGAATTTGATGATTTACAAAAACTCACTCTCTCTTCCTTAAGGCACGGCTACCCCTCTTCCTTTATTTCTCTCTATAATATTTTCTCTCCTTTCGGAACTTAGGAGAATGAAGTAAAACTTTTATATCCAAATGAGGGAGGGTGATTTATAGTAGTAAAAAATCAAGGTTCTAAAAGGCGCTAGGCGGGAGGCGGGCGGCCAGGGGGGGCCTAGCGCCTGGGGGGCCTAGGGGGGGCCTAGGTGGGGCCTAGGCGGGACTTTTTTTTATTGTAAGTCAATTTTAATATTTTATCTTACATTATTCTAACAAAACAATAATATAAAGCAAAACAATCAATAATAAAGATAATAAAGACATTTGTTTAAAGTTTAAACACATACATATAGCCAATTTCAAAGTTTAAACAAACACACAATTGCTCAAAATTCAAACACAAACAAATAATCAAAAATACAAACTAATAATCTTCATCCCCATATCCCTCTATATCTCTAACTCTTCTTCTCCATATCCCTCCAAGATAATGTCTCCATCGGACTCACACTCATACTCCTCATCTCCCTCTCCCTCCGTGTCATCATCACACAAAAAATCTTCTTCATGAAGTTCTCTTACTCTAACATTTCTACTAATTCTCCTAGGCTCTAGCACGCTATCCGCTCCAGATGCTTCACCAACCGTCTCCCAAGTAAGGCCCGAACAACCCTTAACTTCATCATCATTACCTTCAACAATCCATCCTTGCGCTTTTGAAGCATCACTTGCTAGTAGCACATCTACTTTCCTATCTTTCTCCCGTTTCTTTTTGTTGTTAAGCCTTGCATTAAATTGGACATAGACTAGATTGTTCAACCTTATTGCATCTAGTCTATTCCTCTTCTTTGTATGAATCTACAAAAAATAAAAATAATAATTAAAAAAATCAAAAAATTATATATTTATATTAGATTTTACTTAATAAACCACAACTACTTACTAGTTACTATATATTAGATAGTTGATACTTACCCCCTCAAAAGTACTCCAATTTCTCTCACACCCGGATGAACTAGTAGTCAACGACAGAATCCTTGTTGCCATCCTTTGCAAGTTGGGTGTATTATTGCCATAATTGGACCACCATCCAACTAGTCATTAAAGATTGTAAATTATTAACAAATATTTTAACAAGTATTAAATAGTAAAGAAAGATTAAACAATAAATATTTATACCCGGATCATAATTATCATCATTTGTTGCACATCCCGCCGCCGCTAAAGGTCTTCCAAACCCACCCTCTTTTTTCTTATACTTCAACAACTCTGTATTTATGACAAGACTTTGCATATTGAAGTCATCGAGAAAGAACTTGTCAACACAAGTAAACATCGCATCCATGACAAGTGGATCACTTTGTATGTTAGGATCTTTAAAGAAGTAATAAGGGTTCAATAGGTAGGCCGTCAAATGCAAATGACTATCAAGCCGGTCTTTGGCTTTAGCATCGATAATCGCGAGAATGGGACGATAGTTAGTCTCATTATTTTTGAATGCCTCTTTGATCTCTTCCTTTGTTTTTTGAGTTCTCCATATAAAAAACCCATTGATGGCTTTCGGTTTCCATCAACAAGGCGAAGCACCTTTACCAATGGAGCAAAAATTTCAAGCATAGTGTTACTCCATTCCAAAAACTCAAACTCAAGACAGTAGCATACGCCGTTTTTCCCTTAGTATTTTTCGACCATTTGCATTGATCCCATTCAGTACTAGTAAACATATACCTCAACTTCTCTTTCTTTTCCATCAAACTTTGCAAAGTCAAGAAAGAAGTTGTAAATCTAGTAGCGCCAGGCCTCACTATGTCTCTCTTTTGTGTATGCTTCCTCATCAATGCCAATGTCTTAAACTTTAAACTTTGGTAGCTTGCCAATTCCTTCAAGCATGAGGTTCAAAGTGTGAGTGGCACAAGAAGTCCAAAACATATGCGTCCTCTTTATCATTAACAAGTCTGCCGCGGTCATGTTGTTGGAAGCATTATCAGTAACAACTTGCACTACATTTTGTGGCCCAACTTGTTCAATGAAATCATCTACATATTTGAAAATATATTCTCCAGTGTGTGCTTCCTCAGAATCTTCTTTAGAAGAAAGAAAAGTTGTGCCCTCTTTACAATTCACACACAAATTCATGATACTTCTTCTTTTTCTATCGGTCGAAGCATCGGTCATGATAGAACAACCATTACAAGACCATTCCTCTTCTTGCTTCTTGAGTGACTTCTTAGTCCTCTCTACCTCCTCTTTCAATAATGGCTCCCTTAGTTGGTATTGACTTGGAGGTTGGTAACCCGGGCCATATTGACCAATCGTCTCACAAAACCTTTTGAAGTTGTCACAGTCGATAGCATTAAAAGGAATACCGGCTTCATACACCCATCGAGCCATGTATTGATGCACACTATATGTCCTTTTCTTCCAAAGTGCATCATTGATATTTTGTTATTGTAGCTTTTTACTTGTACTCATTGAAGAATCGAGATTTATGGTTGATGCAAATTTATCCATAGCCCCAATCAATTGTGGTCTTTTTCTTGATCATGTCACTTCAATTTCTTCTTCTCCCTCTTCATCAATTAAATTAACCTCTTTTCTAATTTCTTCAATCTCTTTCCTTTTCTCTTGCTTCTTCCTTTTTATTTCTTCTAATGCAGCTTTACACTTTTCTTTATCTTCATCAGTAGCCTTTGGGCACGGTCTAGTATTTTCCGTAATTTGCGCAATGTGTTGTTTAATTCTGTAAACCCCTCCGCTAATACAATGTCCACATAACTTGCATTTCACCTTATCAAAATTTTTAGGATTAATCAACATCTCATACTCCCATCCAACGTCATTTGATGCACGTTTCAATTGTGATTCAGATACAGTGGCAGAATTAAATGCTCCCGAAGAAGGAATTTGTGCCATTGAAACAAACCTACAAATGTCACAGTCTATAGAAGGCAGCAGCAATAAGCAGCAATATCATTTTTGAATAATATGGAGTTAATTTGATATAATGTTACAGTTGTGGGTAATATTTATAAATTTTGCAAAGTAAGCAAGTTGTTTTAAAATATTCGTTTGGTCGGGAAATATTCTTTTTGTCGGGGAATATTCGTACGACGGCACTATCATTGGTGGACCCCACAACAGAAGTATAGTCGTAGTTAGAAAACGACAAAATTATCTTTCTATAAAAATAACGGCTGAGGTGTTACCGTTAAAACCATTAAAACTGTTGAACTACCCGGTAGTAAAAGTACAGTAATACGCGTGGTTACATAGTAGCACACGGTATTGATTATTGATGCTTACGTGAGAAGTCACTCAGCTATACTTAATTATTGTTACAGTAATTGCTGCATCATATCTCTTAAATTATTGTCATAGTATCATCTGTATAATATGTTATATTATTAAATCAATAATTGAGACGTTGTGGTAAGTTTGGTTATTTTTTATGGGGGGCCCATATGTCATCATCTAAGAGTCTCTTCGTCAATAGTAATTACCGTCGTCAATAGTATTTACCTTGGTCAATAGTATTTACCTTGGTCAATAGTAATTACCTTCGTCAATAGTATTTACCTTGGTCAATAGTATTTACCTTGGTCAATAGTAATTACCTTCGTCAATAGTATTTACCTTGGTCAATAGTAATTACTTTCGTCAATAGTAGTTGTCCCTTCAATATTACCAAGAGTCATTTGACCCTTCGTTAAGACCAATAGTCATTTGACCCTTCGTTAAGACCAAGAGCCACCTTCAGTTTTTCTATAAATAGAGGCCTAGGGCTTCATTATTTTTCACGAATTCATTCAAGCTATAGAGAGAGAAAGTATAGAGAGAATAAGAGAGAGAGAATAAAAGTATTCTGCTACTTCACTTTTCCAATATCCAGTTCTTTTAAGGTAGGGAATATTATTTCTTTTATATTCATGAAGAGAACTTCTGTTATTCCATTCTTTATTATTCTGTTGGAATAACCAGTATACGCGGTCTACCCTATACTTGGTGACATTCTTCTATTATTCTGTTGGAACATCCTGTCTGTGTGTTTTACACCGGACCTGGTTCCGTTTTTATTATTATTCTGTTGGAACATCCTGTCTGTGTGTTTTACACCGGACCTGGTTCCATTATTTATTATACTGTTCTTTATTATTCTATCGGAATATCCTGTCTGTGCGTTTACGCCGGACCTGGTTCCATTATTTATTATTCTGTCGGAATATCCTGTCTGTGCGTTTACGCCGGACCTGGTTCCATTATTATTATTCTGTTAAGAATAACCTGTCTGTGCGGTCTATCGCATGCATGGTGATTTCTTTTGTTATTCCATTCTTTATTATACTCAGTTGATTAAAACTTTGACTTCTATACTCCATGAAATTAGTGGAATATCCTTGACATTTGCGCTTCATCTAGTATCTATTCATGAAAATATTCTCCTGATCAGTCTTGAATTTTACTCCACAAAGTAGTATCATGTTGACAATTTGGACGTTGTTAATTCTTGGATAAATTAATTCTTGAACTTGTTTTATTGAATTCTTATATCATTGTCATCATCCTCATGTTTATATTCTGTTGAAAGTCATCTGTGGCCTGTAGTGCATAGATGGACTTGGTATGATTATGACCAGGGATTATTCGGTGTAATCATGACCGTAATGTTACAAATGATGTGGTAAAAGTCCTCATTGGCCCGTAGTGCATTGATGGACAGTTGTTGGCATGATCATGACCATTAATGAATATACGAATATCCTTGGCCGTAGTGCAGGGGTGATTCGATGATGGAGATTATTTTATTAAGCTGAGTCCCAGCGATCACAGTGTTGGAAAATCTTTTAAATCATAAAAGATAGTAGAGTTTATTTTCTACTTGACTCTCTTAATGGATTGCTTGTTCCGCTACAGTTAAACTTGATGTCTATTATATTTTATCAGTTTAACATTGTTGAAGGCTAATGATAATTTATTCTGCATTATCTTAGTCATAATATTTCTTACTGGGCTAGTTGAGCTCACCCTTTCACTGTTCTCTTTAGGAAATGAGAACGTAGCTGGGGCAAGTCGGGGAACGGAGTGATGGTCCGAATGATAGTATTAGTTAGTAGTCCTCACTATTCTATGTAATGGTGTGTTAATAAATGTAATGAGGACTCCTTTTGAGTATGAATACTCTCTAGAAGATGATATTTGTATTCAAACTCACAGTTTATGTTTTGTCGTATTGTACACGACAGTTGTATTAGTAAGTTGTATTTGTATTCTGTACTATGTATCTGACGACCCAAGATGGGTGATGTATACCTAATTTTGGGGGCGTCACAGTTGGTATCAGAGCTTAGGGATATGATCCCTAGCTAAGATGTGAGAATAGAACTAGGAGGGGAGAGACGGGGAATTCCTTCGCTAGTATGACCTACCTAAGTTTATTTGCATGGTATTTAATTGGTCGGTCATAATATAAGGATAAAATATGACATATCAATTAATTTTTATTTGTGGCAGTATCTGAAAATGGCATCTGAGAATGTTGAGAATAGCAATGGAGCACATGCGACTGTTGATTCACCACATATCAATAATCAGGATAATGTGCATCAGGAAGGTGACAATCCTCATGCAAACAACAACACTGACCAAATGATGAATGATCAAATGTTCAGAGGCTTTATGCAATTCATGCAACAACAGGTGAAAGCGGCTCCTGTCCACAACGTAGGTGGAAATACTGGAAACTCTCTGGCGGTCACCGCTAAACAGTTTAAGGAGCTGGGACCACCGGAGTTTAAGGGAGAACCCAAACCACTTGTAGCTGAAACATGGATAAAGCAGATCACCAAGATATTTGATGTCTTGGGTTGCTCCGAGGAGCAAAAGGTTCCCTTTGCCGCCTTTATGTTGCGAGGAGAGGCAGATTACTGGTGGGAATCGATAAAGCGTACTCAACCTGCCGCACTGAAGATATCCTGGGAGAAGTTCCAAGAGCTGTTTAACGATAAATACTTTCCCGAGAGTATTCGTCACATGAAGGAGGTGGAGTTCATCAAATTGGAGCAGAATAATATGACCGTGTCGCAGTACGAGGCAAAATTTGCGGAGTTATCCCGGTTTGCGTCCCACCTGGTGGATAATGAAGAAAGAATGACGCGGATGTTTTTAAGAGGTTTGAAGCCGGAGATACGTCAACATCTTGTTTCTCATAAATTGTGTTTGTATTCAGATGTTGTAAATATGGCTTAGTTGGTGGAGCGCGATAACGAGACAACGCAACCAAAAGAGAGCAGCGGCAAAATGATAATACCAGTGAGAGCAGTCATCGAAGCGGTGACAACAAGCGTGGAGGGAATCAACAGGCCAGAAATGGTAACCACTTCGGTGGTAATCAGGGCCAAAACAATAAGAATGGGCATTTCAAGAAGATGAGATTCAACAATGATGGAAAGACGTCAGCACCAGCACCTGTCGTTAAGGAAGGAGAACGACCACCTATCATATGTTTCAAATGCGGAGGGGAGGGGCACATCAGTCCAAACTGCGCGATGCCGTCCAAAGCATGTTATAATTGTGGAAGAGAAGGTCATTTAGCCCAATTTTGTCGTTTACCAAAGACAAATTCAGCTAGGATGGAGGCACCAAAGGCCGTCCCAGAAAAGTCAAAACCGGTTGTGCAAGGGAGAGCGTTTGTTGTGAACTCCCAGAAAGCAAGGAACCCGAATGAGGTCATCACGGGTAAGCTTATCATAAACTCTAACGAAGTCTATACTTTATTTGATACCGGTTCTACCCATTCTTTTATTTCTCCTACTTGCGCTCATCGATTAAATTTGATTCCGGGAAATTAGACTTTGACTTAGCTGTTGAAACTCCATTGGGAGAAACCTTCATTACATCCACGGTTTATAAGTCTTGTTTGGTTCAAGTTGGTACCCACACATTACCTGTCGATCTGATTTCATTAAAAATACTTGCATTTGACGTGATTCTAGGGATTGATTGGTTAACTACTCATCATGCAAAAATTGATTGTTTTCGTAAGGTTGTTAGCTTTCATATTCCTAATCGACCTATTATGCGAATTCAAGCAACCAAACCATTAAAATCAATCGCTGTCATCTCAAGCCATAAAGCTATTCGTTTATTGAAAAATGGATGTCAAGCTTTCTTAGCTCATGTCACAGATCTAAACAAAAATACGTCAGCTTTGAATGATATTTCTGTTGTTAATAAATTTCCTGACGTATTTCCCGAAGAACTTCCTGGCTTACCCCCAGAGCGTGAAATTAAATTTTGTATCAACCTTGAACCCGGTACAAAACCCATTTCTAAAGCCCCATATCGAATGGCTCCTATGAACTTCAGGAGTTAAAGACCCAACTGCAGGAATTGTTAGACATTGGTTTTATTCGTCCTAGTACTTCTCCTTAGGGTGCTCCTGTTCTGTTCGTGAAGAAGAAAGATGGGAGTATGCGACTTTGTATTGATTATCGGGAGTTGAATCATGTCACCATAAAAAATAGGTACCCATTGCCACGTATTGATGACCTGTTTGACCAGTTGCAAGGAGCACAATTCTTTTCAAAGATCGATCTTCGTTCTGGATATCATCAGCTGAAGGTTAGAACTGAGGATATTCCAAAGACTGCCTTCAGAACTCGGTATGGGCATTATGAATTCTTAGTTATGTCTTTTGGATTGACTAATGCTCCTGCTGCCTTCATGGATATGATGAACAGGGTATTCAAGGAATATTTGGATCACTTTGTGGTCGTCTTTATCGATGACATCCTTGTTTATTCCAAAAGCCGTGAAGATCATGAGCAACACTTGAGGCTGGTACTCCAAAAGCTTCGTGAATACAAACTTTATGCCAAGTTGAAGAAATGCGAGTTCTGGCTGGAAGAGGTAGCATTCCTTGGGCACGTAGTATCAAGTCGTGGAATATCTGTTGACCCGGCAAAGATTGAAGCAATTCAAAGCTGAGAGCAACCTAAATCAGTAACCGAAGTACGTAGCTTTCTCGGTCTAGCTGGTTATTATCGGAGATTCGTGGAAGGATTTTCTCGAATCGCTACTCCATTAACTCAGCTGACTCGGAAAGATACAAAGTTCGGTTGGAGTGAAGAATGTGAGCAGAGTTTTCAAGAACTCAAGAGGAGACTCATTTCAGCACCTGTTCTAACAATACCATCTGGCTCGGAGGGATTTGTCATCTACAGTGATGCTTCGAGCAAAGGGTTGGGATGCGTTCTCATGCAACATGGAAAAGTCATAGCCTATGCATCAAGACAACTCAAGGAATATGAGAGGAATTATCCTACTCATGATCTAGAGTTGGCAGCTGTTGTCTTTGCACTTAAAATTTGGAGGCATTACTTGTATGGGGAGAAGGTGGAGATCTTTACGGATCATAAAAGCCTCAAATATTTCTTCACTCAAAAGGAACTCAACATGCGACAACGACGTTGGCTTGAACTGTTGAAAGATTATGATCATACCATTCAATACCATCCTGGAAAAGCGAACGTGGTAGCTGACGCATTGAGTAGAAGATCATATGCGGGTGCAAGTGCAATATTAACAACGCAAAGGCCCATTTTGTGTGACTTGCAAAGGATGGAGATAGAGTTAAAGACTCCAGGGACCCATATGATGATGTCGAATATACGAGTAGAACCAACTTTAATCGATAAAGTTAAAGCTGCTCAAGCTACAGACCTGGAGCTGATGCGTATGAGGAAGAAAGTGCAAGAAGGTGCTATGCCGGAAGCAAGAATCGATGAAGAAGGAATACTTCGAGTCAACTCCAGACTTTGTGTTCCTAACAACCCTGATTTAAAGTATGAAATCATGATGGAGGCGCACAACACACCGTTTGCAATCCATCCTGGAAGTACCAAAATGTATCATGATCTTCGTCATACATTTTGGTGGAGCAATATGAAGAGAGAGATAGCGTTGTTTATCTCAAGGTGTCTAACTTGTCAACGAGTCAAAGCGGAGCATCAAGTACCAAAAGGTCCATTGCAACCACTTGAAATTCCAGAATGGAAGTGGGAGCACATTACCATGGATTTCGTTACCGATCTTCCTAAGGTTTCTCAAGGTATATATGCGATTTGGGTCATTGTTGATAGATTGACCAAGTCTGCTCATTTCTTACCGATACGAGAAACTTATACACTTGAACGTCTTGCTCGTATGTACATAAACGAGATTGTAAGACTGCATGGTATGCCAGTATCCATAGTTTCTGATCGAGACCCAAGATTCACTTCACGATTTTGGGTTAGTTTACAAAAAGCTATGGGCACAGATTTACGATTTAGTTCGGCATATCATCCTCAGACGGACGGACAATCAGAGAGGACTATTCAAACTCTAGAAGATTTATTAAGACTATGTGTCTTTGACTTCAAGGGAAGTTGGGACAAGTTCTTACCATTGGTGGAGTTTTCCTACAACAACAGTTATCAAGCAAGTATTGGCATGGCTCCATTCGAAGCATTGTATGGAAGAAAATGTCGTTCTCCAGTATGCTGGGATGAGGTGGGTGAAGCAACGTTGTTGGGACCGGAGTTGGTACGTATGACTACAGAAAAGATTCAAACGATCCGACAACGTATAAAAACCTCACAAGATCGACAAAAGAGTTATGCTGATCTTCATCGAAAGGACGTGGAATTTGATGTAGGAGATCATGTGTTCTTACGTGTTGCTCCATGGAAAGGAGTTACGAGATTTGGAAAAAGAGGAAAGCTCAATCCTCGATTCATCGGCCCATTTTTAATCCTCGATCGGGTAGGAACTGTGGCTTATAGACTTGCTTTACCGCCATGTATGTCTCGTGTTCATAACGTTTTTCACATATCCATGTTACGCAAATATGTGGAAGATCCGAACCACATTATTGAGTTAGAACCGGACGAAATAGCGGAGGATTTGACGTATGAAGAAGTTCCTGTTCAAATCTTGGATAAGAAGGAACATATTCTACGCTCCAAGGTTATACCTCAAGTCAAAGTTTTGTGGAGAAACCACGATGTTGAGGAAATGACCTGGGAGTTAGAATCTGAAATGAAATCAAGGTATCCTTACCTCTTCGACATACCAGGTATGTACCCTAATTTCGAGGGCAAAATTTCATAAGAAGGGGAGGTTGTAAGACCCAACTTTTATAAATAAAGATGAATTTTCTATAAATATCATTTTTGAATATTATGGAGTTAATTTGATATAATGTTATAGTTGTGGGTAATATTTATAAATTTTGCAAAGTAAGCAAGTTATTATAAAATATTCGTTTGGTCGGGGAATATTCTTTTTGTCGGGGAATATTCGTACGACGGCACAATCATTGGTGGACCCCACAACAGAAGTATAGTCGTAGTTAGAAAACGACAAAATTATCTTTCTATAAAAATAACGGCTGAGGTGTTACCGTTAAAACCGTTAAAACTGTTGAACTACCCGGTAGTAAAAGTACAGTAATACGCGTGGTTGCATAGTAGCACACGGTATTGATTATTGATGCTTACGTGAGAAGTCACTCAGCTATACTTAATTATTGCTACAGTAATTGCTGCATCATATCTCTTAAATTATTGTCATAGTATCATCTGTATAATATGTTATATTATTAAATCAATAATTGAGACGTTGTGGTAAGTTTGGTTATTTTTTATGGGGGGCCCATATGTCATCATCTAAGAGTCTCTTCGTCAATAGTAATTACCGTCGTCAATAGTATTTACCTTGGTCAATAGTAATTACCTTCGTCAATAGTATTTACCTTGGTCAATAGTAATTACTTTCGTCAATAGTAGTTATCCCTTCAATATTACCAAGAGTCATTTGACCCTTCGTTAAGACCAATAGTCATTTGACCCTTCGTTAAGACCAAGAGCCACCTTCAGTTTTTCTATAAATAGAGGCCTAGGGCTTCATTATTTTTCACGAATTCATTCAAGCTATAGAGAGAGAAAGTATAGAGAGAATAAGAGAGAGAGAATAAAAGTATTCTGCTACTTCACTTTTCCAATATCCAGTTCTTTTAAGGTAGGGAATATTATTTCTTTTATATTCATGAAGAGAACTTCTGTTATTCCATTCTTTATTATTCTGTTGGAATAACCAGTATACGCGGTCTACCCTATACTTGGTGACATTCTTCTATTATTCTGTTGGAACATCCTGTCTGTGTGTTTTACACCGGACCTGGTTCCGTTTTTATTATTATTCTGTTGGAACATCCTGTCTGTGTGTTTTACACCGGACCTGGTTCCATTATTTATTATACTGTTCTTTATTATTCTGTCGGAATATCCTGTCTGTGCGTTTACGCCGGACCTGGTTCCATTATTTATTATTCTGTCGGAATATCCTGTCTGTGCGTTTACGCCGGACCTGGTTCCATTATTATTATTCTGTTAAGAATAACCTGTCTGTGCGGTCTATCGCATGCATGGTGATTTCTTTTGTTATTCCATTCTTTATTATACTCAGTTGATTAAATTTTGACTTCTATACTCCATGAAATTAGTGGAATATCCTTGACATTTGCGCTTCATCTAGTATCTATTCATGAAAATATTCTCCTGATCAGTCTTGAATTTTACTCCACAAAGTAGTATCATGTTGACAATTTGGACGTTGTTAATTCTTGGATAAATTAATTCTTGAACTTGTTTTATTGAATTCTTATATCATTGTCATCATCCTCATGTTTATATTCTGTTGAAAGTCATCTGTGGCCTGTAGTGCATAGATGGACTTGGTATGATTATGACCAGGGATTATTCGGTATAATTATGACCGTAATGTTACAAATGATGTGGTAAAAGTCCTCATTGGCCCGTAGTGCATTGATGGACAGTTGTTGGCATGATCATGACCATTAATGAATATACGAATATCCTTGGCCGTAGTGCAGGGGTGATTCGATGATGGGGATTATTTTATTAAGCTGAGTCCCAGCGATCACAGTGTTAGAAAATCTTTTAAATCATAAAAGATAGTAGAATTTATTTTTTACTTGACTCTCTTAATGGATTGCTTGTTCCGCTACAGTTAAACTTGATGTCTATTATATTTTATCAGTTTAACATTGTTGAAGGCTAATGATAATTTATTCTGCATTATCTTAGTCATAATATTTCTTACTGGGCTAGTTGAGCTCACCCTTTCTTTCACTGTTCTCTTCAGGAAATGAGAACGTAGCTGGGGCAAGTCGGGGAACGGAGTGATGGTCCGAATGATAGTATTAGTTAGTAGTCCTCACTATTCTATGTAATGGTGTGTTAATAAATGTAATGAGGACTCCTTTTGAGTATGAATACTCTCTAGAAAATGATATTTGTATTCAAACTCACAGTTTATGTTTTGTCGTATTGTACACGACAGTTGTATTAGTAAGTTGTATTTGTATTCTGTACTATGTATCTGACGACCCAAGATGGGTGATGTATACCTAATTTTGGGGGCGTCACAGAAAATTTCAAAAACAAGTGGTGTTGTGGAGTTTACAAACAAGCTAATTGATGTTCACAAACAAGCTTATTGATGTTTACAAGATATCAAAACTCACTGTGATGGAGTGGCGGTGGCGCTGTGGTCGTGTGGCTGCGATGGAGTGGGCTGTGGCTGTGCCGTCCAGCCGTGCGCACGTGTTGATCAATATGCAAGTTGCAAGTATTTTTGATTTTTTTCTTAAAAAATGTAAATAAATGTTATTTAAATGTAAACAAATGATATTATTAATTACGAAATTAGTTTTATTTGTGTAATTTTAAAATTAAGGACTTAAAAAAAATGATAAATAAAAATATAAGATTGTTATTAAATAATAAAATTTTAAAATTTTAAGAATTCAATTCAATATAGAATTAGTGTTACTACTTAAATAAATGTTATTTTTAAAAATTAGTGTAAAGTTTATTGAATGAGACATTTGATATTATTAATTATAAAATTATTTTTATTTGTGTAATCTTCAAAATTGAGGACAAAAAGAAAATAACAAATACCATATGCTAAGTATGGTTAACATATCTTTAACGTATTAGGCTATTAGTTTTATACTTCTATTCATAAACAAGATGGTTATTAAATAATAAAATTTAAATTTTAAGAATTCAATTTAATATTAAAACTTAAGAACTTAAACATAAATTTAAGAATATATATATATATATATATATATATATATATATATATATATATATATATATATATATATACATTGCTTGAAATAATTAAATTATAGAATTAGTGTTAGTATGTATTATCTTCATATATATAATTATATACTTATTTCTTCTCTCTTAAAAATTTAAATAAATATTATTTTTAAAAATTAGTGTGAAGTTTATTGAATGAGACATTTGATATTATTAATTATAAAATTATTTTTATTTGTGTAATCTTCAAAATTGAGGACAAAAAGGAAATAACAAATACCATATGCTAAGTATGGTTAACATATCTTTGACGTATTAGGCTATATTTTTATACTTCTATTCATAAACAAGATTCTTATTAAATAATAAAATTTAAAATTTAAGAATTCAATTTAATATTAAAACTTAAGAACTTAAACATAAATTTAAGAATTTATATATATATATATATATATATATATATATATCCATTGCTTGAAATAATTAAATTATAGAATTAGTGTTAGTAAGTATTATCTTTATATACATAATTATATATCTTTAACGTATTAGTTTAATAGTTTTATTCATAAACACAATTGATATTAAATAATAAAATTTAAAAATTTAAAAATTTAATTGAATATTAAAACTTAAGAAACTAAATATAAATTTAAGAATTATATTGAATTAAACTAAATATTACAAATGTATCATCATTTATATAATTTGAAGTTGGTACATCTTCAAAAAATTACAAATATAATAAAATTATTTATTTGGACTTGATCTTGTTAACTTCTTGTTGTGATTTGATATGCTACAACCTGCATTAAGAATATGATAAATTATTAGAAAAATAAATACATCAAAATCTGATTTTGGTAGTAATTTTTTTAAAAAAAATCTGCCTAGGTCCCGCCTTTCCCGCCTAGGCCTGGCCCGCCTGGCCCGCCTTCTTTTCTATGCTGCCTAGGCGCTGCCTAGGCCTCCTAGCATTTTTTTTCCACCGATTTGGCCTTAGGCGTGGCGCCAGGCCCCCGCCTAGGCCGATTTTTAGAACACTGAAAAATATATACATATAGCTTATATAAGTATACACAAATCTCCCAATATCTTCTCTTTCTATTTCCACATCTTAGCAAATCCATCAAAATTTCAAAGGCTAGGGACTAGGTAGGTGAGTTGGTAGATTTCTTTAGATTTTATGGAGTAAACAATTAAAATGGCATGTTCTCCAAATCCTATTCTAAAGTTCCGCCCATCACACTCTCTTTTGCCCATTTTTAATTGGATGAATTACATATTCTAGTACATTTTTAAAAATAATTACAATAACAGTACATAGATAAAATAATTACAAAAGTAATACATTTTTCCATTTTTATTTACAAAATTAATGCAATTGAATCTCCTTTAATCGTGGCCCACAATTCTCTCCCTTATCTCTTCCCGTTAATTATTATTTTCTTATTCAAATACATTCAAACACATGAGACCCATTTTTTGTCTTTGTTCATGTTTCTCTCTCTTTTTTCTTCATACTCTTTTTTCCTACTATAAACCAAAGTGGAGGCGGGGGCGGTGTTTGGGTTGGAGGAATCAACAGCCCAACCCCAGTTCCGGTGGCCGATTGCATGAAGGTGTATTTGGGATTTGTTTGTTTCATCTAAAGGTCTTGCATGTGGGAGATGAGGTAATGTAATGCCTGCGAAGGATGACTCAAGATATTCTGGCAAAATTTGAGACTACTGCCTTATTGTGTCATTTTGTGCTCTATTATCCGTCTGGCGTCTGTAGACAAGTCGTTTCTGGCTACATGTCTATCAAGTGATGGTGAAAGGCAGGCAGACAGCTTTGCTTGACGGTGCATGCCGGATCACCAGTTTCGGTGGCCGGTGGCGGTAGGTCTGTATCACCTCTTCTTTTTTAATTTCTTTTATTTGGCTCAAAAAAATCTCACCAAACCCACCCTTTCCTCTTTTTTTTACTATTAGTGGCCAGTGGGGGTACTTTTATGTTTCTTCTACAAGATACACACCACCAACTTTTCTTTGCATTTCAACATACATATATAAGAAGGAAATAATGAGTCTGGGTCTAGAATTTTATCCAGTGGGTGAGGCTGGATGCTAAGAAGTATGTAGTTACTTGTCTTGCTCAGTTTCTGTGGATGTTTTGGTCTCACTTGGCCTCCTTCCAAGATTGGTTCATGTTATAACGCCATTAGTGCATTTGGACACCAAACATTCATACCATGATAACCAAACCTTCATACCAAGGTAAACAAACATTTATATCAAAGTAATCAAACCTTCATACCAAGGTAACCAAACTTTCATATCAAGGTAATCAATCCACCTCCACTTCTGCAGTTTTTTCATAGTGCAATTGGTAACCAAACCTTCGTACCAAGGTAACCAACCCTTCATACCAAGGTAACCAAACCTTCGTACAAAGGTAACCAATTTATTTTGAATGTGATGCAGTTGGTAGCCAAACCTTCATGCAGTTGGTAGTCAAACCTTCATACTAAGGTAATCAATTCAGTTTTATTAGGTTTCCTTCACAGTGCAGTTGGTAACCAAACATTCATATGAAGGTAACCAAACTTTCATACCAAGGTAACCAAAACTTCATACCAAGGTAACCAATCCACCTCCACACCTGTAGTTTTTTCATAGTGTAGTTGGTAACCAAACCTTCATACCAAGGTAACAAACCCTTCATACCAAGGTAACCAATCCACCTCCAAACTTGCAGTTTTTTTCATAGTGCAGTTGATAGCCAAACCTTCATACCAAGGTGACCAGTTCAGTTTTATTAGGTTATCAAGTTATTTTGAATGTAACGCAGTTGGTAGCCAAACCTTCATGCAGTTGGTTGACAAACCTTCAGACCAAGGTAACCAATTAAGCTTTATTAGGTTATTGAATGTGATGCAGTTGGTAGGCAAACCTTCATACAAATGTAACCATTTCAACTTTATTAGATTACCTTCATAGTGCAGTTGGTAACCAAAGCTTCATACCATGGAAACCAAACCTTCATACCACGGTAATCAAACCTTCATACCAAGGTAACTGATCTTTATTAGTGCTTGAATTCATCTTTGTTAATGCTTTACATTAGAATTATTGTTTTCTACATGTTGCTTATTATTTTTTTAATTATGCCAGTCTGATGAATTAGAAGAAGGGGAAATCGCCATGTCTGGAGATTCCCTTATAGATGTCCAGTAATCAGGTAATTGGAACCATGAGCGCGATGAAGGTGAGGAACTGAGGATGAACAGGTTCTGCAACCAAAAATAAAACGGAACCTGTGAAGAAGGAAATTCACGAAAAGAGTAGCGGAGGAGATGGTTACTGTGAGGGAGATTAAGATTTGAATTTTAATATTTGAATTTGAATTTGAATATTTGAATTTATTTTTGTTGTTAGATCCCAAATATTTGAATTTGAATTATTAATTATGGCAGTTATTTCTCATTGATTTTAGGTTTCCTTATTAATGTGAATTGCGTTAGTTTTGTAATTATTTTGTTGATGTACTGTTATTGTAATTACTTTCTAATTGTTGTATAGTAATGTAAAGGACCCTTTTTAATTTCCTTTATTTGCTTATTTAGCTTACTTAGTTTTCTAGAAGACCCACTTGAATATTTAGGCTCAAGTTTGGGTCAATCTATTAATTACTTGGGCTTCCTAATTTAAATTGTTTGGGCCATGAAAAAAATAGTATGGTCTAATACCTAAATTTTATCTTACCCTAATTATTTAATTAAGATTTTTATTCCACTCATTTGAAATTTAAATAATTACTCATGTACATTTAATTGTATAACCAAATTAGACTTTCTTAATTAATTTAAAATAAATAATAACTTGAGATAGTAAAATAAATCTCTAGGTTAATATATATTTTAAATACTAAAATTATTCAATACTACAACCCTTGGGTTATTTAATCCATATTCCTAATATATAATATTAGGTTATAAAGCTTTCTTTTTAATTCACTATATATAATAAAGAAATATATATACACATCTATAATATATATTTATTTAGTCACATACATCTCCTACATATATCATAACATATTTATCATCATTGATAAATAATTATTATATTTATTTACCCACATATTTATTCCATATATGCCACAAAATGTTTAATATATTGATAAATAATTTAATATTCTTATTTCTTGGCCTTCCTTTTTGTTCCATCAATTCATAAACTTAATTAGCTCTAATTGGCTTAATAAGTTATTACATAATCATATAATCACTTTATATTAGTCATATCAATTTAATCACTTAAAGATTATAAATCTTTTTAATTTACCATTCAAGGTTAACATTCAAGTTATGTTAATTCTCAACATAACTTATCTTACTCTTCCTTAATCAAATTGATTAAGTATTCATCATAGTTAACTTAAAATAATTAAATTAACTAACTCACTTAATTCACATAGTCACTTGTATATATGCTTTAAAAAAAATATATATTCGTATATATATATATATATATATATATATATATATAATCGTATAAAATTCTAGGTCCTTACAGATGCTAGGTATGTCATGTGTTAATATCATTAACACGACAACATTTTGCTTATATCACTCGTTCGCAAAACTAAACTATGAACGCTAAATTTTGTAAACTTACACTAGATGCAGGCATGTAAACGATGGTGACCTACATCAAAGTGTATGTTTTGTTTATTATTGGAAAGATACTATTTACTTTATCAAATCGTGAGGTTGTGCATATTAGATATCTTATATTTGTAGAAGATATTGATAATGTATGTGATTATGCATGGGGAGCTACAATTTTGACTTGTTTGTATCGAAATTTACACAAAACAACCTGCATCAATGTAAAGAGTTTCTCTGGTTGTTTAACACTTCTTCAGGTATTTTATTAACTGTAATTTGATTTTTATTTATATTGATATTGACCCTCATACTGTATTTGTAAATTTTAACTTGATAAATTTATGACACATGTTTGGGCTTACGAACGCCTGTATATCGAGAGGCCTAATTATGCAAGAGGGGTCGAGCATTGGTTGCCTCATGCAAGAATGTGGGCCTGCCGAAGAAATAAGGATACCATGAAACAAACAAGAAGACTGTACCCTCCTCATAACCAAATTTTTTATAATTTGATGTGTAGGCAACTGCAATGGTACAATAGATGTCATATACAAAGTTTGATCATTTAGTGGCATAGGAGTATCGAGCAGTCTGAAATAATGGGACCTTGTGTATTCCCTTCATTTAGCTCGACGTTGTAAAATTACAAATGTTTGATCCTGTCTAGAGACAATTTGGAGAAAAATAAGATATTCTCGAGGCCCCGATAGATATGATTGAACTCTGTCAGAGAGAGAGAAAGGATCTGTGTTATAGATTATATTCATGAGCGGAGAGAATATATATTGTCATATGGTATGCATGACAAGACATTGTATTGGACTTTGTAATGAAGATATGAGGTTACTCTGGTCTAACGCCTAAAGTGGTATAAACGGATGACTCACATAAGAATTAGTTGTCCACAACTTGAACCAGATAACACTTATACACCATATAGTTTATTTCATCATAACGAAGCTGCAAACCTTATAAGTTTCATATTCAAGATTTTGTTTAAAACAATTACAATATACTATATATTGTTTATTAATCATATGTCCACTTATATTATAGATCAAGTCAGCGCGAGATTTTGTGCTGAGCATTTTGTGAGTACCACATATGCAAAACCCTCGCTATATATACAAGAAGTGGTATGTCAGGTTATTACTCTTTAACAAAGAACATTAAGGCATTTATGAAGATCCGATGACATGATCCCAAATGTGGCGTCATATCAATTCAGCCAAGAGAGTACGTATCAGGCTTTGACCCATTCAGTCAAGGATCTCCGTATTGGTCCCAACTCCCATTTATGGCGGAGGATGAACCAACTTTGCACTTGACACCTCCTCCCCCTACATGTACAAGCCTACGTATATTGCTGATTTGGAGAGTGTTAAAAATATTCAAGATATGCACTTGAGTTCTATTATTAAAGAAACACCACACAATGAAGCGGGGCCGAACGAGAGTTGTGAGACCCTAGATTTTATGAATAAAAATTTAAATTTCTCAAAATATTTTTTTGAATATTATGGTGTGGATTTGATATAATGTTATAGTTGTGGGTAATATTTATAAATTTTGCAAAGTATGCAAGTTGTTGTATAATATTTGATTGGTCGGGGAATATTCTTTTTATCGGGGAATATTCGTACAACGACGCAATCATTGGTGGACCCCACAACGAAATTATTGTATGATTGAGAAAACGACAAAAATATTTTATAAAAATAACGGCAGAAGTTTTACCGTTAATACTGTTGAACTACTCGGTAGTAAAAGTATAGTAATACGCGTGGTTGCATAGTAGCACACGGTATTGATTATTGATGCTTACGTGAGAAGTCATTCAGTTTTGTTCAATTATTGCTATAGTAATTGTTACATAGTATCTCACGTTATTTGATTCAATTATTGTCGATATTTTATATATTGTTAAAATCAATAATTGAGATGACAAAGTTATTAATATTATTATTTACAATATTAATGATGTCTAGAAGTTCTGTCAAGGAGAGGTTTAGTCACCTAATTGCGCGCCAATAGGGAGAAATTCTTATTGAAAAGCCTCCTCTTTCCTGGGAACAACCTGGTCGATTAATATTGTGAATTATAATAAAGATGATAAATGTTGTTAAAATTATTAATGTGATTTTTATGAAGTTTGCTTATTTTATGGATTCCTATTTACCCATTTTTCAAAATAATTGATAGAAAATTATTTAAAGGTGGGGCCCACATGTGGGGGCCACATGTGGGGCCCATATGTGTTGAAAAATGATTTTGGAAATGGAAGAGTATACGTATGGAAGTATATGTATGTATTGAGTATATAGTGGGAGAAAATGATATGTGAAAGTGATAGGTGTGTGATGTGTGTGTGAGTGGAAAATGGTGGAAAAGTAGTGTGATAGTGATGTGTAAGAGTGTAGTGAAATTAATTTTTGGGTGGGTGGAGGATTGATGTTGGTTATGGGGGAGAAAAATTAAGTGGTGTATATATAATATTGATAAATATAAGTTGAAAACATATGTTTATATATATGTATTATATTTTAATTTTGTTGTGATTTTATTGGTTAGTTGATTGAATTTATTGTATTTGGTTGAAGAAATAATTCTGCAGAAATAATTCGTTCATAAATAGTACACTTCCATTCTCCTATAAATAAAAGCTCATTCCTTCATTATTTCTTACAAATTCACTGAAACTCTAGAGAGAGAAAATCATAGAAAGAAAGAAGAAAAGTTTTCTGCTACTTCCCTACTCTTATATCCAGTTTTTTTACGGTAAGGGGTGTTATTTCTTTTGTATTCAAGAAGAGAACTTCTGTTATTCCATTTTTTTATTGTTCTGTTGGAATAACCTGTATACGCGGGCTACCCTATACTTGGTGACATTCTTCTATTATTCTATCTTTATTATTCTGTTGGAACATCCTGTCTGTGTATTTTATACCGGACCTGGTTCCGTCTTTATTATTATTCTGTTGGAATATCCTGTCTGTGTGTTTTACACCGGACCTGGTTCTGCCTTTATTATTATTCTGTTGGAATATCCTGTCTGTGTGTTTTACACTGGACCTGGTTCCGTCTTTATTATTGTTCTGTCAGAATATCTTGTCTGTGTATTTTATACTGGTCCTGATTCCGTTACTTATTATTCTGTTGGAATAACCTGTCTATGCGAAGTACCGCATGCATGATGATTTCTTTTGTTATTCCATTCTTTATTATACTCAGTTGGTTAAAGTTTTGACTTCTATACTCCATGAAATTAGTGGAACATCCTTGATATTTGCGCTTCATCCAGTATCTTTTCATGGAAATATTCTTCTGAGCATTCTTGAATTTTACTCTACAAAACAGTATCATGTTGACAATTTGAACGTTATCAGTTCCTAGATAAATTAATTCTTGAACTTGTTTTATTGAATTCGTATATCATTGTCATCATCCTCATGTTTATATTTTGTTAAAAGTCATATGTGACCTGTAGTGCATAGATGGACTTGGTATGATTATGACCAGGGATTATTCGGTGTAATCATGACCGTAATGTTATAAATGGTGTGGAAAAAGTCCTCATTGGCCCGCAGTGCATTGATGGACAATTTTTGGTATGATTATGGCTATGGATTCTCTTTGGCCGTAGTGCAAAGATGAATTATTTTATGGCATGATCAGGACCATTGATGAAAACATGATTATCTTTAGCCGAAGTGCATGGATAATTCGTGGTCGTGATACTAAAGAATATCCTTGACCGTAGTGCAGGGGTGATTCGATGATGTAAATTATATTTTTAGCTGAGTCCCAGCGATAAAAGTGATGAAAAACCTTTTAAATCATAAAAGATAGTAGATTTTATTCTCTACTTGACTCTTTTAATGGATTGCTTGATCCGCTGCAGTTAAACTTGATGTCTATTATATTTTATCAGTTTAACATTGCTGAAGGCTAACGATAATTTATTCTACATTATCTTAGTCATAATATTTCTTACTGGGCTAGTTGAGCTCACCCTTTCTTTCACTGTTCTTTTCAGGAAATGAGAATATAGCTGGGACGAGTCGGGAAACGGAGTGATGGTCCAGAGGATAGCATTAGTAGTCATCACTATTCTGTGAAATAGTGTGATAATAATTGTAATGAGGCAAAAGGTTCCCTTTGCCACCTTTATGTTGCGTGAAGAGGAAGATCACTGTTGGGAATCTATAAAACGTACCCAGCCTGACGCACTCAAGATGTCTTGGGAGAAGTTCCAAAAGCTGTTCAATGACAAGTACTTTCCCGAAAGCATTCGTCACACGAAGGAGGTGGAATTTATCAAGTTGGAGCAAAACAACATGACAGTATCGCAGTACGAAGCCAAGTTTGCCGAGTTGTCCCGATTTGCGTCTCACTTGGTTGATAATGAAGAGAGAATGACGCGAATGTTTTTAAGAGGTTTGAAGCCGGAGATACGTCAATATCTTATTTCTCATAAACTGTGTTTGTATTCAGATATTGTAAATAAGGCTCAGTTAGTGGAGCACGATAACGAGTCAACGCAACCAAAAGAGAGCAGCCGGAAAAATGATAATATCGGTGATAACAATCATTAAAGCGGTGACAATAAACATGGAGGGAATCAATATGCCAGAAATGATAACCACTTCGGTGGTAATCATGGTCAAGACAATAAGAATGAACATTTCAAGAAGAGGAGATTCAACAATGATGGAAAGACGTCAGCACCAACAACCGTTGTTAAGGAAGGAGAACGACCACCTATCATATGCTTCAAATACGGAGGGGTGGGACACATCAGTCCAAACTGCGCGATACCGTCCAAAGCATGTTATAATTGTGGAAAAGAAGGTCACCTAGCCCGATTTTGTCGTTTACCAAAGACAAGTTTAGCTAAGATGGAGGCACCAAAGACTGTTCCAGAAAAGTCAAAATCGGTAGTGCAAGGGAGAGCGTTTTTCGTGACTTCTCAAAAAGCGAGTAACCAGAACGAAGTTAGCACGGGTTAGTTAATTCTAAATTGCGAAGTCTATACCTTATAAGATACCGATTCTACCTATTATTTTATCTCTCTTGCTTGCGTTCAACGTCTAAATTTGACTACGGAGAAGTTAAACTTTGATATATCTGTTTAAACTCAGTTGGAAGAAACCTTCGTTACCTCCACTATTTATAAATCTTGTTTGATTCAAATCGACACTTTCACGTTACCTGTTGATCTTATCTCTTTGAAAATACTTTCCTTTGATGTGATTTTTGGAAATGATTGGTTAACTACTCATCATGCTTTTCGTAAGGTTGTTAGCTTTCATATTCCTAACCAACCTGTAATGCGAATTCAAGTAACCAAACCACTAAAGTCAATCATTGTCATATCAAGCCATAAATAAAGAGCCCCGATCCTTTTGTTGTTCACTTTCTTATGTGGAATGCACCGAAGCCAGACTTTCTGTAGGCAACGTCGTGAATGACGATGACAAGTTGATAGGTATCAATGTGACGTGTTATCCAAGTCTTGGATGAGAGTCACAGTTTTGAATGGTATTTCTATTGTTAATAAATTTCCTAACGTATTCTTGAAGACTTCTTAGCCTACCCTAGAGCGTGAAATAGAATTTTGTATTGACCTCAGTACAAAACCTATTTCTTAAACCCTCAAATATTTTTTCAACCAAAACGAACGTATAATGCGCCAAAGACGTTGGCTCGAGCTGTTGAAGATTACGATCGTACCACTCAATATCATCGTGGAAGTGTGAATGTAGTAGCTGACGCGTTGAGTAGAAGATCGTATGCGAGTGCAATGTTGTTAACACAAAGACCCATTTTGTATAACTTACAAATGATGAAGATAGAGTTAAAGACTCTAGAAACTCACGTGAAGATAACGAATATACGATTATAATCGACTTTAATCGATAAAGTTAAAGCCGTTCAATCTACATACTTAGAGCTGATGAATGTGAAGAAGAAGGTTCAAGAGGGCGTTATTCTAGAAGCAATAATCGACGAAGAGAGGAAATCTCAACCCTCGATTTAATTGGCCCATTTGAAATCCTCGATCAAGTAGGAACTGTGGCTTATAAACTCGTTTTACCGCCAAGTATGTCGCGTGTTCATAACGTATCGATGTTACGTAAATATGTGGACGACCCAAACCACATTTTTGATTTAAAATCGGACGAGATAGCGAATGATTTAACGTATGAAGATGTACCTGTTAAAATCCTAGAATATATTCTACGCTTAAAGGTTATACCTCAAGAGTTAGAATCTGACGAAGTGTCCTCATCTGTTCGGCATACCAGGTATGTACGTAAATTTTGAGGGCGAAATTCCATAAGGAGGGGAGATTGTGAGACCCCAGATTTTATGAATAAAGGTTTAAATTTCTCGAAATATTTTTTTTGAATATTATGGTGTGGATTTGATAAAATGTTATAGTTGGGGGTAGTATTTATAAATTTTTCAAAGTATGCAAGTTGTTGTATAATATTTGATTGGTCGGGGAATATTCTTTTTATCGGAGAATATTCGTACAACGGCGCAATCATTGGTGGACCCCACAACGGAATTATTGTCTGATTGAGAAAACGATAAAAATATTTTATAAAAATAACGGCGGAAGTTTTACAGTTAATACTGTTGAACTACTCGGTAGTAAAAGTACAGTAATACGCGTGGTTGCATAGTAGCACACGGTATTGATTATTGATGCTTACGTGAGAAGTCATTCAGTTTTGTTCAATTATTGCTATAGTAATTGTTGCATAGTATCTCACTTTATTTGATTCAATTATTGTCGATATTTTATATTTTGTTAAAATCAATAATTGAGACGACAAAGTTATTAATGTTATTATTTGTAATATTAACGATGTCTAGAAGTTCTATCAAGGAGAGGTTTGGTCACCTAATTACGCGCCAATAGGGAGAAATCTTTATTGGAAAGCCCCCTCTTTCCTGAGAACGACCTGGACGATTAATATTGTGAATTATAATAAAGATGATGACATTCTTCTATTATTCTGTCTTTATTATTCTATTGGAACATCCTGTCTGTGTGTTTTACACCGGACCTGGTTTCGTCTTTATTATTATTCTGTTAGAATATCCTGTCTGTGTGTTTTACACCGGACCTGGTTCCGCCTTTATTATTATTCTATTGGAATATCCTGTCTGTGTGTTTTACACCGGACATGGTTCCGTCTTTATTATTGTTCTGTTGGAATATCCTGTCTGTGTATTTTACACCGGACCTGATTCCGTTATTATTATTCTGTTGGAATAACCTGTCTATGGGAAGTACCGCATGCATGGTGATTTCTTTTGTTATTCCATTCTTTATTATACTCAGTTGGTTAATGTTTTGACTTCTATACTCCATGAAATTAGTGGAACATCCTTGATATTTGCGCTTCATCCAGTATCTTTTCATGGAAATATTCTTCTGAGCATTCTTGAATTTTACTCTACAAAGCAGTATCATGTTGACAATTTGGACGTTATCAGTTTCTAGATAAATTAATTCTTGAACTTATTTTATTGAATTCTTATATCATTGTCATCATCCTAATATTTATATTTTGTTGAAAGTCATCTGTGGCCTGTAGTGCATAGATAGACTTGGTATGATTATGACCAGGGATTATTCGGTATAATCATGACTGTAATGTTACAAATGGTGTGGAAAAAGTTCTCATTGGCCCGTAGTGCATTGATAGATTGTTTTTGGTATGATTATGGCTATGGATTCTCTTTGGCCGTAGTGCAAAGATTAATTATTTTATGGCATGATCAGGACCGTTGATGAAAACATGATTATCTTTAGCCGAAGTGCATGGATAATTCGTGGTCGTGATACTAAAGAATATCCTTGGCCGTAGTGCAGGGGTGATTCGATGATGTGGATTATTTTTTTAGCTGAGTCCCATCGATAAAAGTGATGAAAAACCTTTTAAATCATAAAAGATAGTAGATTTTATTCTCTACTTGACTCTTTTAATGGATTGCTTGTTCCGTTGCAGTTAAACTTGATGTTTGTTATATTGTATCAGTTTAACACTGTTGAAGGCTAATGATAATTTATTCTGCATTATCATAGTCATAATATTTCTTATTGGGCTAGTTGAGCTCACCCTTTCTTTCACTGTTCTCTTCAGGAAATGATAATATAGCTGGGACGGGTCGTGGAACGGAGTGATGGACCAGATGATAGTTTTAGTAGTCTTCACTATTCTATTAAATAGTGTGACAATAATTTTAATAAGGAATCCTTTAGAGTTTTTATACTCTCCAGTAGACAATATTTGTATTCAAACTCAGTTTATGTTTTATCGTATTGTACACGACAGTTGTATTATTAAGTTGTATTTGAATTTTACACCATGTATTTGGCGACTCAAGATGGGTGATGTATACCTATTTTGGGGGCGTCACACCAGCAATCATCAATATAAGAAAACAAAACTTTGTCTAAGACAATGAATACATATAACATTATAAATTAACAAAAGTCATGTTCAAAGTTTCCAAATGTGCACAAACCTCTATTAAACGTACGTTAAGAGAAATAAAATTATGAAGATCCAGGCTTTTTCAATCCTAAAGCTTTATAATGGTATTTCTTATCATGATTTGTAAATATTTCATATATTGCATATTTTCGAAGTGGCTTTTATCTTGTGATTTGTGCGACATCACTTTTCATTCGTGTAGCTTTTTTACGACCTTTTGTCTATGAACAAATTGGATCAAAAACAGGATCACTGGGCTTAGCATCATCATCACCATCACACATTTCCATAGCTTCTCTTGCCTAGATAACAGATTACAGATTGTCATCCCAACTTATATTGACACCTTCGGCAGGGATTTTGACCACAAATTTTCCTCACGGTTAAGCATTTCATGATCATATCTGGTAGCTTTTTTAGAACATGAAACATCTAACACAAAACTCAAAAATTATTTGCACAAATAACTGTACCATCAGATTTATGTCTTAGCATAATCTATGACCGAGGTTAAAATGCACGGGGCGACACCGTTGGTTTTGTTAGTATCTTGAGTCCATCGCTTGTGTATCAATTCTACGGGAATTACTACAAGAGAAAGGTCTAATTCCGATGGAATATTTCTTCGAATATAAATCTATTCCGTCGGAATAACCGTATTCCCAACAAAATAGTCTGTTGGCCATTTTGTCGTAATAAAGGTCATCAGGCTTTAGTTCATCCACAATTTTGTCAGAACTAAATATGGTTGACAAAATTAGTGTCGACAAATTATTCGTCGGGATTTGATTAAAGTCGACGAAGTGTCTCTGACGGACGAATTCTATGGATAATTAATATAGACCCTATTTCAGCATGGGTAAGCCCTGAGGCTGATGGAATATCCGTCGAAATTAGTTAATATTTTATCAGATATATGAAATTTGAAAATAAATTAAATTCCTGATTCCCGACGAAAATTTCGTCGATTTTAGCGTATTTTGTCGAAAATAGGGTTTTTAATGATATTTTTTTATAATTTTCAGATTTTTAAACCCCATTTTTTTACATGTAACCGACTTTATCCCAACAACATATACAACATAACTACAAAAACCTGCTTTATCTCGTCAAACATGCATACAATAATCTAACAAGTGTCAATATGAACTAACTAATTAATAATAACAACTATAAGCAAATGTTCCATAAATTATACAATATGATTAACAAAACTTATAAAGACTCAACTAAACTACAATTTTTTACAATATATAAAAATGATATATAATTAAATGAATATACAAATGATCTATTAACTAGTATAAAGAGGATCATCAGGTGGAGGTGGACGACAGTGCTACTCTGGTGTATGAAAATCAGCGTCGTCATCCCCCCGCTCACCATTGCCACTATGCTCAGCATCACTAACCCGCTTGGCATCTTCACCTTGTTGATAAAATTAAAATTATAAATCATTAGTTCGTATGAGAGAATTAAACATACTGCTAAATGAAAATAAAATAACATGCAGAATAGCTGAGTAGGCAAAGGTTGATTTTCTATCGAACCTAAAGCCTCCAATAGTAGGTTAATCACCATCTGGAGCACCTCGCAGCTTAACGTGATGAGCTGCTCCTGCGGTAATCTTGTACTCTCAACGGTGGCTGTGACGCCCCCAAAATAGGTCCACACAACCCATTTTGAGTCGCCAAATACGTGGTACATAATTTAAATATAAACTTCATTTATACAACAATTAATTATCGTGTAAAATACGAAAAAATATAAGCTGTGAGTTTTAATACAAATATTGTCTTGTAGATAATATCAAACTCAAATAAAGTCCTTATTACAATTATTGTTACACTATTTTAAAATAGTGAGGACTACTATAATAACCATCTTGGACCATTACTTCACTCCCGACTAGTCCCAGCTACATTCTCGCCTCTTGAGAAGAACAATGGAACCAAAAGGAAAAGGGTAAGCTCAACTAGCCTAATAAAGAATATTATGACTAAGATAATATAGAAAAAATTATCCTTAGTCCTCAACAGGGAAAATCTGATAGGATACAATAGACAACAAGTTTTAAATCAATAACTGCAACGGAAATAACAATCCATTAGAAGAGTCAAGTAGAGCATGATGTCTACTATCTTCTATGATTTAAAAGTCCATCATCAATATTTTATCCCTATAACCAATCAATAATTATTTCCAATCAACGAATTATATATGCACTACGGGCCAAAGATAATCGTTTGTATCACCAGTGGTCATGATCATGCCAAACACCTGTCCATCTATGCACTACGGGCCAAAGAAGACTTTCACCACAAACCTTTATTTGTAACATTAAAGGATATGATTATACTAATACACAATTTTTGGTCGTAATTATACCAATCAACAGTCCATCTTTGCACTACAGGCCAAAGATGACTTCACTACAATATAAGTATGAGGATGATGACAATGATATAAAGAATCAATCAAGTGAGATCAAAAAAAAATATTAGAGATTTATAATTTAATTTATCCCGAGTTTCAAGAATGTCCAAATTATCAACATGATAACTAATTGTGGAGTAAAATTCAAGAATGATATTCATGTATCAAAAATAATTCGGACATAAAAGAAAATTAAATTCTATTGTGAATAGTACTTATGAATAGTACTGCACGAATAGTACCGTAAGAATAGTGCCTGTGAATAGTACCGTATGAATAGTACCCCGACATAAAAATATTAAAATTTAATAAGAAAGTTCAGACTAATATTCCAGAGAAATGATATTAGATGAAGCGCATAACTTAATGAATTTCTAATCATTTCAAGAATTATAGAAGCAATACTTATCATAGTAAGTTTAAATTTAGGAATATGAAATGAAATAATATCACTTACATAATATGGATTATGAAAGAAAATGATATTTTTTACGAGTATTGAAATAAAATAATATCATTTATCTTAGTAGAAACTAGATTTGACTGGAATATCGAATATTATCTTGCGAAAATCTTTTTCTAAAAGCTACACTCAAAGTATTCTTATACTCAAAAGAAATACTCACAATATTACAGTAAGAACGCTTGTGATTTTTGGTGTGTTTAGGAAGGAGGGTTACCCCCCCTTTTATAGCGCATCACGGAGGAAGGAACAAACTAATCAGCCTAACTTGCCTAACTTTTTCTCTTTCTCCGCCTAACTTTTTTCTTTCTTTCTTTGCCTAACCTTCCTTTCTTATTGGTTGAGGGCCCATGAATTAGTAAACCAAAAGAATTGCAGGAAATGAATTAGGAAAGAATAAGTGCACGGAAGTTTGAAAAAAAAGAATTCAAAATAAAAATGATAATCTTCACTCCACTTTTATTCACATGCTGAAAATTATATATATTATTATAATATTGCTATTTAAATAATACATTATAATAATATATTTGAATGAATATTTTATCGAAGAAAATAATATGCCAAACTTTCAGCAAATGTTTCATGCTAAATTCCTTCATTTATATCAAAATTGAACCAATATCCACCATATAATAATTATTCATAATTAATATTATAAGCTCACAATATTAACAACCAAATCATTCCCAGGAAAGAGGAGGCTTTCTGATAAGGATTTATCCTTATTAGCGCGCAATTATATAACCTAACCCCTTTCCTCGATAGAATTTTCTAGACATTGCCAATAATGTTAACTAACAATATTATTCAAATAATATAAAATATTATGCAGATGTTACTAAAAAAATTATTGAATCAATAATATGAGATACTATGCAACAACTATTGTGACAATTATTGAATACTAAGTGACTTTTTACGTAAGAATCAATAATCAAAGATATTGTGCAATACCGTGTGCCTATTGTGCAACCACGCGTATTACGGTACTTTTATCACCGGGTATTTCAACAGTTAATGGTAAAAGTTTTGTCATTATTTTTTATAAAAAGGTTACTTCTGTCGCTTTCTATATCCGACAGCTATTCTGTTATGTGGTCCACTAATGATTACGCCGTCGTACGAATATTCCCTGACAAAAAGAATATTCCCCGACCAAATAAATATTTTATGACAACTTGCTTACTTTACAAAATTTGCACATATCACCTACAACTATAGCATTATATCAAATCAACACCTTATTCAAAATAATATTTAGAGAAAATTAAATCTTTATTCATAAAAAGTTAGGGTCTTACAGCAGAGATAGAGAGTGGGAATAAGGGCTTAGCTGGAAAAGGAGAAAGATTAAGAATAAGCGGTTATTATACTCTAACAGCCCATCAAAGGTATACTAATTCAAACATATTCCATTCCTTTTCCATTCCATTTTGATAGTGTTAGTGGACTGTTAGTGGTCAGATAGCTTGTATATGGTTGGTACACTAAATTGCTGACTGCTATGTTGATTTTGGGATCTATGATTACTGTCATATGGTTAAATTTGTTGTGGTTGTTATTCTTGTTGTTGTGCTTAGTTAAAATGAGATTTATTAATGATCAAAAGCCATAAGGCTGGAACCAAGTTGCTTGGAATATATATACTATGTGCCTATATCACTACAACAAAAAGGCTTATCAGCGACCACATATATGTGATCGCATACGGTCGCAGATGAGCAGTAGCGATCGACTGCGGTCACTGATATTAGTCGCACATAATTTGGTCGTTGGGTGGACATCATCGACCATTATTAGCGACCGACTTATCAGCGACCGAAGCCGTCGCTAATCTGAGTCATGCTGAGTCAGTTATCAAGGATGACATGGCACACGTATCAGCGACCAGCAATAGCGACCACATCGATCGTTAGTTTCCAAGGAGCTATCAGTGACCGCTCTCTAGTATTAGCGACCGCATGCGGTCGCTGATGTTGCTATTTTTTTTTAAAAAAAATTCCTGTTTTATGGATTTCCCAAAAAAATACCCTACTTTGTACCTGCTTTCTATCCCAACACACAGCAATATATATAAGCATCCATATAAACATTCATCAATGATTTATATATATCCCAACACATCCACAATAGTATATATAAACATCCATCCATATAATAGAATCGTAAACCAACACAATATTAAACCAAATCAATTGTCCAGAGAATGAATATAGAAGTACAAGGCTTTAAATATCTAAAAAACAAGTCTAGCTCTTCATGCATCATCCAAATTAGTAGGACCCTGTAATTAACAAAAGAATAAAACATGTTACATGTGTTGATACTGCTATGACTTAGGGAAAGCTAAACAATAGACAATGTAGTGAAACATAAGTAAGACTGTGACAGTAATAATATCTATGTATACCTCATCGCCATCCTGATGTCGTGCTGATACCGCCACTGTATCCGCCAACTCATCAGGACTCAGAGACTGCAGATGCCTGCCCAATATACGAAGAAGATCATGATCTCGACAGATCGCTCTCACACAGTCAGTAGGAGTATGATAGGCTGGATGTAAGACCCCAACTTTTATGAATAAAGAATAATTTTCTCAAAATATATTTTTGAATATTATGGTGTGGATTTGATATAATGTTATAGTTGTGGGTAATATTTATAATTTTTGCAAAGTAAGCAAGTGGTTATATAATATTTGATTGGTCGAGAAATATTCGTTTTAACAGGAAATATTCGTACGACGGTACAATCATTGATGGACCCCATAATGGAAGTATTATCGTAGTTAGAAAATGACAGAATTATCTTTTTATAAAAATAACGGCGAAAGTGTTACCGTTAAAACTGTTGAACTACCCGGTAGTAAAAGTACAGTAATACGCATGGTTGTATAGTAGCACACGGTATTGATTATTGATACTTACATGAGAAGTTACTTAATTATACTCAATTATTGCTATAGTAATTGCTCCATCATATCTCTCATATTATTGATTCAATTATTGTGACAATATCATCTGCATAATATTTTATATTATTAAATCAATAATTGAGACGACAAAGTTATTCATATTATTATTTACAATATTGACAATGTCTAGAAAGTTCTGTCAAGAAGAGGTTTGGTCATCTAATTGCGCGTCAATAAGGAGAAATCCTTATCAAAAAGCTCCCTTTTTCCTGGGAATGATCTGGTTGTTAAATATTATGATTGTGAGTTATGATATTAATGATGAATAAGTTCGTGTTGATTAAAGATGAAATTGATAGTTCCATTGTATGGGAATTATTAGTGTTAGTGGAAATCGACATTTATTTCAATATTAATTGATGTTTGGAAGTTATACTAACCAATCGGGTAATTAATCGGATAAATGAGAAATTAATTGCTATTAATTCACATGATGATAACTATTTGTTCAAATGTGTGTACTATTGATTCACATTCTTGTACTATTAGGGGTGGTGGTGCAAGATTGATAATACTTCCATGACTAAGTTAAAAATGGAGGTATAGATGGATGTACTATACTGTATTTCGTATTTTCACATGTCTAGAACTATTGATTCACATGATTTACTATTAATTCACATTATTTACTATTAGGAGAGGTGGTGTAAGTTTGATAATACTTGCAGAACTAAATTAAAAATGAAGAAAAAGAGGAAGTTATTATACTGTAATATTTCGAGCCCCAAAACGTGTAATTATCGAAATTATATTTTTCTATAAATAGAAACTCATTCTTCCTTCATTTTTCTCCAATTCACAAAAGTTATAGAGCAATTATTATAGAGGGAAAGAAGAAGAGAAGTCTGCTATCTCACCATTGCAATATCCAGTTTTTCTAAAGTAAGGGGTATTATTTCTTTCGTATTCATGAAGAGAGTTATTTTCTTTCAATACTTGTAAGGATTGTTATTCCATTCTTTATTATTCTATTGGAATAACCTGTCTGTGCGGTCTATCGCATGCCTGGTGAATTCTTCTGTTATTCTATTTTTTATTATTCTATTGGAATAACCTGTCTGTGCGGTCTATCGCATGCTTGGTGAATTTTGTTGTTATTTCGTTCATTATTATTTCGTTGGAATATCTTGTCTGTGCGGATTACGCATGACCTAGTTCTTTTATTTATTATTCTGTTAGAATATCATGTCTGTGCGGATTACGCATGACCTGATTCTATTCTTTATTATTCTGTTGGGATAACCTGTCTGTGCGGTCTATCGCATGCCTGGTGAATTCTTCTGTTATTCTATTCTTTATTATTCTGTTGGAATAACCTGTCTATGTGGATTACCGCATGCATGGTGAATGATCCTTCGTATTCATTTCTTATTAAATTGTGGAAATGATCTGTCTATGTGAATTACCTCATGGCGGACAAAAATTCATTTGCAGTTTCATATATTCTATTATACTCAGTTGGTTAAAGTTTTGACTTCTATACTCCATGAAATTAGTAGAATATCCTGGATATTTGCGTTTCATCCAGTATCTTTTCATAAAAATATTCTTCTGAGCATTCTTGAATTTTACTCCACAAAGCAGTATCATGTTGACAATTTGGATATTATTGATTTCTGGATAAATTAAAATTATAAATCTTTAAAATTTATCTTGAACTTGTTTTATTGAATTGTCATCATCCTCATGCTTATATTGTGATTAAAGTCATCTTTGGCTTACGTGCATAGATGGACTTGGTATGATTATGACCAGGGATTATTCGGTATAATCATGACCGTAATGTGACGAATGATGTGGTAAAAGTCCTCATTGGCCTGTAGTTCATTGATGGACAGTTGTTGGTATGATTATGACTAGAGATTATTCAGTACAATCATGACCATTGATGATTACATGAATATCCATGGCCGTGATGCAGGGAGGATTCGATTTTATTTATTAAGCTGAGTCTCAACGACAAAGTTGATGAAAAACTTTTTAAATCATATAAGATAGTAGATTTTATTCTCTACTTGACTCTTCTAATGGATTGCTTGTTCCGCTGCAGTTAAACTTGTTGTCTATTATATTCTATCAGTTTAACATTGTTGAAGGCTAATGATAATTTATTCTGCATTATCTTAGTCATAATATTTCTTACTGGACTAGTTGAGCTCACCCTTTCTTTCACTGTTCTCTTCAGGAAATGAGAACGTAGCCGGGACTAGTCGGGGAATGGAGTGACGCTCCAGATGATAGCATTAGTAGTCCTCACTATTCTGTTAAATAGTGTGACAATAAATGTAATGAGGACTCCATTTAGTGTGAATATTGTCTAGATGACAATATTTATATTAAAACTCATAACATATATTTTGTCGTATTTTACACGACAGTTGTATAATTAAGTTTTTATTTGTATTTTGTACTATATATTTGGCGACTCAAGATGGGTGATGTATACCTCTTTTGGGGGCGTCACACTGGATGACCTGATGACTGTGTAGACTGGGTAACAGAGCTGCATGTGCCACTGATGGTCGGGCGACGTTTTTGTCCTTGGCCTTTAACGTAGATTTTTTTCATAACTGACACCCTCTCCCACAATTCTTGATCAATCGACGGACTCGGGGTGCCTTCAGGATAGCGCTCGTTCATTAAGCTCTTATAAGTGTCATGTCTGAAGGTTAACAATAAATAGTTAAAAATGAATAAAAAATGCTAAAAAAGGTCGTCACAATTTATAAACAACATATTAATATAAAGTTAACTTATTATCGCTATCTAAACAGCCTCAGGCAGACCATCGCGGGTGGCCACATACACATCCAACCAATTGATAGGTTGACCCTGAGATTGAGACTCTTATAGTTCATGTTCTCATATTAATATGTAAACATATAATATTTTAGCTACGTAAAAAACATGACTGTAAATATAAAAATAAATAACTAATCCAATAAGCTTGTTATACATACGTACCTTGGCAGCAATATGCTGCAGCTGTGATATACTGCCTCCCTGATACGTGCCTTTTGCCTTTTCGCCTTTAGATACACCTGAGGATCTATTCGAGGTGACAGTCTTGCGTCTCTTGACCCAGTTCTCAGCTTTTCACTGATCACACATCTGCACCCATATAGGTTGTGCGCACCACCAGGGGCCATGCTCATGCATATACTGCTCACCCTATCCTGGATGGTCAATCTCTGCATTATGTAGGGTTTCTGTCATTCCTTGTTCAGATTATCTTTAGTTCGGATGACGCACTTCTGCCAGAACAATGTCTGAATAACTGATGCTTGCGTGTTGTCCCATCTATACCTTTTCTGCAAATAAAACAAAAATAATAATATTAAAACTGTGATATTACCATAATCCAATATTACTAAACAATATTTTTTGATTAACTATATATTATCTATCAGAGTGATAAAAAAATATACCTAAAATTCAGCCCAAACTACATCCTTATGGGCGAGAGGTATGCTCGCCCACGTAATCACTGGCGTAGGCCAGTTCTGTAAGCATAATTGTGAAATGCGCTTCACAATTTTACTATCCTGAAAATCACTACAATATACAATAATTTACATTAAAGATAAGTAATTTTATTATAATATGAAAAATAATTTACATTAGTATATATCTATAATAATGGAAATATAAAATGGTTATATATACACGATGTTTAACTTACGTGCTTTCTAGAGGAGGACGAATCTGTATGAGAATGCAGTCATTTGGATTAGTCGGGGCCTTTGGCACATGATTAGGGCCCTGACCCAACCCGCACTTTCGTTGTGCTGGTTCAAAAGACATCTATAAATAAAAAATTTAGTATGTTATTATGAGTTATATGATTTGCATATATAAATAAAATGACAATAATGACAAGTAATTGTATGAAATAGTTAACTACGACAACTATAAATGAATGGTACATAAGCATGTCAAGGATATAGAGAACATGTATACATGTAATTGTATGTAATACAATTAAAACTAAACATACATTTTAATGAAAATCGTTGTCTGAGTCAGAATCATTTTGTATAAGTAAAATGACAATAATGACAAGTAATTATATGAAATAGTTAACTACGACAACTATAAATGAAAGGTATATAAACATGTCAAGGATATAGAGAACATTCCTTTATGTAATTGTATGCAATACAATTAAAACTAAACAAATATTTTAATGAAAATTGTTGTCTAAGTTAGAATCATTTTGTATAAGTATCGGAGATTCATAACCATCTTCTACTTCAAATTCAGTGTCAGTGTCAATCAATAACTCTACCTCAGTATCAATGTCATCTGGCACAATAACTGTCTTGGGATCCAATTCATCAGGTTCATCTCCTCCCTCTAACTGGATTAATTCATTGGTGTCCACCATATTTATTATATGAGGTCTATGAAGCATCTCCTCTTGATAGAAATCCCCGTCTACTACTTGGACACGACTGCGAGCGGGAGTATGAATTACAACTTGTCAATCTGCAGGCGGTCTATCCCTTTTTCTAACAGGACTAGGAGTGTAATATACTTGTACTGTTTGAGTTGGCAACACAAATGGTGCGTTGACGTACGTGGACCTATGGTGGTCAATATCGGCGATTCCATGTTGATCGACACGTATCCCTTTTTCTGAATCAAACCAACAACACTTGAACAAGTTAATATAACCCCCATAAGTACCCTTGTACGACAACTCGATGATTTCCTCTAACTCCCCATAAAAGGCACGACCAAACTCATTGTAACAATCTTCTTGAACACACACTCCAATATTAGTTGTTCTTTTGCCGCGAGCATATGTCTTTGTATAAAATTCACAACCATTTATTTTGTAACCATTGCGAATGACTTGGTCCCTGTCTGGACCCATAGCTAGGACTTGTATATTTGGAGGAATCGTTCCCACATTAAGAGCCAACAAAAATTCTATTAAATTAAATAAATTCATAAATTAATACGATATATGTCGTGCTTAATTAACTTAACTTACTTTGTCCTTTAGCCAAAGAAATTTTTTTTTATCACGACTAACTTGAATATATTTATCAGTGATGCCTGGCTGCTTTGCTTTTAACTCGTCATCGTATGTTCTATATAATTTTATAAACATTAACATATATTAATATAAGATTATAGGTTAAGATATAAGTCCAATATATATGAATTTTACATATATACCTCACAAATTCATTAATCTCCTCGCATGTAATTCTTGCTCAGAAAGGAATATGCGCTTCTCTTTTCCATAAGCGCGACCCGATAAACCAAATACAGAAAGCCGACCATTTAGTTCTACATTGCCCCCATCATCATGTCTCGGGACTCAATTGGCCTTTGTCAAGACTTCATCGAGAAAATAGTCTAAGATAAACATAGATATCTCATCGAAACTGTATGCCTCACATATCGACCCCTCGACATAAGCTCTATTCTTCACCTTCCTCTTAAGGTTTCCCATGACCCTCTCGAAAGGGTACATTCATCTATATTGAACGGGGCCACTAACACGAGCTTCATAGGATAGATGGATTTGCAAATGCTCCATAGAGTCAAAAAAACTAGGAGGGAATATTTTTTCAAGCTTACACGTGATCTCAATGATGTTGTTCTCAAGTATAGACATGTCCTTTTCATTTAACGTTGTTGAACATGTCTCTGAAGAAATGACTAAGATCAGTTAAAGCATTCCATATTGGTTTATCAAGCAATATGAAGGTTTTATTGACTTGTAATTAGTTTATCCTTTTGTTGTTTTCAAAATCATTTTTGCCTGCATTAAAGAATTAAGTTTATTTTGAAAAGATGGGGAATATGATTAGTTTGAGATTATTTATTTATCGTTGGACTGCCATGAATCTAACTTATTTCTACTCTTTTGTCCTTGATTTTGTAGCTTTATTCATTTAACTTATTGCGTTTCTTAGTTATATCAACACAGCCCTCTTTGGCCTTAACAGTTTTAAGGCCTTACTTGGATTTATTGCTTTAATTCTCTACAACTTTATTTCCCTTGTCTTATAGATTCATCTCAAGGCATTATTGCTTTAACCATTCTTGATTTCCTTAGTAATAACCACGGCAACCCTCTAAGGCTAAATATATCTAGCAGCCTTTATTGTTGCTTTAACAATTCTCTAGCATAGTTTAATTTGGCTTAGTAACCTCTTATCATTTCACTATGTTGTAGCCATGTTTTGCTTGTTATCCTTTTGTTTCCTCTATTTAACTAAGTGTGTCTAGTAGCTCACTTAAATGTACTAACAGTTTCTTAACATTTCCTATTTTAGCTTAATAGCCCCCCCATAACTGCAGCCAAGCTTGGCTTGACCCCGTGAGGCTTGACTAAGCTTGGCGTGGCCTCGTGTGGCCTCGCAGCCCCAACTTAGCTTATCTGCCCCAACTTTGATTCAAATGTTAGTTTACACCTAACTTTAGATAAAATATATATGGTATATTAAAATATTTTGAGCATATAGAACCCCTTCATTTCAGTCATAATATGTTGTCCAAAACAGTACCCAAGTTGCCTAATATCTGACTTTTAGACAAAACAGTCCATTTGAAACTTTTGTCAAACATGTGGTGTGCACAGTTTTGTGTTACCAAATTCATAGTTATTAGTTTATATCATAAACCCATACTTATCCCCCTTATTACTCCACAGCCCAACCTATCTCCTTTATTCATTTCCAGCCATAACAGTTCATAGAACAACCAAAACAGTTTACTATTCAGCCATACATATGACAAAGTAGCACATTTAAAAACTAATTGGTTTACTTTCTTCATAAAATTAACTCAATTCTTTTGATTTTCGCTTAGAATTGAATATCAGAAAATCATACATCAACATATCCATACTCATCATTATAATTTCCAAGTTCTAAGAATTAAATTCTCATTTAGGCACATATACAAATACATAATAGGCATGGAGATCAATTTGAACTTTTCAACTTTAGTTCAAAATGAGCAACCCCAGATTTCTATATGAAATTAATTCAACACATCACTAATAAGAACTTTTAAATCAGTAAATGATTCCATTATCACTAATACCAGTAAATTAATCAAGCCCATTTTAATTGCATCACATCACTAATACCAAATATTTCTAAATGATTCCATTATCCGATTCTCGTAGCCATATAAGAACTTTTAAATCAGTAACATCATGAAGAAGAAAGAAGAAAAATAAATAAATTAACTTCACTCGTGCTTTACTTTACTAGAGAATAGCTAGATTTTCCCCACTTCCATTAAATCTTCATCTCCATAGATACTATTTTAGATGAGATAGATACTAAAAGCTCAGAAATCGCGCCTATCCCTCTCCTTTCTTCTCCTTTTCTTTACCTTTATTCTCATTTTTTTTTATCTGAATACCTGGTTCGACTGAGATTAAATTGAATCAGCGATCGCTTTCTACGACCGCATGCGGTCGCTGATATTTAAACATGTGGCATTATTAGCGACCGAATGAGGTCGCTGTTACGAACCAGTGGCAATTCGACTTGCCGCTCTACTTTTGCATCAATTTTTAGGAGGGAAAATACCTTCAGCGACCAAGTACGTACCTATTAGCGACCACATGCAGTCGCTAATACTAATAGTGACGAAATTACATTGCGGTCGCTACTGTCGGTCGCTGTTAATGTTATTAGCAACCGAAAGGGACGGTCGCAGATGTTTTTGGTCGGTGTTAGACATTTTTCCTGTAGTGTATGTGGACTGCAGACTACATGTTCGATAAAATACTAATATGAGGGTTGTTATAGTGTCAAGGCATGCTAGCTGTAATTTAGAGTCTAAAATGATGTCTAATAGCTTACATAGTAAAATTAATGCTTCAAGAATGCTTCTATGCTCAAGTGTAGTAGGTTTTAATATAACTTGTAAATCATGATGGATTCTATAGGAGCAAACTCAGTTCATTATGATTGATACAAAGAGATGATTATGATTGGCTAATCATGCTTCTAATGATGTTTGCATACTAAAACTTGGAGTCTAAAATACCAAACCTTGAAGACTAAATATAGAAAGTCTAAAATAGCATTTTCAAGATGGAAAATAACTCAAAATAGGGTAGTCTGGACATGTTTGAAACAGGCCAGAACAGGCCACTATTTGAGAGTTTGAATGGCTGGTTTAAAGGCTTTGTTGTGAACTGTCAATGTGTAAACTGAGTTATGCCATCCAGATGCAAGCTATACATGTGAAATGTTATGTAAATAACTAGCCCATGTCTATATGTTGCATAATCATGCTAACCTTGTGGACCATGTTACTAAACCATGTTTTTATGGAATTTAAAGCCTATTAAGAGCTGTTTTAAAATCAACAAAACTGCAGATTCTACAGATTTTTCCAAGTGTAAAATTGAGATTTTGCCCTTTTACTTAAAACTCAAATTTGACACCTTATACAAGTGATTTAGAGGTATGCTAGGCTATTTTAAGTGTTGGAATGTTAATGTATACAAGAACTTGAAAAATTAGTATGTAAAAGCTTGAAAATGCTAGGTTTAGAGAGTCAAAACCGTATCTATGCATAGATAAGTCAAGAGAATGCTAAAATTAGTCTTAACTAGTAATAATTCAAGTGTTGGAATGAATTCAAGTGGACAAAAATGAAATTGGCAAGAATTGACCAAAGTTAGTAAAACTAGAAATTGTGATAAACAAACTAGTTCGGGCATCAGTTTCAACAAGCATAAAAGGGTTGCTTAAGAACATAAACCATTACAAAAATACCTTGGTATATATTGTAAAAGTGTGTCCAGAATTCATGTTCAAAAGCCTAATACAAAAATTCATAAAAATTATCAAAGTAGCCTTGAAAATCATAAAAATTGTAATTTTGGCCAAGTAAGAAAATGTGTAAACCAGCCCATTTGGGGCCTGTTTTTGAATTACTTAACTTGATAGTTTTAAAGACCTAAACCATGAATAAAATACTTTGCTATGAGGTCTATAAGATTTCATAAATGAGAAACTAAAAAGGCTACTATGAAATTATTGAAAAACTCCAAAAATACCTTAAAAACCATATTTTTGTGTTTTTGAGTTATGTTGTAAAAGTGAAGTTTTAAAGCTTATAAATGTCATATCATGACTTAAGATGGAAATTGAAGTGTACAATGATCAAGTGGTTGTATCATGCTATATTTACACAAAAATGAGCATGTTTGCGAATGTATAGAAACTAAGTATGTGATGTATATTAGGTGTGTATGGTTATAAAGTGATGAACGAATGCTATATGCATAATCCAAGTCTAAGGAATTTACATGAACAATGTTTTATTAAGTGTGGTATGTTGAAATGGTGTGATACACATAAAGTACATAGAATACAAGTGCGATAAGTTAGCACATGTGGTGATGAAAGAGAAATTAGACTAAGTTATATAAATAACGAAGTTGAACGTCTATATTATTAGATATAAAGAGGATACAAGGAAGATAATAAGTTAAGATAAGTTTTTAAAGTAAGATCACTAATACTCAAACTTTAACTGATAATGTGTTTTGTTATCAATCCCACATACAATGTAGGTTGTGCAAGGAACACAGAAGTTGGTGTAATGGTAAAACCCTGGTACAGTCAAGTTTTTCAGAACTTGCTCCTATATGTAAAATGTTGTTATGTGCTAATGTGATCATATGCTATAATATTTTATAAACTATTGATGTTAGTTGCTATATTTAGTTAAATTGTTCTTCCTGAACTTTGTACTGTGAAATGAGAATCATGATAGAGTGAATTATGTTTCATGTGTGAGGTATGTATTATATACGAATTATATGATGCATGTTCTAAATATCCAGTATGTATATAACTGTGATACATGGATTTAATGCACGGTGCATATGAAAGCTATGAACTATATATTATGTGTTAACTGTTAAACTTGTTGGGTCATTGTGCTCACCCTTGCTTAAACAGATGTTTTCAGCTATGTGTGAGGAATCTGAGTTTTCGGTAAAGACCAAGGAACATAGAATGATTGTTGAATAACACAGGATTACAAATATCCTGTTAAAACCTTTTTGGGGGTAAACAGTGTTACTAAAAGGGTATGGGTTGTAAGGAAATGTTAGAATAATATTTAAAGCAGATAGGTACCACAGTAATGTGCTGAACATTTATGTATATGAGTTACATGTTGGTACAAACTATTACTGTAATCAAATGGATCATAATGTATATGACCTCGAGTTGTATTGAAATGTATAAAGATTGTGATTCTGGAATAGAGTGAAGTTATAATTTTAATCAAGCATAATGTTGATATTTATTCAAAGGTTAATTACCTGGGGAAATGTAAGGATATATTGTAATAAATATATTTACTTATCGTCGTTAAGTTAAACATATTTAGTTATACCTCATGGAGGTATAGTACCGTAACGCACTAGACCCATGGTTCAAGGGACCCGGATTTGGGGGTGTCACACAAGAGGCTGATTTTGCTATTAAAAATGTTCACGACTTCAATTGCAATTTTGTACCAATCAACCAGAATCTGTGTATAGATGGTGTATTGCTTTTGCTGGAGAGCTTAATGGTGGTGATCAACTGTATAAATTTGTAGAGCAAGAAGACTACAATATTGAACTCAAACCAAAGCCACCATATGGAAATCTGTCTAAGGAAGTGATCCAAGAAACTATAGCTAAATTGGGAAATGAAAAGGAAACCCCAAACACTGAGACAACGGAACGAGAGCCAAACATGAAGGTTAATTTCATTTTCACTCTTCCACTGATTTCCTCTGGCCATATATATATCTTTGCTTCTATTTCCTCTGTATTTGGTTGTTTTGGATGTTGGTTAATGGTCTTTGATGAAATAACCAAAAGAAATGAGTACTTTTAGACATTTGAATTTATGGAAGAAGGATTGTACTTGGGGGACAGAGGAAAAATTGAGATCACTGAATTTCTTTTTAGCCATTTTCAAAAATTATTTTTGCTGAATTATGACGATCATCACTCCAAAATTATTAGCCAAGCTAAAAAACATAATTGCAAACACAAGTAGAATGTGAAAATATTTTTATTATGAGCAATATTAAGGAAAGATTAAGGCATAACTACCGGCTTGATCAATATGCTCCTATATATATATGCTTAAAGCTTCAATTACTGATAATAACAAAGTGAAACTAGATGGTGATTGTGAAATAGGGAAGGTTGAAAAGACTGAATTTCGAAGCTATTTCATGAAACCATATATGGCAGTTGTGCATCCTTGTTGTATTAAAAAAAGAAGAAGAAAATATTGATGAAATTGGGTAGCACTAATGGAGCTTTCCAAGTAACCTATGCATGGGCATTATGAATTTCAATGAATACATATGTGTTGGTTTTGTTCTCATCTATACATGCTCCTTTTCATCCAACTTTTAGTTTTACTAGAAACATATTTGAGCTATGCATCTTGAAGTTACTCTCAAAGTGTAGTTCCTTAGAAGGAAAATCTTGGGATGTATTGAAGTGTACATTAGGGTGCATTCGTGTTCACGCAATTGGGGCCTTGACACAAATTGAAGCCATAATTGTTGGGGAAGGATACACAGATCACAAAGTTGGTGCAGTGACTGAGATCAACAATTTAGAGGTAACAATGTTTTACCCAAATCCATGGTGCATGGTGCAGGCTTAGTCTTTTCGTCGTTGGCATCATTTCCTTCTGTAAGAGATATTATATAAACATAGAGATCATTAAAGGAACAATAGATGTTGGAGTATCCGGTGGTGCTAATGGAGAGGTCAAGGAAGTATATTGTTGGGATGACAGTGTTCTAGTAGTCGACATGGTGGTTGTTCGTATCAGAATTAGGCCATTTATTTGGCTATTCAAGGTACATGTTGAAGAACAACAATGAGAGTATAGTGAAGCTAGCAACGGTGAGACACCAATGTGTAAATTCCAGGATTTAGTTTTGATCCAATGGGAATGTTGCTGACCAATCGTGGAGACAAAACCCCTACATTGCATAGAAGCAAATGGGTTAACATAGACAACTTTCAGTGCCACCTTAAGGACATGGTGGTTTTTGAAGGGCAACTTATTGTCATCACATGTGTTGCAACGATGCTCATTCTATCCATTTTGGACCCTACTCAATCTAATCTTATGCATCAACATACAAGTCACATTTTCATTATTTGTGGAAGCTTAAATAAAGCAACCTATGCACATGCTATTTGGAAGGAAATTTTTTTGACTAATGGAAATCTTGTATACCATACTATAGATGGAAATCAAATAAATATTACAGTTGGGTATGTTGTGGAAAATTGTTTCTCTTGGGCCATAATATTTTAGCCATATTGGACCGAGCCACTAGGCCTAGCCTTTGGACTGGGGTAGTGGAGTGGGCCGGGTCATTGGGCTAGACTATTGGATGAATATGGTTTTACTTTGGGCTTTGACCGGTGATGATGACAAAGATAAAGTTTTATTGTTATTCTTGCATTTCATTAATGAGGATTAAACATAATCGGCGGCGGTGGAAAAAAGGTGATGAGATTAGCAGGTGAGCTACCACCAGTGGGATGGAGTCAGGTAGGTCGGCAACATACATGACAAAAAGTGTAGTATATGATAGCAGAGGGAAGGACAAAGAGAGGTAACTGATATTTTCATTATCAAAACGCTAGAGCTAAACACCTCCATTGTTATTCTTGTATCTGCATGTACTGACTCTTATGACGGAGCTATCCCCGGCGGTCTAAGCCGTCAAGCTTCTGGTATTGACGTGTTTACTGTGCAGGATTGGACGCGCTTTTACGTGATTGAGGCGCGTGAAAAGATCTTGGCGTTAACATTGGTGCTAGAAGGAAGGCCTTTCTAATGTTTTTGGATTTCAATCACATATTTCAACTGTTTTACATTAGAAGTTATGGTGAGGAGTAGAACAATTACCCTAAAGGATAGACGATGGTTGTGAGTTTGTCTATACAACGAGTCTCTGTCAAGGATAGGCTGGGTCCTTCAAAAAGCAATCATGATAGTACTGCATCACGAGACGTTTTTGATGGTTCTTATGCAAAGGTCCATGGTGATGTCAAAAGAAGATTAATTTATACTGCTGAAAAAAGACATGATCAAGATCGAAAAAGGGTAGAAGGCACACCGCCTAGAACCCAACACTGAAGTGGTCAGGTTGATAGAGCATCCAAGTTGGCCAAGATGGCCGAAGAAGCTGACACGGCTCTACAAGTTCTTCTGAAATAGAGGGAGGAAATTGCTGAACAGATGGTTCATTTGGCTAAAATGGGGGATTAAGCGTCTAGCCATACTCAACCTAAAGAACGAGGTAGATCTCTGAAGAGACGCACTAGAAGTGGAAAAGAGCCTATACACTCTGGGGGAATATCTCGAAGTCGCTCGCAGGATCGAAGAAGATCAACGAACCATACTTTTGAAGATCCGAGGAGGGTACACCGCCCTATGGATTCTCGAGAATATGGTTGAAGTAAGCAGAGGAGCAGGTCAAGAGGACACACCCCCGAGAATACAAAGAAGGCATCCCGCCTTGAGTATTCTCACCATAATGAAAGAGCTCGACGCCGAAGCAGATCCAGAAGTTGTACTCCTGAGAATCCAAAGAGGGTACACCGCCCTACGGATACTAATCATCGGAGATGTCCGTTTAAAGCTACGGGTTCAGTTTGGAAAGGCCAGTCTGCTCAGAAGAAGGAATGCTCCCCGAAGAAAGAAGCCTCCCCACAACCGGAAGGAGTGTAGTTCTTGGTTAAGGAGTTAAAGGAGCTTCAGAAGCAGCTAGCCGAAGTTCAACAAGTAAAAGACACTTGGGGAAAAAAGGCGTCTCCTTTTTCCTCAAAGATTCTTATAGAAAAGGCCGACCCTATTAAGAAGCTTCCTTACATGGAAAGTTATGATGGTTCCGGAGATCCATATGACCACAGTCAGGCGTTTGATAGGTTGATGGATTATTACGATTTTTCAGATGTTGCTAAGTGCTAAATTTTTATGATGACGTTAAGGAAGGATACGAGGCAGTGGATGGGAACTCTGCCTTTAGATTCAATCTCATCTTTGGTAGATTTATGTAGTAAATTTCATGCTCGTTTTGGAAGCAACAAGAGAAGAGGAAAGCCTAATGGCTTGTTGGCTCAAGTTCGTTAATTTTTGAATGAGTCTTTGAGTCATTATGTGAAAAGATTCAGAGAAGCTGTTGGCCAAGTGTCTAATCTCAATGATTTTTAGGCTGTTGGGCTATTTCAAAATGGCTTAGACCTGGTGAAGTCGGAGAAGCTGGTGAAGAAGTTATTGTTCCACCATCCGAAGAGTTTAGTCGAAGCCTTTGATAAAGCTGAGGTTTATATTGTGGTGGAAGAAGCTATGAATAGTTTAAAATGACCCTCTTCAGATAAAATGAAGGAGAAAGACAAAGATAGAGCCAAGGGCGATCAAAAGAAGAACGGTGGGAATAATGATCGTTCAGAGGGGGGCTCTAAGAGGTACAACAATAACTGGCGTCAGGGAGGAGGTCGTCTGCCTGTTCTAGACCAGAAGGTGAACAAAGTGTACACTCAGCTGAACACGGATCGAGCCGTCATCTTGGATCGAATCAAAGACCAACCCTATTTTGAACCCCCTCATGACAACCTTAAGCATGGGTCTAGTAATTCTCGTAGATATTATGATTATCATCAGGCATCTGGGCATGGAACTAATAAGTGTCGGGGTTTAAAGGAGTTAATTGAAAAGAATGTCCAGAGAGGTACGTTAGTTCAGTATGTGGCAGGAAGAGAGCCTCAACGAGATCAGCAAAGGGATATGAGGCATGTTCAGGTTGCTCAACCGGTTCAACCTGCGTTACCAGCTCCTGATCAACCAGCAAGTAATGTTGTTGATGTAATTACTAGGGGAACTGTTGGTAAGCTTGCTGGGAAGAAGCGTCGTGGATATCTAGACTCCGTCATATCAGTCGCGGGTACATTCCCGAAGACTGAAAGACCTTATCCAGGTACGATAATTTTTTTTACCGATGAGGATTACCCATCTGAGCCCATCGAAACCCATGAAGGAGATCTGGTGATTACTGCCCAGGTGGGTTCGGTGGACATGAAGTGAATGATGATCGATAATGGGTCTTCTGTTGATATACTGTACATACATGCTTACCAGAGGATGCATTTGGATGGACGAAAGATGAAAATTTTGCAGAAGGGTCCTTTATATGGCTTTAGTAACGATCCAGTCAAGGTGGCAGGGACTATTGAGCTGCCAGTCATCTTTGGAACAACTCCCCGACAGGTAGAAATAATGTGCAAATTTTATGTTGTGTATGTAGATTCGGTTTACAACGTCATTTTGGGAAGACCCATCTTGACTGCTCTTCAAGCAGTGACGTCAATCCCACACTTTAAAATCAAATTCCCGACGTCACATGGAGTTGGTGAAGTGGCTGGAGATCTAGATTTGACTAGAAGATGCTATCAAAATGTTGTGATTGCTTCGGAGGTAGGTATTAGTAAGCAAAAGCAGGCTACGGCTATCGAGATCGAACCATTCACTGAAAGTAGTTCGGAGCCATTAGTTTTGTCGATCGAAGAGACTGAAGAATTTAAACTTGTGCATGGAAAGAAGGAGAAGACGGTGAAGATAGGTTCAGGTCTGCCGGAACCTCTTCGGACGAACCTAATAGAACTACTTCGATGTTATGCTGATATCTTCGCTTGGGTGCCAAGTGATATGCCTGGGGTAAGCAGAAAGGTTATGGAGCATCAGCTGTAAGTGGATCCAGCGAAGAAACCAGTTCGGCAGAAGATGCGGATATTTGCACCCGAGCGACAGAGGATTATTGATGAAGAAATAGCCAAGCTTTTGGCTGCTGATTTTATATTAGAGATTGACTATCCGGAGTGGATGACGAATGTGGTTCTGGTACATAAGCAAAATGGAAAATGACGAGTCTGCATAGATTACACAGACTTGAATAAGGCTTGCTCGAAGGATTTTTATCTCTTACCTTACATTGATCAACTCATCGATGCGACTTTGGGGTACGCCTTACTTAGTTTTATGGATGCTTTCTCAGGATACCATCAGATTTTTATGTGTAAAGAGGATATACCGAAGACGGCATTCATTACGCATCGGTCGGTATATGCTTATAAAAAGATGACATTTGGTTTACTAAACGCGGGGGCCACATATCAGAGGATGATGAATTTCGTCTTCGGGAGGTAGCTGGGAAGAAATATGGAGGTCTACGTCGATGATATGATTATGAAGAGCATGACAGTACAAAAGCACTTGGATGATTTGGAGGAATATTTCCAGACAGTGCGCCATCACAATCTAAAGTTAAATCCAACCAAGTGTACCTTCGGTCTCGGTGTAGGTAAATTTTTGGATTATCTGGTTAGCAAGCGGGGTATCAAAGCAAATCCAGAAAAGATCCAAGCTATCCTAAACATGAAGTCTCCTCAATCATACAATGATGTTCAACGACTGACGGGTAGAATAGCAGCTTTGAGGAGGTTCATGTCCAAGTCGGCAGAAAGATGTTTACCGTTCTTTGATACATTGAAAGGGCCAAAGAATGCAAAGACGTTTCAGTGGACTTCGAAATGTGAAGATGCCTTCCAAGGAATAAATAAGTATCTGTCTTCTGTGCCTTTGTTGGTGAAGCTTGCTCCTGCTGAACCATTGTACTTGTATTTGGCAGCTAGTTCGTTGGCAGTGGGAGCAGTTTTGGTGCATGAAGTTGGGGGTAAGCAACACCCAGTTTACTATGTAAGCCATGTCTTTAGGGATGCTGAGACAAGGTACCCAAACCTTGAGAAGTTTGCCTTTGCTTTGATAATAGCTAGTCGAAAGCTTCGGCAATATTTCCAAGGTCGGTTGTTAGTAGTATACACATATCAGCCTTTGAAGAAAGTTCTAGGCAAGCCTGAGGTTTTAGGGGAGACTTGTTGCTTGGATGATGGAGTTGTCTTAATTTTTCACAGAGTATCATCCCCGGATAGCTATTAAAGGACAAGCCTTGGCTGATTTCGTATTTGAATATTCATTTTCTGAAGCTGATAACAGTTTGAGAGAAGCTGAAGAATCTGGCAGGACAAGTGCAGTACTTCAGCAGAAGCAGATTTCATGGACATTGTATGTAGATGGATCTTCTACTTCAGACATCAGTGGGGCAGGGATTATTTTGACGAGTCCGGAGGGATTCAAGGTGCAACAGGCTAATAGGTTTTGCATTCAGAGCAACGAACAATGAGGCAGACTATGAAGCGGTGCTAGCAGGGTTGAGATTGGCAAAGAGACTTGAGGTTCAAAGATTGATAATCTACAATGACTCTCAGTTGGTCGTCAAGTAGATTTCAGGGGAGTATGAAGCTCGAGGTTCAAGAATGATCAAGTACCTAGCAGAGTTAAAAGTCTGGTTTCAGTATTTCCTTTCCTATGAATTTCAAGGGGCTGATCGCAATGACAATTCCATTGCCGATGCATTGTCAAAGCTGGCTACTACTAAAGTAAGTACCTTTGATGGATCAGTGTATCTGGAAACTTTGTAACTACCCTGTATCCAGCATGATGTGGTAATGTATGTAGAGCGCTCTAATTGTTGGATGACTCCTTACTTAGAGTATCTGGCAGATGGCGTACTTCCTTCGGATTAGATGTTAGCTAAGAAAGTGAAGTATAAAAGTGTCAATTTTGTGTTTATCGATGGAGATCTTTATCGAATGGCTTTTTCATCTCCGTTATTAAAGTGTTTGGTTCCTTCTAAGGCCGAATGTGCCCTTCGGGAAGTTCATGAAGGTATCTGTGGTGATCACATGACAGCAAAGTTTTTAGCCTACAAAGTACTTCAGCAGGGGTATTATTGGCCCATAATTTTTAAGGAGGCTACTGAGTACGTGAAGAAGTGTCAGAAGTGCCAATTGAATAGTCTGATCCCACATCAGCAACCAGAAGAGCTATATTCAATTTTATCTCCTATACCTTTTGTTGTCTGGGGGGCATATATACTGGGTCCATTGCTGAAAGCTAAAGGTCAGGTCAGTTTTGTTATAGTAGCATTTGATTATATGACCAAGTGGGTGGAAGCGAAGCCACTTAGATTGATAACGGAGCAGGAATGTTTAAAGTTTTTAAAGGAGTCTATAGTATTTCATTTCAGAATTCCTAAGGTGGTGATCTCAGACAACGGACGCCAGTTTGTGGGATCAAAGTTTAAAGAGTTTTTAAAGGAATTGGGGATCCAGCACAGAAGGACTTCGGTAGCTCATCCACAGTCTAATGGGCAGGTTGAAGTAACTAACATAATGTTTTTAAATGGGATCAAGCAAAGACTAGATGAGGCGAAGGGAAGATGGACAGAGGAGCTACTTAGCGTATTATGGGCTTATCGGACTACTACAAGGACTACAACACCCTTCAGGTTGGCTTATGGTACAGATGCCTTAGTCCCTGTGGAGATTGGATCTACAAGTCTTCGGGTCAGTCAGTTCAAGGAGATATATAATGATCAAGGGCTGAAGGTCAACATGGACTTACCTAAAGAAGTTAGAGAAATAACTTTGATAAAGTTGGCAGCTTATCAGCGACGTGTGGCTAAGCACTATAACAAACGGGTAAAGCTTCGAAGGTTTGAAGTGGGAGATCTCATTCTTAGAGGAGTCGAAGCTTCTATGCCTCAGAATTTGGAAAAGCTGATGCCAAATTGGGAAGGTCTTTACGAAGTTATCGCAGTGCCGAAGCCAGGGACTTATCGGTTAAGAGTTTTAGATGGATCGAAAATCAAAAATACTTGGCATGCTGGTAGGCTTTGGAAGTATTTTCAGTAGAGACAGTATCAATGTACAGAAAATTGTAATTCTGTTAATCGTCATCAATAAATGAAGCTTTTTCTCCAATGATGGTGTTCTGATAAATGATGTTCTGTTAATTGGTGTTTGGAGGTTCGGTTGGACTTGCATCGCCATGTAAATGGTGAACAGGCTTATTCGACCATTCGATGGTGAATCACATGTTATGAAGATCAAATAGTGTTTGGAGGTTCGGTTGGACTTGCCTCGCCATGTAAATGGTGAACAAGCATATTCGACCATTCGATGGCGAATCAAATTGTATGGAGTGTATATAGCGTTTGGAGGTTCGGTTGGAACCATTCATCTTAAAGGTGGCAAATCGGTTTGTTGGAGATAAATGGCGTTCGGAGGTTCGGATGGAACCATTCGTCTTAAAGGTGGCGAATCAGTTTGTTGGAGATAACTGGCATTCGGAGGTTCGGTTGGAATCATTCGTCTTAAAGGTGGAAAATTGGATTATTGCAGATCTGTCTCACATTTCGGTAACGAATAAGTATTACATTACTTTATTACCTGATTTTATTTTAAGTGTTGAGTTCGGATTATGTTATTACTTAATCTTATCTGTTGTTTAGTTTGCTTAACTATTGACTAATAGTTCAAGATAATTTTAAAAGATGCTTGTACATTTTTCAAGTTGATTAATGGTGAATTATTAACAAGAAACGATCACAGGTGTAATAAGGATAAGAAATCGTTAATCATTCCATTAATATGATAAACTGTTTACAAAAAGATAGAAATTTTTATAGGAAGTCCTAAAGCTAAAGGAAGGGAAGTCATCTTCAGGCCTTATCATCATCTTCACCATTAGAGGAGTCAACGAGTTTGGGGTCTATCGAACCTGCAACAAGTTTTGCCTTGCCTTTGCTTTGGCATACCTTGTACCCTTCGGAGTACATCAGAACAATTTCCTCATTCAGCTCAGCTGATTTTTAGTAATCTTCCTGGATCTTCTTGCGCAGATCTTCGGTCAAGGGCTGACCCATATCTTTAAGGGCCTGAAGCTTCTCTTCAAGCTTACGACGCTTTGCTAGATGTCTTTCTTCTTGAGCTTGGACATCGTTGACTTGCTTCGCCAAGCTCAAGTTGGCCTGAGCGAGATCTTCGTTCTTCTTCCTCAATGCTTCGCTTTTCTGAACTAAGTCGACATTCATGTCAATTGTTGATCGTTGAGCGGCGTTGGTTGTCTCCAACTGTTCTTTAGTTTGAGCAAGATCTTTCCGAAGGCACTCATTGTTGAAGAGAGTGGTATCGTATTCACTTATCTCCTTAGCCAAAGCAAACTTCAAAATGGCATTTTATCTTCGAGCAGCATCTTCTTTGGCTTTAGATTCTTTGTATTTTGGCCGAAGGCGCCCAAAGATACCGTTTGCCTATAAATGTTCAGAGTTAATCAGTTAATTTCAGATAGATTTAAAAAATTCTAAATAAATAAGTTATAAATAACTTACTTTGGCTTGGTACTTCATTCCCTCATCGATCAGGTCCATGATGGAGCTATTCCCGAAGCGGTAATCATCAGTATCACGCACAAAGGAATTATAGAGATCGAAGGGAAAGTTTTCGTAGAGTAGGAGAAACCACAGCTTCAGGCCTGGTTTCAGTTGAAGCAGGTTTTTATGGAGATAGGGGGGTTGTTCAGGAAGATATAGAATATTGGTTGATATAGGTTCTGGCGGTGGAGTTGGTTGGCTGTCTGAAGGTTGTTTTCTTTTTCGAAGAAGGGAAGAAGTTGGTTCCACTGGTTCTTCGGGTTCTTCGTCAGAAACGTTAATTTTGACCGGAATGACAAGAGGAGGAGGAGCTTCAATGGAGGGTACTCGAAGTTCTTCGACATTTAGAGGGGTGATATTGATTTTTCTCTTTTTGATACGAAGGACTCAAGTCCGTTCATCCAGGGGCATATCGAGAAGACTTTCATTGAAGGTTGGCGTAAGAACATGTTTGGGCTTTCAAGCGGCTCTTTTCTTTCGACTAGGTTGGCTGGATTCTTCAATAGAAAGGAGTTCGGTGTTTTGGGTTTCAGCGACCCGAGGTTCAGAAGTTGGAGGTTCATCAGTTGGGGGTTCGGTAGAAGTCTCAGAAGATTTCAACAGGAAAACTTCAAGATCTCTTCGGTCTGAAGAGGTCGGCTTAATAAGGGATATTGCAGAAGATGAGAAACAATCATTCAGAATAATTATTATTGGAAATTTGAAAAATTGTATATCGAATTGAGTTCGGGACTTACATTTGTGGTCATATAACCACGCCTACTTGGTTAGGAGTCCGTAATTCCATTCTTTCTTCGGGAAATTCTCCAGAAGCTCTATCATCTCATTCACACGTTCTTCAGATATGTCCCCAAAGTCTGTAAAGACTTTATCTAAAGTGGTCCAATCTAGTAGGGAAGCGATTTTTGAGCCTTTGACGAAGAACCACTCCTTGTGTCATCCTTTATTGCTTTTAGGAGTGTATACCAAGGAACGCCTTTCAAATTTCTCACCAGACTTCGGGGACTGTTTGCTCAGAACTTTAAATCCCTTTTCACGGAATTTGTTGATAGTGTAAATGGAAAAGAAGAAATCGAGGGTAGGTGCAACGCCCACCTCGTGACAAAAGGCGATGAAAGCAAGAATGTGGATATAGGAGTTCAGGACGAGTTGGGCGAATTCGACACCAACAAACCCTAAAAGGGTAACCAGAAAAACATGGAGTGGGAAGCGAACTCCTTTCTCCAGAATGGTGAGAGGCATGGTCGTCCAACCATCTGGACATTGATACATCCTCTCAGTGGAAGAAGGTCGTCTCAGATGGTGGGTCTCCGATATCTGGTATCGCTCTCGATTAATGTTAATATCTTTCTCAGATAATGAAGATCGAGTATTGGCATTAGGAAAAAAAAATTCATTCTTGAAGAACTCGGAAGGATTTGGAAGGGGTTTTGGTGTTGGATTCTTGCTCGTAGTAGCAACTGATTTGGGGTTTGACCCCAAAGCCGCTTTAGTAGGGCTTGGGGAAGGAGGAATGGTGGTCATGGGAGTCACAAACAGAGGTATATCCTTACCTGAATCTTGGGAGGCCATTGCTATAGATTTGCATAAGGGAAATTCGAGAAGAAGAAGAAGACGGAAGCTCAAGGATTCTAAAATTCAAATATGCTGGTAAAACTGTCAAAATATGGGAAAGAAGGCTTTTATAGTGTTTGTCCCTTCAATTGTTTACGGAACACGAGGCCAGTGCATTTAATGCTGGTAATAATGATGAATTTGGAGAGATAGCGTCTGGTTTTGGGTTTTGGTATTAATTGGGTTTTCATATTGATCTTTCGGTTTAGATTTATCCTACCGATTGGGCTTGGTACATTGGGCCTTTTTTATATACTCTTTTATTAAACATTCTGTTTAATAAAAGATTGGGGGGCAATGTTGGGCCATAATATTTTAGCCATATTGGACCGAGCCACTGGGCCTAGCCTTTGGACTGGGGTAGTGGAGTGGACCGGGTCATTGGGCCAGACTATTGGATGAATATGGTTTTACTTTGGGCTTTGACCGGTGAAGATGACAAAGATAAACTTTGACTGTTATTCCTGTATTTCATTAATGAGGATTAGACAGAATCGGCCGGCGGTGGAAAAAAGGTGATGAGATTAGCATGTGAGCTACCACCAGTGGGATGGTGTCAGGTAGGTCGGCAGCATGCAGGACAAAAAGAGTAGTATATGATAGCAGAGGGAAGGACAAAGAGAGATAACTGATATTTTCATTATCAAAACACTAGAGCTAAACACCTTCATTGTTATCCTTGTATCTGTCTGTACTGACTCTTACGCCGAAGCTATTCACGAACGATCCAAGCCGTCAAGCTTTTGGTATTGACATGTTTACTGTGCAGGATTGGACGCGCTTTTACGTGATTGAGGTACGTGGAAAGATCTTGGCGTTAACAGTTTCCTATATTGGTTTATTAAGAGCTCATAGGTAGAAGGCTTGGGTGTTGCCTACTTTAAATTGCAGCAAGTAAAGAATTTTTGTGCAATTTCTATATGTGCGTCTCTTGAAGTGCTAAAGCAAGTGGTTCAAGAAGCAGAGAATTACAAGTTTGAGGATGAAATAACAGCAATACATACATTCATACATTACTATCAATTTGCAAAACTAGGATCATTTCTTGGTACGAAGGTGATGACATAGAATGTTGACATCATTGAAGATCATGTTTTTGCTAAGCCTGTTCACTTCTATTGCTTGGTACCTTAGCATTGCATGCACTTCTACCTTGAGAACAAGGTGAATTTTGAGGTTAATGTTATGAATATAGGTAATAGATATATATAAATAAATGAAAGGCTAGAATTAGACTAAGAATAGACAATTGAAAATAATATTATGTATTAGTATGTCTATATAGGACTGAGATTTATATTGAGAAGGATATAAAAAAAATAAATTAAAAACTTTTTTTTTAATCTATCTTCTTTCTCTCTATTTCTCTTATAATTCTATTTAAAGTCTTTTAAGCTACAATTTTATTTAGTTACGTTTTTTGAGTTTCATTTGAAACCGTATTGGAGTCACTTTTTAAGATACTTTAATTTGTTTGTGGAAAAGTTAAAACTAGCTAGCCCGACTGCAACTACAAGAGTCCAAGATCTTGGCATCTTAATTTTTGTCATTCTTGGTGTTAAATTTAGCTCTGCGCGCTTAGACATTTCAATCATTGCAACCTCACCCTCATATGTAATCTTAAAGTAAAGATGATATTTTGAGAAGAGTTTACTTTACGTGCATGTCAATTGTCATCACTTTGAAAAAAAGAGAGAGACTACAGTATATATTGAGAATATAAAAGTCACCATAAAATATGTTGAGAATCCTGCCCATATATATTTCATTTTAATATTAGCCTAACAAATGTCAATAGAACCATACAGTGATTCCACCTTTTTGCTGACATATGTATGATATCAATCAGTAGAAATATGACCTGGCACATCACCCCTTTCTACCTCAAAATTTTCAAATTTATATTTTAATTTCATTTCCTTAATAATAATCAAACTTGACTATTTCAAATATTCATAACACTACGAAACCGGCCCAGCCTCAGGAAATATAATATTTATTACCAGTTACAACTAGCCGACAGCCATCTATTTCATATTTAATACTTCATGTTTCTTTCGTATATTACCCTTATGTTTGTTTTGATTCGCACCTCTTTAAATATTTCATGTCCAATATAATTTCTTGTTTTCCATTAGAAAAACAATGCCATTAGGACCACCACCTCAATCTCACTCTCCTTGTTCATTCGTCCCAATCATCGACTCTCTCCTCCATCAACATGGACTTTTCCGGTAAGTCGCCGCGGCGGGAGCTCCAGGGCCCCCGCCCAACGCCTCTCAAAGTACGAAAAGACTCCCACAAGATCCGAAAACCTCCGGTTATCCCACAACAACAACAATCTCAACCGCCGCCACTACACCGTCCACCGGTGATCATATACACCGTTTCACCAAAAATAATCCATGCAAACCCTAATGAATTCATGCAGCTAGTGCAACGTCTCACCGGCCCTAATTCCTCCGCAATCACTAATTCTTCGTCAACGGTTAGTTCATCATCTTCTTTTTTTCAAGATAATAGTGGTGCAATTTCACCGGCAGCTCGGTTTGCTACCCTAGAAAAAATTAAGTCACCGGAAGGGAAAAAAATATTGTCACAAGGGGGTGCTGTGGAAATTGTTGAAGGTGTAGATATTAGGGCGAATATTGATAGAATTACAGGGCTGTTTCCGGGGATTTTATCACCCGGTCCGAGTTCTCTTCCACCTATCCCACCAAACTTTTTTCCTCTACCGTCCGATCCAAATCCTCTAGGCTTTTTTCATGATTTAAGCCCTGTGTTGCATAGTAACAAGAATTATATGGAGGTTAGTTTCATGCCTAGTCCTTCAAATAATTTTTTTTCGCCTAATATAACTTATTCCCCTACTCCATCTGTAGATCTTTTCAATAATTTCTTTGACTATTAACCCTTTAGATAGAGAAAGATTTCTGTATCTTTAATGGTGAAGACGATATAGAGAAGGGAGAAGAATTGGAATTTAGCTAGGTTTATTTAATGGGCAAACAATTTGGGGGATTTTTTTTCTTTTATTAATTGATAGGTGGGCCATGATTATGGGACTGTTTGGCTCTTAATGTTGATGATATACAACTCTTTGTCTCTTATACCGATTTTTAATTTTGGTCATATACTGTGTGGAATGTAATATGCACCATAAACATTAGTGAAATGATTGTTTTCTCTCTTTGGATTATTAATTTGTTTTTTTACAGATGATTAGTTTGGTGTTAATTTTTAGAATTTGCTCAATTATTAGTGTTTATAAGGTGATATCGATGATGGTGTTTGAAAATTTAAAATCATCATATTGTTTTTAAAATATTACTACTATCATATAAAAAATGTCGCATAATACTCACATACACAGACATGTAAATTGCGGGCCCCATATGTCAAGCGGAGACCCACAATATGCATGTGTGTGTGAGAGTATTATGCGATCTTTTTTTATGTAATAGTAGCATTGCTGTTATTTTTATTATATTACATTTGAGTTCAAATACTGTGTTATTAAGTTAGATAAAATTTTATTTAAAATAAACTGTTAATAAACAAATAAATTTTTTAAATTTATCTAAGTTTTAAATGCTCCGAAGTAAATTAATGCTTTGTAATCAAAACATTGCATAATTTAGAGTACTTGAAAACGCCTTGATGGTGTTTGAATGCTTTGTATATAATTAACACTAGTCACACATGCGTTGTGTGCATAAATTATATGAGATAATGAATTATATAAAATTTAGAGAATTAAATAGAAATATAAAAAAATATTATAAAAAGAACAAAGTAGTAATATAATTAAAATTGTAGGGGGGCAAACGAGAAGAGAAGAATAACATGACACAGTTACTTTGTTGACATCAGCGGTTCCGAAGAGCCACTTTATAAGATAATTTTTTTATAACTAGCTCCCGATGGCATATGCATTGTGTGAATAAATTATGTAAAGTAAATAAAATTTGAAAAATTAACTAAAAAAATAATATTATAAAATAATAATAATAATATATGTAAACTTATAAAGATTAAAAAAATAGTATGACACAAATTCACCTTAACATGGTCAAAGGAACCACTTTATAATATAGAATATATATATATATATATATATATAAGAAAAATTTTCTAATGAACTGAATTATAACGACGATTTTTTAAGATATAGCGACGATTTGAACCGTCGCCTTATATATAATTGACTATAGCGAAGGTTTTCTATGTCAGTGACAAAAAAATTTATCAATATAGTTAATATATTTTTTATCCACTTTTTTTAATTCACTGAATAAACTCTTCACACACACACACACATACATATATATATATATATATATATATATATATATATATATATATTCTTGATTCGTTTTTTTAGTTAGTTGTTAAAAAAATTTATATATATAGATAGATAGATAGATAGATGTTAATTTGTTATTTTGTTATTTTGTTTGATGTTTGTTGGTGCCAAATGTAGGCATCTGCATTGACAACTATGCTACATGCACTTTTGGCAGGTTGGATGGGAGTAATTAGTTTGATTTTATCAAAACGTGGGACACTACACAACTTTAAATTAATACCATACAGCTATCACCTGCCATCGCTAGCAACCACTACAATTTTCTTTATTAATTACTCATAATTTAATAAATTGTCTAAGAACAACCAATTATCAGCAAGCTCATTTAAATTCTGACATGATGTAGGAAATCTATTAGTATAAAGTATGCGGAAAATAATAATTTTAGAGAAAATATAAGACTGCGGTAATTTTAAAGCTAAAAATAATATTATTTGAACGTTGTGTCATAAAAATATTGTATATTTAATAAATAATTGTAAAGTATGAATGTTATTTTTCACTATTTAACTATCCTGATAATATTATTTTTGTTTTGAATTATTTTTTTTACTCTGATAATATCATAATCCTAAAATAATAGAAAATAAAATTGATAACACCATGTTTTTTAATTTATTTCTTTTTATCTTTTTTAAATATAAATGCACAACCAAATATATATGAGATTATATTTTATAATTTAATAATATATGTATAAAATGTATATATACTACCATTAAAAATGTACACATATTATCAGATATAAAAACTTGAATTTTTAGTCTTGCATTGGTCATTTGGTTGCATGCAAGACTAATAACGTACGACAGAAAACACTACATGTTTCAAACATGGCAATCATGCCATGAATATCTCTAATATAGAATTAAAAGCAAGATATAAGGGTCTAAATAAATAAGGGTAGATTATGAACTTACCTAATCTGGGTGAAACTTAACCTCAATACACAAACTCAAATAAATCAAAAAAATTAAATACTCCCTCCGTCCCATAGTTATAGGCTGATTTTTTATTTTGAGATGTCCCAATATATAGGCTACTTACTATTTATAAAATTTAGTTGGTTTATTATTTTTTACTTTTATGCCCTTATAATAAATATTCAACCATTACTCTTTTTTTGAAGAAACAACATTCAATGTCATTATTTTTATCATCACATTTAATGTTGTTGTATTCTCTTTGGTTAAAGTTTGTGGATTTTAATGGTCAATACACGTCAATCAATGAAATTGAGAGTTCCAGTGTGATAAATAAGTAGTAATTACTAACTTATTCATTAATTCCATATTAAGGGATATGTGTGGAAAATTTATGTTAAAAATTATCACTTAAATGATTTTCTTAAACTATGTGCCAAAAGAAATCAGCCTATAACTATGGGACGGAGGGAGTAATAAATCAACTACTTAGAGTACTCATAAATAAAGTTAATCTAAGGTGGACGAAGAGGTTGTTGACCCATGGAGTCCTCACGGACAAGGCAAACGCAATATGCTAGGAGGGAACTAAAACTAAACTAAACTATTTGTTGTATACGTGATTAACGGATGCCAACTGAATCAAAGACTGACAACGACGAATAATCAAGCAATGCTCGAGCTTCTCCCTCAAGTGGACTCGTGGAGGATGCCACTAAACCCATATATTAACATCAAACAAGATTGCGCGTAAACCTTTTAAATTCAAGTACACATTAAGAAAAAGAATCGAAGTGAATTGATTGATTTTGCTTATGAAAAGACATATACAGGTTGGGAATAAATTAATTAATCGTAAAGCGAATGCAAGTGCTTCTTTATAAAAAGATTAATCTAGCTTTGTAGTGGTTGGGAAATTAAGAGCGCGTTTAGTTGAAAGTCCAGCCATGAAAAGTTAAAATGGACACAATTATATTAAACCCTACTGTAAAATTAAATAGACTTTGATTGACATGACTTGAACTGGCTAATTCAGAAAGCTAAGTGTTATTTTATAAGAGATAAACTTTGCAAACCTAACACACGGAGACGTGTGTAAGTTAAAAAGATGAGAATTAACTAAAATGATTGAAATATTCTATCTTAAAACAATGTTTTGTTCTTGAATTTGGATGTTAGTAATCTCATATAGCATATCATTCTTAGACCAAGCAAAACTAGTTATTGAGATAATAACTGTAATCCATTCAAATGGGTCTCCTACTCGGTTTGATCTCTTTTGTCCAACGTAACTTGAGGTATTCTGCCTAATTTAAACTCTTATAAATTGGGTTGTTATGTATAATAAATAGATGTTCATAATTTGACGCAGCTTGTATTTCAAATTAATACTTATCTTTTATATATATATATATATATATATATATATATATATATATATATATATATATATATATATATATATATATATAACGGTGAGAGACAGCATAGTATTGAATTCTGTCATGTATATTTATCTTGCTCAATTTATCCCTTATATTAAGTTTAACTCTAGTACAACTTCCAAACAAAAACAATATGAAGCAACTTGGAAAATTTGCTAGGACGACTCCACAAATGAGATAAACTTTCAAATTAGCTTTACCAATATCATAACTTTCAAGAGACTAGATGTAACGCACCCGAATCCGGACGCTGACCGCCCGAATAAGGGTCGATGTTAACTCAATATCTTTTGTAACTTAACCAATGATAACATAATCATATTGGTTGAATTAGTCTATTACAGACAATAAAATTATAAATTTCCTTAACTTCATACCTAGATCTTAACTTAATCTCTATCTCATTCTTTCTACAAGGTATTAACTTGTAGTTCATTCGTGTGTATATATATATATATATATATATATATATATATATATATATATATATATATATATATATATATATATATATATATCGGTCAAATTTTTAACCTTATGATTTAAACATTCTATACTTCAATATATCAAATTTCACAACATTAATGATAAGATAGTTCTTGGCAACAGAGTGGCGCATTCCGATAATTTTGACATCTTATCGGTGCTCATTAGTATAATCTTAGTACTTACAAAACTCCCAATATCATTTAATACCCTCACTTAGACATATATATTTATAGATATATCTTTTCATATCGATATTTTCTATTTATTTGAATTTGACAATATTAATAACACACTTGTACTTGGAACAGAGGAACCTTGCGCTGAATTTGGTTTCTTCATCGGTGCTAGATCTTTGTTCTTACAACACTAACAATGTTATTCAATATCCTCATTCAAATATATAGTTCTTTATCAACATTGTATTAATGTTTTATTATATATCTGAAGTTCAGAGTATCAACATACATAACATGATCAGTCCATATTACCAATTCCCTCACTCAGATTAATAGATCTTTAATAGTTCTAAGTTATATCAAATTAAAGATATATAACACCATTCTGATGGTAATTACATGATATTATTAATATAATCTTCGATTACATGGTTTGCTTGTTCGTATTACAGGAGTTGTTATGACATAATACAAATACAAGTAAATAAAACATGAAACCTAATCTACGCTTCTTCTTTATGCTCATGATCTTTTTATCATTCTTCTTTAACTGCAAATAAAGTTTTATTCGCAAGAATGAGCACTACGGCTCAGCAAGTCTAACTAATAACACAAGCAGTTTATGCTTTCATATAAACTTTAACATGCTTGATTTAACATATTTTTCAATTAATGATTACGTTAACTCATGCTCAATAATGGTACATAATCGTAGCATTACATATCAATTAACACTTAACATTTAATCAATACTTAACACATGCTTCTTAATATCACATAACACTTTTACATATCATCTTCACATATCAATTATCACATAATAACATTTACAAGACTATAAATACTAGCACGTAGGCTTAAGATAGAAGACTTACCTCGTAGTAAACTAATTTTCCTAGTAAACGCTTAAAAGCCTACATAATTAAAGGGATTCGCGTGCCCAACGGTTAGTTTATCAAGTTTTACTTCTTAATAAATGTTTTTATAACTTGTTAAAACTATTTCCATAGATGGAATAACTTAGATAAGTGGCTAGCTTAAAAAGTCATTTTTAAGCCTTAAAATTCGAGAGCCACCTTAAAATTTTCAGCTTTGACATCCTTTACGGAAACTGCCATAACTTTTTCATAACAAAACATTTTAAGGTGATTCTTCAGTCTAAATTCATTAGAATTTCCTGTTCTACAACTTTCTTTTATATTTCAGAAGCATATTCTGACTTTAAAGGTTCGGAAAATAGGAAAAAAGGTCAGAATGAAAATTTGTTCACAATTCTTTTCATTCCACTTGGCAAAACATGATACCACAAGCATAATAAATCTAAGTTATCATGTTCTAACACTAAATAACCTTCAATAACATAAAAATAACAAAATCATTAACCTACTTATGTACTATTTATGACTTTTGCTCAAGAACACACGAACAACGCAAAGAACGAAAAATCGTACATATATAGTAACGACTTATGCTCTTGAGCTTTTGGATTTCATACTTGAAATAATTTGGGAATTATAAAGGCTTACATATGTGATTTATGATACTTTAAACTTGAAATAATATAAGCTTAAATAGTATTAGATTTGCTCAAGAACACTCGAAAAAACACTTAGTTGGAAAACTGAACATGGTAACGACTTGTGTTCTTGAGATTTCTACTATACTATTACATAAAATTGAACATAGCAACTATTTGCTTAAGAACTTATGAAGAATACAGAGAAAGACAAGCGTACATGGCCACGACATATGTTCTTGAGCTTATAGATTATCATATGAATGAAATCGAGCATAATAACGACTAGGGATTTTACCTCTTAAAGTTGCGAGTTTTAACTAATCCTTTGCAATTTTAAATTAATCTAACTCACAAGAACCCTCTCTTTCTAATTCTAGATTATAACTTTGAATACTTGAATTTTGCTTTGAAAAGTGGTGAGAAATAAAGAAGGATTAGGCTTATATTTATAGGATTTGCAAGAGTTTGGGTAAAATAGTTATTTGACCCTCAAAACTTTGGCTCCAAGATAAGCCAAACTTTGGCTCCAAGTCCAAGCCATGACTTCTATACTTTGGCTCCAAGTCTTAGGTTTTAACCCTAAGGCTTGAGTCATGGCTCAACTCTAGTCAAGCCATATAAATCCTAATCAAGCCATTTCAAACCCGAGTCTTGGTTAGGCCAAAAATTAATTTGGTTATTTTAACTTTTATAACTGTCCGTACTTGATTTTTTGATACTTTTGTTCCGTATAAATACTATTTTGTAAAACGAAAAGTTGATCCGAAAAGCACTTTTTCCTCTAAATATTATTTTTGACGACTACTTCTTAGAAAATAGTTAAACGATCAAAAAGTCGAAAAAATATTTCTTTTCGTCTTATTCATGTGACTAGTAATTTGCACATTTTACGAGAAAAAACTTTTATTGGTTATTATGTGACTTCACTTCGTAATACCGACAGATCTTGAAATGAAAAATCAATACGACGGACCCATTTCATACTCTTGAAAGATTTTTGCATTTTTATGCAGAAAAACTTTTATTGGTTCATTGATCTCTAAACCACGTATAAATATTATTTCGTGAAATATAAGATATCGAAACGACAAAAAGAACTGATCAAAAAGACGAAAGGCGTTTTCTCGAGAATCATGAATTTCGTCTCTTTCTCAGACAAATTTTTATTGTTTCCCTGAGTTCTATGACTCATATAAGCACTATATCGTGAAAAGAGAAAAATCTCAAAAGGATGCAAGACAGATTTCCTAGACGTATCTGATTTCTAGGTTCTAACCCTTAGGGTTTAAGTTTTAACTTTTTCCCAATTTTAGGTTTTCTCTAAAAATAACTTCTGAATTTTATTAAATCTTAAGGTTGAATACTTGAACCAAAACACCAAATCCTACACATAGAAAAAATCATATAACAAATTTAAAGCTCAATTTAAGCTTATTTATTCATATAACATATAGCTTAGGCTATAGTTCTAACCTCTAATCGTATACGATCGTTTCTATGAGTCACTTTTTTTAGTATTCAAGATAGTTTAATGTATACTTTGTAATTCTGTGTATGTGCACACCTAGAGGGGGGGTGAATAGGTGTTTAAGCTAAAAGTGATAAACGGTGAAAACTTATTTAAATTTTCTGCAACAGGTATAATTCAGACAGCTACGCCTGTCTGCTTTAGCTTATGTTCTTTGTGACAACCCCAAAACAGGTCCATTCCATCCAACCTATTTTGAGTCGCCAAATACATGGTACAGAAAATAACTACAACTTTATTACAACAATTGTCGTGCAAAATATAATAACACATATGCTGTGAGTTTGGATACAAATATATACCAAATGTAACTCATGTCCCAACCGTGGACAACACCTCACAATGACACCTTACATAAAGGTATAGTCAAAAACTGTTTTAGAAATTAGAATCTTTGGAAAGTGCTCAAGGAAACCTTCGTACATGGGAGGCCATGCGTCTAGGTTATGATAGATATCATATGGCCACAGAATTATCCTTGATTGACCCAATAGACCTCAAAGAAAAATGAGAAGATTACTATCATATTCTTCCCAATGGTGAGTCTTCTCTTGACATATCATTATCTCCACTGTCTCTAATTGAAAATTATACTTCAAACAAACACCAAGATTATATAGGTACTGCTCGTAAAGATACTCAGCAAGTGGATGAGCACAACACTGTCTTATGATGACACTTGGTTGTATGTCATTAGACATCTTGTATGATAGTGACAAAACACCCTTTCAACGTTGGGTTCGCCTCACCCTATTTTATTCACCAAATATAACTACTAAATGATGACCACCTTTCTATTCCCTTGTTACCCCCGCTCGACCCAGCTACACTCTTATTACCTGAAAGGAATTGTGAAACAAAAGGGTGAGCACAACTAGCCCAGTAAAGAATATCATGACTAAAGATAAATAAATTATCAATAGTCTTCATCTGTAATAAATCAGAGATTTAGAATATATGGTAGATGATAAAAAATTTCAACCATAGTTGCAGCGGAACGAGCAATCCATTAGAAGAGTCAAATCGACTACAAAATCTATTATCTTCTCCATGTTAAAAATCCACCAACAATGGTTTATCCCTGTAACATCAATCAACAATTCTGGTCCACAATCACATGAATAACTCATAATCATAATTGTAGTTCTAAATTCCTCTTCTCATCCAGGACGAAGATAATTTTCATCACCTATCTTTACCTGAAACATCAAAGATCACGGTTATACCAAATCACAGTTCATGTTCATAATCATACTAATAAATTTATCTTTGCTCTACGAGCCAAAGATATTCGTCACCAGTTCATCTTTGCACTACTGGCCAAAGATATTCAACAACAGGTCATCTTTGCACTATGAGCCAAAGATATTCATCACCAGTTCATCTTTGCACTACAGGCCAAAGATATTCAACAACAGTTCATATTTGCACTACAGGCCAAATATATTCATCAACAGTTCATATTTGTACTATAGGCCAAATAAATTAATATCTCAAAGAAATATATAATCATTTCAGAATTTATATAAACAATAATTATAACCATGTTGATCAATTCACCTTTGTACTTAAGCTAAAGATGTTCAATTATAAATTCAATGGTCATGATCATACCAGTCAACAATTCAACTTTGCACTACTGGCCAAAGGGAACCCATAGTCATGATCATACCAAAAATCTACCCATCTTTACACTCAAGTCAAAGAGAAATATCATCATTAGGGTTATAAAAATATTATATATGATAATAAAATCAATATAATCAACATATAGATTTAATCTCAAGAGTAATATTCATAAATCAACTATAATTTTGTCAAAAAAAGAAACCAATTTTGTCGTGAATAGTAACTTGTGAATAGTAACTCGTGAATAGTAATTCATGAATAGTAACTTGACATGAAAAAGGTAAAAATTCCACAATAAAATTCATACCAATATTTCGGTATAATGATATTGAAAGAATAATATTTCTTAAACTTATAAACAATTTATTTAAATTGTTTACACTTTACTAATTAATGCATTTAATCATCATAAAATGCCAACTCTTAAGATTTCATCACCAATAACTAAAATCCTCATCAAAAATCTGCATCTAACTCATATATGGTTCTCAAGCCATAAAATCATATTTTCTAATTTTCTTACTTCACATAACATATTTAATTCATTTACTCATAACTAGACTATTTTCATGAAAAATATCAAATCAGTCCCAAAAATATTTCTTTTCTGGGATTTAGCAGAATATAGTCCTATATTGAACATATATTTTTCTCAGAATTTTAAAACTCATTTACTATTTTTCATATGGCCAAAACAGCCGAATATTTAGACATTTATCATAAATTGTAATTTTATCCAAAAATTTCAAAATTCACAGAGTACACTGATATTATATAGATATACTTTCAATAAAAATTTCATCAATTTTAGAGTTAACCACAAGGAGTTATAAGCGGATACTTTTAAAATAGTCTTTTCCCATAAAATTCATAACTCTTAATCTATACATCTAAAAATCACCATTTTTGAACACAATCAAGAAAACTCATCAAAATATCATTTCAAATTTTTCCAGAATTTTTTGAAGTTCAGAAAAATTACGAAACTGAAAATCATAACAACCCTTAAAATCCCTTACTATCCCTTACAATCCCTTACTATCCCTTACCTCAAAAGAGCAGTACTTCTGACTGGATATCGGATATGACGCTGAAGAAAACTTGCACTGATGAATAACAACTCACCAAGTATCTAAATACTCACAAAATATACTCAATAATCTAGAGAGAGAAAGAGAGAAAACTTATGTTTCTGGTGTGATTTTCAATTCTAACTTAGCCCTCTATTTATAGGAAAATGTTAGCACACCGAAGCAGACTTAACCTGTAACCTGATGGCTTTATCTGCTACTATTCCCACCCACCACATTTGAATAAAAATCTCAGCATATTTCTTCACCAACCAAGAGTGGGGCCCACCAATTCTATAATTTTCCACCAAAATGATTAACTCCGAAAATTCAACAATTTCTGAACCAGTCATCTCGTAAAATTCATAATAAATCATACGTTCATTTTTAACGGTTCAAAATTTATGGACATATACTCAACTTATATATGTATAACATATCCAAAAATTACCACGATCCAACGGTCGGATTAAAAATTATAACCCCCGCAAAATATCTCAAAAACCCTAATTTGATTTTCAATACCTCCGTTCCGACAAAAATACAGATAAAATATCTCAACATTAACTCCTTCATTTTTAACCACAAAAATATATCCCTCATTTATATCCACATAAAATAAATATTTCCTTATCATATAAATCAATAATTAATTATTCACAAATAATATTACAGAATCACAATTATGACAATCAGGCCGTTCCCAGGAAAGAGGGGGCTTTCCAATAAGAATTTATCCTTACTGGCGCGCACTTAGGTGACCAAATCTCTTCTTAGACAGAACTTTCTAGACATTGCCAATAATATTATCTAATAATATTATTCAAATAATATGAATTATTGATCTGATAATGAGAAATACTGTGCAGCAACAATTATTGAAACAATAATAATATAAAATATCAACGCAATAATTATTGAATCAATAAAATAAAATATTGAACAGTAATTACTGTGACAATTATTCAGTAGTGCCTTCTTACCTAAGAATCAATAATTTCAAAAATACTGTGCAATAACGCGTATTACTGTATTTTAACCACCGGATATTCCAACAGTGTTAACGATAACAACTACGCCGTTAATTATAAAAACTCAATTTTTACCGTTATCTTCATCCGACCGTTTTTCGTTATGGGGCCCACAAACAGTTATGCCGTCGTACGAATATTTCCCGACAGAAAGAATATTCCACGACCAACGAATATTCCCCGATAACAATGATTATTTTATAACCACTTGTTTATTTTAAAAAAAATTCATATATCACCCTTAACTTTAACTTTTATCAATTTAACCATTTACTGAATAGAAAAATTGAATACTTTTATTTCATAAAATTCGGGGTCTTACATTCTTCGTTTCTTATTATCAGACAGCTAGACCTGTCTGCTTTAGTGTCTGGATAGTGGCGTGAATAACAAAAAAAAATGCAGAACGTGAATGACAGTTAAAGAGATAAACAGAAGTAAAAATCACACCAAGATTTTTACGTGGTTCAGCCCCTATGCTCTAATCCACGTCCAATCCCAACTAGGATTGGAGACTCTTTTTATTAAACTTAATATTCAATTAAATACAATAAAAAGAACTCCCTGTTACAAAGAAACCTCAAATATGATGTTGGACACCAATGCCCCCTTTGCACCTCTGCAACTTGTACACCTCTGCACCTGTTCTCACCTCTGAGACCTTTGAAGCTTCCTTTGAACATACCCACTAAACTCTAGATAACTCTAGACCACCAAAGCTAACAGTTTTGTTTTTCAGATTACAATGATGGTGATTCCAATGGAATATAAACTTTCTAGCTTAAGAATAACATAATATTGATTGCTAGAAAGATTATTAGAAAGCTATAAGAATTAAGAAGAATGAATTGCTGCTTTCCAATCGTTTGGGCCTCTTCATAACCAAGCATGATGAAGCTTTATATAACATGAAGGCCAACGGCTATATTTGTTAGCAAGAAATCAGATAATTTAAATCCCATAATTAAAGCTACAATATTGACCAATGGTTATGAACAAGAGATAGAATAGGAAACTCATATCAAAGTTCGTATACCCCATGATATTAGCAATTAAAGAGTCCAACAGATTTGGTAAATCAAGGATATGTTTTCAAGTCAAACCAAAACACTTTAAATAAAGGAACAAGGAGATTAATAAGGATAAGACCCAATAGCTTCTGTAAGTCTCCTTTTCAAAATAGAATACCAAAATGTCACTAACTAATGTGGGCTCCACTAAGCAAGATAAAATCCTTAAATAAATAAGCACCCACGAAATACTCTGATGAAATAGACGAACCAATTTGGGCCAGCTGGAATTAATAACAAAAGACCATAACCAACATACCTTAATAAACTTCAATTCAAATATTCCTTGATAAACTCCAATTCAAATCCTCTAAATCAAATCTTCCTTAATAGACTCCAAATCAAATCTTCCTTAATAGACTCCAAATCAAATCTTCCTTAATAAACTCCAAATCAAATATGAAATGATTTTAAAACATTCCAACTTACCAACAGAAGAAAATCAGCAACAAGTGTTCATGTAATAACCATAACCTATGCATATTAATTATAATATTATAACAAACCATGAACCAGGCACATGTCTAATATACTTAAATTAGTCATCATACAAAACATTATAAAATCAAAAACCAACATTCTCCCTCTTTTTGATGATGACAATTTATGCACCAACATGCTCCCCCTAAGTATATGGCTCCCCTTAAATTTATATATATTAAGGAGCAAAAAAAAATTACTTTATCCAAATAACCATCATTGCATATTCCAGCATAATATAGTATCTCAATATCAACATGAATGCCAATTCAAACCAATTTAAATATACCCAAATATCTCTCCCCCTTTGTCATTATCAAAAAGAAATAAATCATCAAGTTATATCTCTCCCCCTTTGTCATCAACAAAAAATAATTCATATCAATTTAGTTGAAGTTAGTTATCTCACCCCATTTGCCAAATTAAAAAATAAGCATAAAGAATGACAATAGAACAAGTTTATAACAAAATCACATATAGCAAGTAAATAATATAATCATACCTTTGCAATTTGTTACCTATATAGCAACATTTTGTTACCAGTGGAAAGCTTGATAGTTGTGCTCCTTAGTGTAGATTTGGATTTTGTATATTCAGAATCAAAAATTTATTCAATATCACTTCTTTTGGTCATCCCAATTGTAAGACCCCAAATTTTATGAAATAAAAGTATTCAATTTTTCTTATAATTACTATTCAGTAAATGGTTAAATTGATAAAAGTTAAAGTTAAGGGTGATAAATGAAAAAAAAATTCAAAATACGCAAGTGGTTATAAAACATTCATTGTTGTCGGGGAATATTCGTTTAGTCGTGGAATATTCTTTCTGTCGGAAAATATTCGTATGACGGCGCAGCCATATGTGGGGCCCCATAATAGAATAACTGTCGGATGAAGAAAACGAAAAATTTAAATTTTTATAAATAACGGCGTGGTTGTTATCGTTAACACTGTTGGAATACCAGGTGGTTAAAATACAGTAATACGCGTAGTTGCACAGTAGCACATGGTATTGCACAATATTTTTTTCAATTATTGATTCTTACGTGAGAAGGCACTACTCAATAATTGTTACAGTAATTTCTGTTCAATATTTTATTTTATTGAATCAATAATTGCTGCGTTGATATTTTATATTATTGTTGTTTCAATAATTGTTGTTGTACAGTATTTTCCATTAACAGATCAATAATTTATATTATTTGAATAATATTATTAGATAGCATTATTGGTAATATCTAGAAAGTTCTGTCTAAGGAGAGGTTTGGTCATCTAATTGCGCGCCAATAAGGAGAAATCCTTATTGAAAAGCCTCCTCTTTCCTGGAAACTTCTGGTTGTCATTATTGTGATTCTTTAATATTATTTAATAATTAATTATTGATTTATATGATAAGAGAAATATTTATTTAATGTGGATATAAATGATGGATTTAATTATGTGGTTATAAATGAAAAAATTAATGTTGAGGTATTTTATTAGTATTTTGTCGGATTGGAGATATTAAAAGATCAAATCGGTGTTCTTACATCTTTATTGTGTGAGTTATAATATTTAATCCGACCGTTGGATCGTTGTGATTTTTGGATATGTTATACATATATAAGTTGAGTATATGTTCACAAATTTTGAACCGTTAAAAATGAACGAATGATTTGTTATGAATTTTAAGAGGTGACTGATTCGGAAATTAGGTTTGTAAATGATTTTTGTGGAAAATTCAAGAAATGGGTGGGCCCCACTTTTGGTTGTTGGGGAAGATAGCTAATTTTTGGTGGGTGGAATAGTAGCAGGTAAAGTCATCAGGTAGTAGGTCAAGTCTGCTTTGGCGTGCTAACATTTTCCTATAAATAGAGGGCTAAGTTAGAATTGAAAATCACACAAGAATTCATAAGTTTTCTCTCTTTTTCTCTCTAGATTATCGAGTGTATTTTGTGAGTAATTAGATACTTGGTGAGTTGTTATTCATCAGTGCAAGTTTTCTTCAGTGTCATATCCGATATCTAGTCAGAAGTGCTACTCTTTTGAGGTAAGGGATAGTAAATGATTTTAAGGGTTGATATGTTTTTCAGTTTCGTAATTTTTCTGACCATCAAAAATTCTGGAAAAATTTGAAATGATAATTTGATGAGTTCTCTTGATTGTGTCCAAAAGTGACGATTTTTGGATGTATAGATTAAGAGTTGTGAATTTTATGAGAAAAGACTATTTTAAAAGTAACCGCTTATAACTCCTTGTGGTTAATTCCAAAATTGGTGAAATTTTTATTGGGAGTACATGTATATGATAGAAGTATACTCTGTAAATTTTGGAATTTTTGGATAAAAGTATAATTTTTGATAAATATCTAAATATTCGGTTATTTTGGCCATATAAAAAGTAGTAAATAATTTTTAAAAATTCTGAGAAAAATATATGTTCAATATGGGACTATATTCTACTAAATCTCATAAAAAAAAATTTGTTTGTACTGATTTGGTATTTTTCATGAAAATAGACTAGTTATGAGTAAATGAATTAAATATGTTATGTGAAGTAAGAAAATTAAAAAATAGGATTTTATGGCTTGAGAATCCTATATGAGGTATATGCAAATTTTTGATGAGGGTTTTGGTTATTGGTGATGAAATCTTATGAGTTTAAAATTTTAGGATGATTAAATGCATTATTTAGAAAAGTGTAAACAATTAAAATAAATTGTTTATAAGTTTAAGAAATATTATTTCAATATCATTATACCAAAATATTGGTATGGATTTTATTGTGAAATTTCTACCTTTTTGTGTCGAGTTTACTATTCACGAGTTACTATTCACAAAGTTACTATTCACGAGTTACTATTCATGACAAAATTAGTTTTTTTTTCTAACCAAATTAATAGTTGATTTATGAATATTACTTTTGAGATTAAATCTAGATGTTTTGATTATATTGATTTTACTATTATATATAACATTTTTATAACCCTAATGATGATATTTCTATTTGACTTGAGTGTAAAGATGGGTAGATTTTTGGTATGATCATGACTATGGGTTCCCTTTGGCCAGTAGTGCAAAGTTGAATTGTTGATTGGTATGATCATGACCATTAAATTTATAATTGAATATCTTTAGCTTAAGTGCAAAGGTGAAATGATCAACATGGTTATAATTATTGTTTATATAAATTCTGAAATGATTATATATTTTTTTGAAATATTAATATATTTGGCCTGTAGTGCAAATATGAACTGTTGAGGAATATCTTTGGCCTGTAGTGCAAAGATGAATTATTGATGAATATCTTTGGCCTGTAGTGCAAAGATGAATTGTTGATGAATATCTTTGGCCCGTAGTGCAAAGATGACCTGTTGTTGAATATCTTTTGCCTGTAGTGCAAAGATGGTCTGCTGATGAATATCTTTGGACGTAGTGCAAAGATGAAATTATTAGTATGATTATGAACAGGAACTGTAATTTGGTATAACCATGATCTTTGATGTTTTAGGTAAAGACATGTGATGAAAATTATCTTCGTCTTGGGTGCGAAGAGAAATTTAGAATCACAATTATGATTATGAGTTATTCATATGATTGTGGACCAGAATTGTTGATTGATGTTACAAGGATAAATTATTGTTGGCGGATTTTTAATATGGAGAAGATAATAGACTTTATGGTCTATTTGACTCTTCTAATGGATTGCTCGTTCCGCTGCAACTATGGTTGAAATTTTTTATCATCTACCATATGTTCTAAATCTCTGATTTATTACTGTTGAAGGCTATTGATAATTTATTTATCTTTAGTCATGATATTCTTTACTGGGCTAGTTGTGCTCACCCTTCTGTTTCACAATTCCTTTCAGGTAATAAGAGTGTAGCTGGCGCGAACCCAACGTTGGAAGGGTGTTTTGTCACTATCATACAAGATGTCTAATGACATACAACCTCGTGTCATCATAAGACACGGTTGTGCACATCCACTTGCTGAGTATATTTACGAGCACTACCTATATAATATTGGTGTTTGTTTGAAGTATAATTCACAAATAAAGACAGTGGAGATAATGATATGTCAAGAGAAGACTCACCATTGAAAAGAATATGGTAATAATCTTCTTGTTTTTCTTTAGGGTCTATTAGGTCAACCAAGGATAATTCTGTGGACGTATGATATCTATCATAACTTGGAAGCATGGCCTCCCATGTACGAAGGTTTCCTTGAGCACTTCCCAAATATTCTAATTTCTAAGACAGTTTTTGACTATACCTTTATGTAAGGTATCATTGTGAGGTGCTGTCCACGGTTGGGACATGAGTCACATTTGGTATATATTTGTATTCAAACTCACAGCATATGTGTTATTGTATTTTGCACAACAATTATTGTAATAAAGTTGTAGTTATTTTCTGTACCATGTATTTGGCGACTCAGAATAGGTTGGATGGAATGGACCTATTTTGGGGTTGTCACAGTTGGTATCAGAGCTTAGGGATATGGTCCCTGGCGGAGATCGGGAAATATAACTAGGAGGGGAGAGATGAGTAAATTCTTCGCTAGTGTGTCCTGCCTAAGCTTATTTGTTGGTCAGTCATAATATGGGGATATTATGTGATATGTTAATTTGTTTAATTAACCCTTGTTTTATGGCAGTATTTGAGAATGGCTGCTGAGAATGTTAACAATGGAGTGAATGAGACCATGGGGATACCTCTAATCGCCAACCAGGATAATGTGATGTCAGGCGAAGAAGGAATTAGAGATATCCATGTGGTGAGTGAAGAATTGATAGTTGCACCCGAGATAGTCGCAGAGGTAACAGCTGAGAGTGAGGAAGAAGAGGAAGAAGAGGTACCTGAGGAGAATTTATTAGAGGTATTATATGATCAAAATGTAGAATTATAAAATCGTATTCATGAGTTAGAAGAGCAGGCTGAAAAACGACAGGCGGTCGTGGAGCAAAAGGATGCAACAATTCAAGCTTGTGTTACCCGATATGTGATGCTTGAACAGAAGCATTCTTTGGCAGAGTATAAGATGATAAAACTGGAATCAAAGCTGAAAGAAGAAAAAACTGAACGAGTAAGAGTGAGTGATGCATGGGGAAAAGTCGAACGACGCATTGATATTGTGGAAAGAGATGTCCGATCTAAGAAGGCTAAAATAGATGATATGTATTTCTCTTTTTGGACAGCAATTGGGAGAACCCAACATCGAGTTTTGAATTACCCTGTACAGAGCGGTCAACCTGAATTCGATATGGATCGAAGATTGATGATTCAGATCATAAATTAGGAGTACGACGAAGCAGTTGAGGGTGGAATATGCCCTATAGAAAAGTATATTCCAACGGTAGTGATGACACCAAATGCTGCCCCAGACAAGTCAAAGCCGAGTAGTTCAAAGGATAGCGGTTGTCATGACTTCCCAACAAGTAAGAAACCCAAATGAAGTTATCACGGGAGATGAGCAATGGAGAAATCATGGTGACCAGGGAGATAGAATCTGGAATGAAAGCAAGGTATTCTCAACTTTTTGAAATACCAGGTACGTAAATTTCGGAGACGAAATTTCATAAGGAGTGGAGATTGTAAAACCCTGAATTTTATGAAATAAAAGTATTCAATTTTTCTTATAATTACTATTCAGTAAATGGTTAAATTGATAAAAGTTAAAGTTAAGGGTGATATATGAATTTTTTTTTCAAAATACGCAAGTGGTTATAAAATATTCATTGTTGTCGGGGAATATTCGTTTAGTCGTGGAATATTCTTTCTGTCGGGAAATATTCATACGACGGCGTAGCCATTTGTGGGCCTCATAATAGAATAACTGTCGGATGAAGAAAACGATAAATTTGAGTTTTTATAAATAACGGCGTAGTTGTTACTGTTAACACTGTTAGAATACCTGGTGGTTAAAATACAGTAATACGCGTAGTTGCACAGTAGCACACGGTATTGCACAATATTTTTTTCAATTATTGATTCTTACGTGAGAAGGCACTACTCAATAATTGTTACAGTAATTTCTGTTCAATATTTTATTTTATTGAATCAATAATTGCTGCGTCGATATTTTATATTATTGTTATTTCAATAATTGTTGTTGCACAGTATTTTCCATTAACAGATCAATAATTCATATTATTTGAATAATATTATTAGATAGCATTATTGGTAATATCTAGAAAGTTCTATCTAATGAGAGGTTTGGTCATCTAATTGCGCGCCAGCAAGGAGAAATCCTTATTGGAAAGCCCCCTCTTTCTTGGGAACTGTCTGGTTATCATTATTGTGATTCTGTAATATTATTTAATAATTAATTATTGATTTATATGCTAAGGGAAATATTTATTTAATGTGGATATAAATTATGGATTTATTTATGTGGTTATAAATGAAAAAATTAATGTTGAGGTATTTTATTAGTATTTTGTCGGATTGGAGGTATTAAAAGATCAAATCGGTGTTCTTACAGCTTTATTGTGTTAGTTATAATATTTAATCCGACCGTTGGATCGTTGTGATTTTTGGATATGTTATACATATATAAGTTGAGTATATGTTCACAAATTTTGAACCGTTAAAAATGAACGAATGATTTGTTATAAATTTTAAGAGGTGACTGATTCGGAAATTAGGTTTATAAATGATTTTTGTGAAAAATTCTAGAAATGGGTGGGCCCCACTTTTGGTTGTTGGGGAAGATGGCTGATTTTTGGTGGGTGGAATAGTAGCAGGTAAAGCCATCAGGTAGCAGGTCAAGTCTGCTTCAGCGTGCTAACATTTTCCTATAAATAGAGGGCTAAGTTAGAATTGAAAATCACATAAGAATTCATAAGTTTTCTCTCTTTTTCTCTCTAGGTTATCGAGTATATTTTGTGAGTATTTAGATACTTGGTGAGTTGCTATTCATCAGTGCAAGTTTCTTTTAGCGTCATATCCAATATCCAGTCAGAAGTGTTACTCTTTTGAGGTAAGGGATAGTAAATGATTTTAAGGGTTGTTATATTTTTCAGTTTCGTAAATTTTCTGACCTTTAAAAATTCTGGAAATAGTTGAAATGATAATTTGATGAGTTTTTTTTATTGTGTCCAAAAATGGCGATTTTTGGATGTATAGATTAAGAGTTATGAATTTTATGAGAAAAGACTATTTTAAAAGTAACCGCTTATAACTCCTTGTGGTTAACTCCAAAATTGGTGAAATTTTTATTGGGAGTACATGTATATGATAGAAGTATACTCTGTAAATTTTGGAATTTTTGGATAAAAGTACAATTTTTGATAAATATCTAAATATTCGGCTATTTTGGCGATATGAAAAATAGTAAATAATTTTTAAAAATTCTGAGAAAAATATATGTTCAATATGGGACTATATTCTACTAAATCTCATAAAAGAAAATTTGTTTGTACTGATTTGGTATTTTTCATGAAAATAGACTAGTTATGAGTAAATAAATTAAATATGTTATGTGAAGTAAGAAAATTGAAAAATAGGATTTTATGGCTTGAGAATCCTATATGAGGTATATGCAGATTTTTGATGAGGGTTTTGGTTATTGGTGATGAAATCTTATGAGTTTAAAATTTTAGGATGATTAAATGTATTATTTAGTAAAGTGTAAATAATCAAAATAAATTATTTATAAGTTTAAGAAATGTTATTTCAATATCATTATACCGAAATATTGGTATGGATTTTATTGTGAAATTTCTACCTTTTTGTATCGGATTTACTATTCATGAGTTACTATTCACGAGTTACTATTCACAAAGTTACTATTCACGAGTTACTATTCATGACAAAATTGGTTTCTTTTTCTAACCAAATTATAGTTGATTTATGAATATTACTCTTGAGATTAAATCTAGATGTTTTGATTATATTGATTTTACTATTATATATAATATTTTTATAACCCTAATGATGATATTTCTATTTGACTTGAGTGTAAAGATGGGTAGATTTTTGGTATGATCATGACTATGGGTTCCCTTTGGCCAGTAGTGCAAAGTTGAATTGTTGACTGGTATGATCATGATCATTGAATTTATAATTAAATATCTTTAGCTTAAGTGCAAAGGTGAAATGATCAACATGGTTATAATTATTGTTTATATAAATTCTGAAATGATTATATATTTCTTTGAGATATTAATATATTTGGCCTGTAGTGCAAATATGAACTGTTGAGGAATATCTTTGGCCTGTAGTGCAAAGATGAATTGTTGATGAATATCTTTGGCCCGTAGTGCAAAGATGAACTGTTGTTGAATATCTTTTGCCTGTAGTGCAAAGATAGTTTGTTGATGAATATCTTTGGCCGTAGTGCAAAGATGAAATTGTTAGTATGATTATGAACATGAAATGTGATTTAGTATAACCATGATCTTTGATGTTTCAGGTAAAGACATGTGATAAAAATTATCTTCGTCCTGGGTGCGAAGAGAAATTTAGAATCACAATTATGATTATAAGTTATTAATATTATTGTGGACCAGAATTGTTGATTGATGTTACAAGGATAAATTATTGTTGGTAGATTTTTAACATGGAGAAGATAATAGACTTTATGGTCTATTTGACTCTTCTAATGGATTGCTCGTTCCGCTGCAACTATGGTTGAAATTTTTTATTATTCACCATATGTTCTAAATCTCTGATTTATTACTGTTGAAGGCTATTGATAATTTATTTATCTTTAGTCATGATATTCTTTATTGGGCTAGTTGTGCTCACACTTCTGTTTCACAATTCCTTTCAGGTAATAAGAGTGTAGCTGGGTCGAGCGGGGGTAACAGGGGAATAGAACGGTGGTCATCATTTAGTAGTTATATTTGGTGAATCAAATAGGGTGAGGCGAACCCAACGTTGGAAGGGTGTTTTGTCACTATCATACAAGATGTCTAATGACATACAACCTCGTGTCATTATAAGACACGGTTGTGCACATCCACTTGCTGAGTATATTTACGAGCACTACCTATATAATCTTGGTGTTTGTTTGAAGTATAATTCACGAATAAAGACAGTGGAGATAATGATATGTCAAGAGAAGACTCACTATTAGAAAGAATATGATAGTAATCATCTTATTTTTCTTTGGGGTCTATTTGGTCAACCAAGGATAATTTTGTGGACATATGATATCTATCATAACTTGGAAGCATGGCCTCCTATATACGAAGGTTTCCTTGAGCACTTCCCAAAGATTCTAATTTCTAAGACAGTTTTTGACTATACCTTTAAGTAAGGTGTCATTGTGAGGTGCTGTCCATAGTTGGGACATGAGTCACATTTGGTATATATTTGTATCCAAACTCACAACATATGTGTTGTTGTATTTTGCACGATAATTGTTGTAATAAAGTTGTAGTTGTTTTCTATACCATGTATTTGGTGACTCAGAATAGGTTGGATGGAATGGACCTATTTTGGGGTTGTCACACCAATGTTAGGGCCTTTAAAGCTCAGGTTAGGAGGATAATTTTTCACAATTCTGGTTGTTCTTGAAAGACTTCTTAAACAGACGGGTCGAGCTGTCTGGATTTAGGTGTCTGCATGTTTTCCTGGTTCATCTGTTTTTCCTTCTAATGCAGACGGCTTAGGCTGTCTGGATTGAGCTCTTTTCTTTCCACATTCCAGATCCCTTAACTGTATTCCTGCAAAGCCTCCATCCTTCTTTTAGTGTAAAGTATCATCCATATACTTTTTGATCTTGAGACACCTAAAAAACAAACAAATAGTCTCTATCTTTTTGGTACCCAAATCTTCTTGGGTCCTTTTGGGTTAGTAGCATATAAATCACTTTTCTTTACCCAAATTTATTTTATTCTAATTTTATTACAATTAGAATCAATATGACCTTTAAAACCACATTTTTTACAAGTAATAAATGGTGAACAATAAAGTGGTTTATGCCTTGATTTACTATTAATCATTCTAATATTAGTATTCCTATTTTCCACATTTTTAATAGGATTATACCCAATCCCTTGTTTATCAAGACTAAACCTTTGTGCTCCTAACATAACATTTAGGTTCTCTTCTCCTTGCACAAATTTAGCAAGATCATTTTTTAAATATGCTATTTCTGCATTTATTACATTATCATCATGTTGCATATTCATAATTTTTCCATCATTAAAAGCATCTATGCATACATCTCTCATTTTCAATTTTTCTTTTAAAATTTGATTTTCATTTTTAAGATATTCATTTTCTTTTCTTTCTTCAATAAGTGACTCAACTTCATTCATTAGCTCATTTACGCAATTCTTAAAATAAGCAGTTTTCTTTTTAAGCTTTTGATTTTCATTTTGTAAAGCAAGATAATCAGATGTAGATATTTTAAAATTTTCATGAAAATTCGTTACCTCAAGTTGATCATCGTCTTCTAGTCCCATGAAACATAATTGGCCAGTTTCTTCATCTTGTTCTGTTTTGGGCTTGCTCACTGGAGTTGAGCTACCTTTTTGATTCTTCCTTTGTTTCTTTCTTTGAAGTAGTCTCTCGAGTTTTCTTGAGAGCATTTCAATTTCTTCATCAAGATCTTCATCATTGTCTTCTATGTAGCTTTCAGCTTGTAGAGCCAAGGTCTTCTTTTTAGGTGCCTCATCTTCTTCATCGTAAAATTTTAGTTGGTTTTCAAACTCTTCAAGCTCTCCAAATAAAGTAATAGTTTCCATTGTGCTGATTGTGACTGAGTCTTGAGGTGTAGTAACCTTTGGAGCGAATCGCTTTGGCATGGCTCTGAGAAGCTTTCGGTTGATTTCCTTTTGATCAATCTTTCGTCCGAGCATGCTTAGAGAATTCATTAGAGTACTGAGGAATCTTGCTTGGGCATCTCTAATTGATTCATTTTTCTCCAATTTGAATAGTTCGTACTCGTGCATTAGCATACTTAGCTTGACCTCCTTCACTTTAGTAGTACCTTCGTGGCTCATGATGACTGTGTCCCAAATTTCCTTAGCCGTACTACAAGAAGAGACCTTATCTATCTCCGACTGAACCATGCCACTTAAAAGTGTATTCATGGCCTTGGAATTATAAGATACCATATACAATTCATTTGAGTCCATTTCCATGAGATTCTTTGGCTTGCCATCATCAAGTCGCGGAATGACTGGTCCATTTTCGACTACCCACCATTCCCATGGGTCACGGTTCAGATAGATCTTCATTCTGAACTTCCAAAAATTGAAGTTTTCACTTCCTAGCAACAGTAGTGGCCTACTTGTGGACTGGCCTTATTGAAAGTTTAGGTGTGCCATAGGATCTTCCCCTACGACCTGGAACGATCAATATTAGTAGAGCCTTGCTTTGATACCAAATGTAATTCTGTGTATGTGCACACCTAGAGGGGGGGTGAATAGGTGTTTAAGCTAAAAGTGATAAACAGTGAAATTTTTTTAAAATTTTCTGCAACAGGTATAATTCAAACAGCTACGCCTGTCTGATTTAGTGTCGGCTTTAGCTTATGTTCTTCATTTCTTATTATCAGACAGCTAGACCTGTCTGCTTTAGTGTCTGGATAGTGGCGTGAATAACAAAAAAAAATGCAGAACATGAATGACAGTTATAGAGATAAACAGAAATAAAAACCACACCAAGATTTTTACGTGGTTCAGCCCTTATGCTCTAATCTAGTGGCCTAATCCACGTCCAATCCCAACTAGGATTGGAGACTCTTTTTATTAAACTTAATATTCAATTAAATACAATAAAAAGAACTCCCTGTTACAAAGAAGCCTCAAATATGATGTTGGACACTAATGCCCCCTTTGCACCTCTGCAACTTGTACACCTCTACACCAGTTCTCACCTCTGAGACCTTTGAAGCTTCCTTTGAACAGACCCACTAAACTCTAGACAACTCTAGACCACCAAAGCTAACAGTTTTGTTTTTCAGATTACAATGATGGTGATTCCAATGGAATATAAACTTTCTAGCTTAAGAATAACAGAATATTGATTGCTAGAAAGATTATTAGAAAGCTATAAGAATTAAGAAGAATGAATTGCTGCTTTCCAATCATTGGGCCTCTTCATAACCGAGCATGATGAAGCTTTATATAACATGAAGGCCAACGACTATATTTGTTAGCAAGAAATCAGATAATTTAAATCCCATAATTAAAGCTACAATATTGACCAACGGTTATGAACAAGAGATAGAATAGGAAACTCATATCAAAGTTCGTATACCCCATGATATTAGCAATTAAAGAGTCCAACAGATTTGATAAATCAAGGATATGTTTTCAAGTCAAACCAAAACACTTTAAATAAAGGAACAAGGAGATTAATAAGGATAAGACCCAATAGCTTCTGTAAGTCTCCTTTTCAAAATAGAATACCAAAATGTCACTAACTAATGTGGGCTCCACTAAGCAAGATAAAATCCTTAAATAAATAAGCACCCACGAAATACTCTGATGAAATAGACGAACCAATTTGGGCCAGCTGGAATTAATAACAAAAGATCATAACCAACATACCTTAATAAACTCCAATTCAAATATTCATTGATAAACTCCAATTCAAATCCTCTAAATCAAATCTTCCTTAATATACTCCAAATCAAATCTTCCTTAATAGACTCCAAATCAAATCTTCCTTCATAAACTCCAAATCAAATATGAAATGATTTTAAAACATTCCAACTTACCAACAGAAGAAGCAACAAGTGTTCATGTAATAACCATAACCCATGCATGTTAATTATAATATTATAACAAACCATGAACCAGGCACATGTCTAATATACTTAAATTAGTCATCATACAAAACATCATAAAATCAAAAACCAACATACTTGAGCAATCGTTCTTGGGTTTTAAAATTGACAACTTTTTTATTAGATCTTGTCAGATCACATTTGAAATATTTGAGATATTACACTACTTCTGCCTCATAAAGGATTTTAATCTATAACTTCCACATTGAAACCATCCAAGTCAAACATCGACTTAATCCTAGCCTCAATGAAGATATTTGATAGACACATAATTCTTATATTTTAAGATTCCCATATTTATTATTTTATATGTTTATTTTATTTAACTAATATATTTTATTTAGTTTTGTAGGATTTATCAATCTTAGTGAATAAGTAAAAGATAATTGTTCCTACTTTTAAAGATGAAAAATGACTTTTGGGAGATTAACATATAGAGATTGCAATCAAGAAGGAAACAACATGATAGAAGGGAACAAAAAAGACATAGTCCAATATATTTGTAAGGACCGGGAATTTTATATGGCTATATATGTAAATTTTTACGAATAATTTTTTTTATTAGAAAGTACTTGAACCATATAAGTGAATATGTGAATTAAACAAGATAGTTAATTTATTTATTTTAAGTTAACTAAGATGAATACTTAATCATTTTGATTAAGAAAGAGTAAGATAAGTTATGTTAAAAATTAATGTAGCTTGAATGTTAACCTTGAATGGTAAATTAAAAAACATTTATAAGCTTTAAGTGATTAATTATTTATATGAATTATATAAAGTGATTATATGAATGTGTAATAACTTCTCAAGCCAATTAGGGCTAATTAAGTTAATGAATTAATGGAACAAAAAGAAAAGTCGAGAAATAATAATATATTAATTAAATATTATTAATATTGAAAACTTAGTGGCATATAGTGAATGATTATGCGAGTATTTAAATATAACAAGGATTTATCAATAATGATAAATGTGTTATGGATTATGTGGAAAAATATATGTGGCTAAATAAATATATATATATATATATATATATATATATATATATATATATATATATATATATATATATATTAAGTGAATTAAAAAGGAAAAGTTACATAACCTAATTATACATTAGGTATGAAAATTTAATAACCTAAGGGTTATGATATTAAAGAATAATAGTATTTAAAATATATACTTACTCTAAGAGATTTATTTTATACATCTCAATTAATTAATTTTATAACTTAATTAAAACAAGTCCAATTGGGTTATAAAATTAAATGTACATGAGTGATTATTTAAAATTCAAAATGAGTGGAATAGAAACCCTAATTAAATAATGGGTTAATTACATATTATAGTACATTTTTAAAAATAATTACAATAATCATACATCTATAAAATAATTACAAAAATATGACATTGCATCATATTTATTTACAATTCTAATACAATTAGGAGTCCTTAAATTAAGGAATTAGTATTAATAGGTTCACATGGTAATTTAGTTTCCATCTTCCTCAAACATTCCATTCTCGTTCGGTCTCTCTCTCTCTCCGCCCTTAACTCTTCGTTCGGTTTCTCTCTCTCCGCCCTTACTACTTCTCTCTCTCCTCTTGAACTCGTCGACAGCGGAGTGAATCTACTTCTCTCTCCGCCCTTAATACTTCTCTCTCTCCTCTTGAAGCCACTCGTCGTCAGCGGACTGAATCTATTTCGTCAGACAATGGAGTTCTTGCTTTGGTATGTACATGGTTGAAGTGATGTTGTCATACTATGAGTCTGTACTTCTGGCCACATTCTGTTTATGTTAATTTTTTTATTGAATGAATTTTTCTTTATCTCCATGACTGGGTTATTTGCGATAGACATCATTTAACAGCATAATATTTGCTAAAGTGGATAATTATTTTCAAATTGTTTAGGCTCTTAACATATATAGTCTGCTTTTGAATGATCATGATTGTCTCATCTCCATTTTGCCATTTTACTTCTGCATCATATACTGACACAAAATCAATTTTTGGGGGCTTGATGTAATGCTTACGTTGTAGCTACGACAAGCAATAAAAAATAGATACTATCATATAATTGTTTGGTTACTTCTGTATTATGTTTTGGTTACTGTTAGATTGTGATTCGGATACCATTTTTGTTACCTTGATTTGGTATTTTGGTTACTTTTTTATGTTGTTATGGTTACCATGTATTTGCTTAGTATACATGGTTGACTAAACTGATTTTGGTGTACATGTTGTTTATGTATTGGTTACCATTTTTACATGTTTTGGTTACTATCATATAAATATTTGGTTACTTCTTTAGTATATTTTTGGTTACTATTAGTTTCTAATTTGGATTCCATTTTTGTTTCCTTGAGTTGAGATTCTGGTTACTATTTTTTGTTGTTCTGGTTACCATGTATTTGCTTAATATATATGGATTGACTAAACTGTGTTTGGTCTATATGTTGTTTATGTATTGGTTACCATTAATATATGTTTTGGTTACCAGCATATAACTGTTTGGTTACTTCATGAGTATATTTTTTGTTACTTTTAGCTTATGATTTGGATACCATTCTTTTTCCTTTAATTGGGTTTTTGATTACTTTTATATGTTGTTTTGGTTACAATGTATTTGCTTAGTATACATTGGTTGACTAAACTGGACTTGGTCTACATGTTGTTTATGTGTTGATTACCATTAAAACATGGTTTGGTTACTATCATATAAATGTTTGGTTACTTCTTTAGTATATTTTTTGGTATACATATTTTTGTTTTGGTGACCTTTAAATTATGTTTTGGTTAATATTATATATAACTGTTTGTTTATTACATAAAATGATTTGTACTACATGTTGTTTATATTTTGGTTACAATTAGTTTATATAATATAATTTTTTTGTCACTGCTTTATTATGGTATGGTTAATGTTATATTATGATATGATACCTATGATTAATGGGTTCTCTATTCACTAATCCCAAGGTATTTCTCTTCCTCCCACAGGTTCATACATAATGCAGAAGTCTTTTATAGAGAATGAGAGCAGTCATGAAGAAAAAGTAGCAGCAGCCAAAAAACTAAAGTCTCAGAAAGATTTGTAACAGATTTTGATTAGTTCGGTTGTTCATACCTTGGTTTTTGTTGGATATTCATAACCATTTGTTATGGTTAGTAAATATGTAATGTTTATTGGAGCTTATGTAAATGGGATTACATATTTGATTATATTATCAATTATTTGACATTGTTTGTTGGTTCGTATTTATTACTTCTAAGTTGTGTCTGATATATTGTTTGAAAGGTGCAATTGGTAACCAAACATGCATAGAAGGGTAACCATTTTATTTTTTGGTAGTAACCAGATAGTTACAAGCTCGTATCATGACATATATCAAATGTTAAAATGTACATGTGAGAGTATACATAGGCTGCCTAAATTGGGTTTGATATACAGGTTGTTTCTGTTTTGTTTACCATTAAAACATGTTCTGGATACTTTTATATAACTATTTGGTTACTTCTTTATTATGTTTTGGTTACTGTTATATTATGATTTGGCTACTATCATTGTTTCCCCAGTGTGGGATTTTGGTTATTTTTATTTTTTATTCTGGTTAATATGTAATTGTTTAGTATACATGAATTGCCTAAATTGGGTTTCATTACATGATGTTTATGTTTTGGTTACCATTAAAACCTGTTCTGGTTACTATCATATAATTATGTGGTTACTGTTTTATTATAATTATAAGTTCGTATGAGGACTGTTATAAAGTGTTAAATGTATATATTTTATTTATACCCTGTCATCATGATGGAATAAGAAACTCCAATTAAGAGTTTCCATTTATATATATGATAGTCATTTATAGATCTCATATTAAAATAAAAGTAGTTTGAGATGTAACAACTGAATAAACATTGTAAAGTAACCAAATTAATATTAGACAGTAACCAAATTACATAATCTTAGTAACCAGAATATAAATTACATTTTTACATGCAATTTTGAAGGTCTAAATGATGGAATTTGACCAAAAAACCCTGCAGTTCACCAGCAACGCTCGTGACTTTTGATCGTTGACCCGTTTCTGATGAAACTAGGCTATGGAAACGCCAAAATTCGACACTCCAAATTTGATAGAACAATGCATATCATGTTTTGCATTTCTCCAAGCAAACAAGTTGATGGAACTAGTATGCCGGTAACTTCAAATTTGGTGTATTGGTTACTATCAGTCCATGTACCGTTGAAATAAAGTACAACAGGAATCAATTCCATTGTCTGATAACAGAATAAGTACTGTAAAGTAACCAAATCAATGTTAGCCAGTAACCAAACTACATAATGTTAGTAACCAGTACATAAAATACATTTGTACATTCATTTTACAATAGAAATAATCAGTATATTGATATTTATTACCAATTAAACTATAACAGTTGTATGAAGGTAACAAATGTAGCCAATAAGTAACCATCATAAGAAAACAAACAAATATAAAACACCGTAATATTATATAGTAATAATCATAACAACATATACAGTAATCAAATCCAATTTAAACAGTAACCAACACATATTTATTTAGTAGCCACAAGATAAACACATTCTCCATTGCATTTTTATAGTAAAAACCAACCAGTATAACTTGATTGTTACCAACTAAAGGCTAAATATTGTAAGAATGTAACCAATGTAGCTAACAAGTAACCATTAATATAAAACATATAAGTATAAGTATAATTAGATTAATACAGTAACCAGGTCAGCACTAATGAGTAACTATTATAATTTTACATAGTAACCATGTCAGCATTAGCCAGTAACCAATATAATGTTAAACAGTAACCAAGTCAGCATTAGTCAGTAACCAAGTCATCATTTTTTAATAACCAAGTCAGCATTAGTAAGTAATAATATGCACTAACCATTATAATTTTACACAGCAACCAAATAAACATTATACAGTAACCAAATCAATAATAAACAGTAACCAATTTCTATGTACTTAGTAACCAGAATATAAAACATATTTTTACATGCATTTTGCAATCAAAACAGTTAGTATACTGACTTTGTGACCAATTAAAGAGCGAAAAACTTAAGAAAGGTAACCAATATACGAGTATATAGTAACCACGGGGTAACCAAATAAACATTATACAGTAACCAAATCAATAATAAACAGTAACCAACTTATATGTACTTAGTAACCAGAATATAAAACAGATTTTTTCATGCATTTTGCTATCAAAACAGTCAGTATACTGCCTTTGTTAATCGACATCAATTTTGGTTACTGTACACCATAAAAAATGTTACCAACCATGTGGTTAATGGTTACTAACATTAAATAATTATATATTCATGTAAACAATTAAATTTGTTGTATTGGTTACTGTCGGTCTCCATTGTCTGACAACTGAATAAACATTATAAAGTAACCAAATCAATATTAAACAGTAACCAAACTACATAATCTTAGTAACCAGAAAATAAACCATATTTTTACATACAATTTTGAAGGCCTAAATGATGGAATTTGACCAAAAAACCATGCAGTTCACCAGCAAAGCTAGTGATTTTTTATCGTTGCCCCGTTTCTAATAAAATTAGGCTCCGAAAACGTCAAAATTCGACACTCCAAATTTGACAACATTATACAGTAACCAAATTTAGATTAGACATGAAGCAAAAGTAGAGTATTAACCTTCAGCAAACCAATATTAGCTCATTAGGAGTAGCTAAATTGATCAGGCAGCCGATGCTTGAGTTCATTAGGCAGCCGATGCCTGAGTTCAGAGTGAATGTGACAAAGAGATAGCCTCAAAGCTTCCTTCTTCTTTTTTTATCGTCGATGTGAAGAAGAAAGGGTTTCAGTTTGGGTCGAAGAAGAAAAGGTTTCAGTTTGGTTATGTAAAGAATCAATCAACAATCAACAATCAAATTTGTTACAGATCGAGGCTGGTTACTAATCTTGAAGTTGTTGTTGATATTGAAGTTGCTGTTGATCTGAAGTTGTTGTTGATCTTCTTCGATATTATCCGATCTCAGAGTTGCATCGTCGTTGGAGAAGTCGTCTTCTCCGATCTGTCGTTGCTCTGTTTTTTCGGATCTGAAAGTTGCTTGCTTTCTTCATTAGCGTGAATTGTTGATCGGTTGGTTGAAAATATAAAAGTCGGTAACTGACGTGTAGGGTGTTAATGACCGTAATTTTAGCAACCTAATATTGTGTTATTGCGTTATTTTTGTAATTATTTTGTGAATGTTTTATTTTTGTAAATACTTTCTAATTGTTGTATATTAGTGTTAAGAACCCTTAAATAATTAGGGAAAAATAAAATTATGTGTTGGACCTAGCCTAATTTTCATGGCCCAATCATATTAATTTGAGAGCCCAAACAATTTAAATAGAAGCCCAAGTCTTGGTCCAACTAGTGAGGGACTTTTTAGTCATTTGTTAAGCAAAAAATTGCAAATAAAATAAATCTAAAAAATGGGCTAAAATGGAGTGAGAGGGGCGGCCAAAAGAGGGAAAAGGGGAATGTATCACATGTTAGTTGGGTTAAATGTTTTTTCAGTCATTGTACTATAGGTCGACTTACAGATGAATAACTAAATTTTTTTTTTATAGTCAACTCACTGTACTCGACTTTTCTAACAAAAAATTAAAAAAACTGTTAAAAGCATTGACTTTAACTGAACGGTACACATCAGCTGCTGAGTTATCCGTTACAAAGCTGACGTGACGCCTTTGTGTGATGTGACAGTGATTATGTGGATTTGTAGGAAAAATTTTATGAAAAAAATGAAAAAAATATTTTAAAGTATAATATAAATTATAAAAATTATAAAATTAAAAATATTTTAAAATTAAAATTTTTTCAAATTCGGACATTAAATTTATAATTGAGTCAATTTGGTGATAATTTTTTTTTTCTTTTCTAACTAGGATAAATAAATTTGTACTTTTACATGCAAATAATTTTTATCAAATAATTTTTATTTTAATTTTATCAAATAATTTTTATAATAATTTTAATTTTAAAATTATACAAAATTTAAAATTTATAATTTAATTAAATCAAATTTGAGAAATAATTATTTTTATTAAATTAAAAAAAAAAAAACCAAACTGCGTTGTTGTGACGGAAAAGCAGAGAGAGAGCGTTGTTTAATTTTTTTTTAATAAAAACAATAATTATTATTTTTTTATTAAAAAAAAATAAAACGCAACATTTTTTAATAAAAATAATTGTTTTTAATAAAAATGAAAAAAAATGCATTTTTTTATAGAAATAAAAAAAGAATGCAGTCTTTTTTAAAAAAAACGTAGTTTTTTTAATAAAAATAAAAAAAATGCTGTTTTTTTTTTATAAAAATAAAATAAAAACGCAGTTTTTTTAATAAAAATAAAAAAAGCTCAGTTTTTTTTTATAAAAATAAATTAAAAACGCAGTTTTTTTAAAAAAAATGCAGTTTTTTTTAATAAAAATAAAAAAACGCAGCTTTTTTTTTATAAAAATAAAACAAAAAACGCAATTTTTTTTAAAAAAAAAACGCTGCTTTTTTTAATAAAAATATATATTTTTTATTTTTATTTAAAAAAAGGGCAGCTTTTTTAATAAAAATAAAAAAACCGACAATTTTTTTTAATAAAAATAATTATAAATGCAGTTTTTTTTTAATAAAAAAAATATAATTACTTTTATTAAAAAAAATTTAAATATTTTAGCAAACTTTTAGTTTTTGTAAGACCCCAACTTTTTATAAATAAAGATTTAATTCTCTCTAATTTTTATTTTGAAATAGTAGGGGGTTGATTTGATTAATGTGGTTAGTTATGGGTAAAATGCGTAAATATTTTAAATAAGCAAGTGGTTATAAAATATTCATTATTGTCGGGGAATATTCGCTTGGTCGTGGAATATTCTTGTTGTCGGGGAATATTCGTACGACGGCGCAGCCTTGTGTGAGCCCCATAACGGAAAGCGATTAGATGAAGAAAACGACAAAAATAAGTTGTTTATAAATAACGGCGTAGTTGTTACCGTTAATACTGTTGGAATACCCGGTGGTTAAAACACAATAATACGCGTTGTTGCACACTAGCACACGGTATTGCACCAATTATTAATTTTTACGTAAGAAGGTATTACTCAATAATTGTTACAGTAATTACTGTTCAATATTGTATTTTATTGATTCAATAATTGCTGCGTTGATATTTTATATTACTGTTGTTTTAATAATTGTCACTACACAGTATTTTCTATTATCGGAACAATAATTTATATTATCTGAATAATATTATTAGATAACATTATTGGCAATGTCTAGAAAGTTCTGTCTAAGGAGAGGTTTGGTCATCTAATTGCGCGCCAGTAAGGAGAGATCCTTATTGGAAAGCCCCCTCTTTCCTGGGAACGGCCTGGTTGCCAGTACTGTGATTCTGTAATATTATTTGTGTATAATTAATTATTGATTTATATGATGAGGAAAATATTAATTTTATGTGGATATAGATGGAGAAAATTTTTAATGTGACAATTGTTGAAAATTAATATTTTATCTTTTTCTGATAAAATAATTCATTTAAATATATTATTTTAATAATATATTGATGGTGATATTTTTACAATGAATGTGGAATATATGAGTATATGAGGAGGAAGAGTATTTTTGTGGCATTAAATGATTAACACATATTTTGTGTGTTGGTGGACACAATTCTTGACCGAAAAATTATTATTGACTGTAAAATCACCCGTTTGTGGATTTCGGTCAATTTCTGTTTGGAATTTGAAAAAACTTTCTTCTGCAAAGTTGTAGATAATTGAATTTCCTATAAAAACTCGCGAGATTCGAATTTTCTGATGAAAGGGCTATTTATTATGAATTATTGAAGTTCCGAAATTCCGAAATTATTGATTTTTGGAAGTTTTAATTATTTTTATTAAGAAAAACGTTTTTCTTACTTTTTCTAGAAGGTTAGCATGTGTGAATTGCTGAAATTCAGATTCAAGAAGTGGGCTTAACAATTATATAAATATATTATTATTATATTCAATTTTCTGCTTTGGTGTTCTAAGCATTTTCCTATAAATAGGGTGCTTAGGTTAGAATTGAAAATCACACCAGAAACACAAGTTTCTCTCTATTTCTCTCTCTATATCGAGCGTATTCTTGTGAGTATTTGATACTTTGAGTATTGCTATACGGTGCAAGTTTCCTTCAGCACTATATCTAGTATTCCAGTCAGAAGTACCGTATTTCCGAGGTAAGGGATGTTATTTCTTCTTAAATGATATTATTTTCTTCAATATCATTATGCCGAAGTATTGATCTGAATTTTTATCAAATTTGGAACTTTTCATGTCGGGGTTACTATTCATGAGTTACTATTCACGAGTTACTATTCATGAGTTACTATTCACGAGTTACTATTCACGAGTTACTATTCACCGAAAAATAAAATTTTCTTCTTTTCGTCCAAAATATCTATTCTAGATACTAGCTTTGATTGTATCCATGTTTGATCATTCTTGAATTTTACTCCACTATGATTATTTATGAGGTATTTTTGGACATGGAATAGCTGAAATACGAATCTTTAATATTTATTCTTTTGTTTCACTGGATTCGTTTCCTTTAAAATATTTTTTTATCATCCTCAGTCCTAAATGATGATATAATTGAATATCTTTGGCCTGTAGTGCAAAGATTGATGATTTTTGATGAATATCTTTGGCCCGTAGTGCAAAGATGAACATGTGTTGAGATGGACATGATCGACTGGTGATACAAATGAATATCTTTGGCCTGTAGTACAAAGATGAATATTTGATTAAAGATGGTTATTGATTGTTGTTACAGGGATAAAATATTGATGATGGACTTTTAAATCTTAGAAGATAGTAGAACTCATTCTCTACTTGACTCTTCTAATAGTTTGCTGTTTTCGCTGCAGTTATTGATTTAAAACTTGTTGTCTATTGTATTCTATCAGATTTTTCCCTGTTGAAGACTAAGGATAATTTGTTGTATATTATCTTAGTCATAATATTCTTTGCTGGGCTAGTTGAGCTCACCCTTTTCCTTGTTGTTCCATTTTCTTCTCAGGAGGCGAGAATGTAGCGAGTACTAGTCGGGGTATAGAATGATGGTTCAAGACAGTTGTTTTAGTAGTCCTCACTATTTTGTAAAATAGTGTATCATTAAGTATAATGAGTACTTAATTGAGTATGAATACTGTCTAGATGACAATATTTGTATTTAAACTCACAGTATAGGTGTTGTCGTATTTTGTACGACAATTGTAATAATAAAGTTGTAGTTATTTTCTGTACCATGTATTTGGCGACTCAGAATGGGTTGGGTGGATTGGACCTGTTTTGGGGGCGTCACAGTTGGTATCAGAGCTTAGGGATATGATCTCTGGCGGAGATCGGGGAATAGAACTAGGAGGGGAGAGACGAGTAAATCCTTCGCTAGTATGTCCTACCTAAGCTTATCTGTTGGTCGGTCATAATATAGGGATATTATGTGATTTGTTAATTTGTTAAATTAACCCTTGTTTTATAGCAGTATTTGAGAATGTCGACTGAGAATGTTAACAGTGGAGTAAATGAGACGGTGGAGATGCCTATACTCACCAACGAGGAGAACTTGCAACAGGCTGGCAATGTTCCTCCTGTGAACAACACTACTAAGCAGACGATGAACGATGGGATGTTTAGAAGCTTTTTGCAATTTATGCAAAACCACGTTCAGCGGGGACGGTGACTCAAAAAGTTGTCCTAGAAAAGTCAAAGTCAACGGTTCCTGGAAGAGCGTTTTTCGTGACTGGTCAGAATGCGAGGAACCCGAACGAAGTTAGCACGGGTTAGTTAATTATAAATTTTTGCGAAGTCTATATCTTATTAGATACCGGTTCTACCCATTCATTTATCTCTTGCTTGCGTTCAACGTTTAAACTTGACTCCGGAGAAATTAGACTTTGACTTATCTGTTGAAACTCTGTTAGGAGAAATTTTCTTCACATCCATTGTTTATAAATCTTGTTTGATCCAAGTTGGCACCATCACATTACCTGTTGACCTTATCTCTTTAAAGATACTTGCTTTTGATGTGATTTTAGAAATTGATTGGTTAACTACTCATCATGCTAAAATTGATTGTTTTCGTAAGGTTGTTAGTTTTCATATTCCTAAGCAACCTGTTATTCAAATTCAAGCAACCAAACCATTGAAGTCAAACTCTTTCATATCAAACCGTAAAGTCATTCGTTTATTGAAAAACGGATGTCAAGCTTTCTTAGCCATGTCATGAATTTGAACAAAAATACGTCAGATTTGAATGATATTTCTGTTGTTAGTAAAATTTTTGACGTATTTCCTGAAGAATTTCTTGGCTTACTCCCAGAGCGTGATATTGAATTTTGTATCGACTTTGAACCCGGTACAAAACCCATTTCTAAAATCTCATATCGAATGGCTCCTATTGAACTTCAGGAGTTAAAAATTCAACTATAGAAGTTGATAACCGAGCCTTTATCTGGTGACTTCTTTTGTGGAATGTACTGAATCCAGACTCTCCGTAGGGGATGCCATATTCATGCGGTAGTAAACTGATAGGTGTCATTGTGACGTGATATCCAAGATTGGAATATGAGTCACAGTTGAGAGCAACCTAAGTTAGTAATCGAAACACGTAGCTTTCTGGTTATTATCGGAGATTCGTAAAAGGATTTTCTCGAATCGCTACTCCATTAACTCAGCTGACTCAAGAAGGATATCAAATTCGTATGGAGCGAAGAATGCGAGAAGAGTTTCTAAGAGCTTAAGAGGAGACTCATTTCGGCACCTGTTCTGATAATACCATCTGGTTCAGATGGATTTGTTATCTATAGCGATGCTTCAGGCAAAGGGTTAGGATGTGTTCTCATGTAACGTGGGAAAGTCATAGCCTATGCCTCGCGACAACTTAAAGAATATGAGAGGAATTATCCTACTCATGATCTAGAGTTGGCAGCAGTCGTTTTCGCGCTAAAGATCTGGAGGCACTATCTATATGGGGAGAAAATGGAGATATATTCAGACCATAAAAGCCTCAAATATTTCTTCACCCAAAAGAAACTCAATATGCGGCAACGACGTTGGCTCGAGCTGTTGAAAGATTACGACCACACTATTCAATACCATCCTGGAAAAGCGAATGTGGTAGCTGACGTGTTGAAGATCGTATACGGGCACGAGTACGATATTGTCAAAGACCCATTTCGTACGACTTACAGAAGATGAAGATAGAGTTAAAGATTCCAAGAACCTGCGTGAAGATAACGAATATACGATTAGAATCGACTTTAATCGATAGCGTTAAAGCCGCTCAAGCTACAGACCTGGAGCTGATGAATATAAAGAAGAAGGTGCAAGAATGTGTTATTCTAGAAGTAAGAGTCGATGAAGAGAAGAAAGCTCAAGCCTTCGATTTATTTGAAATCCTCGATCGAGTAGGAACTGTGGCCTATAGACTCGCCTTAACGCTAAGTATGTCACGTGTTCATAACGTTATTCACGTATCGATGTTACGTAAATATGTGGACGACCCGAACCACGTTATTGAGTTAGAACCGAACGAGATAGCCGAAGACTTAACGTACGAAGAGGTACCTGTCAAGATATTGGATAGGAAAGAGCATGTCCTACGCACGAAGGTCATACCACAAATTAAAGTTTTGTGGAGAAACTATGCTATTGAGGAAATGACCTGGGAGTTGGAAACGGAAATGAAAGCGAGGTATCCTCATCTTTTCGAAACACCAGGTACGTACGTCAATTTCGAGGACGAAATTTCATAAGGAGGGGAGGTTGTAAGACCCCAACTTTTTATAAATAAAGATTTAATTCTCTCTAATTTTTATTTTGAAATAGTAGGGGGTTGATTTGATTAATGTGGTTAGTTATGGGTAAAATGTGCAAATATTTTAAATAAGCAAGTGGTTATAAAATATTCATTATTGTCGGGGAATATTCGCTTGGTCGTGGAATATTCTTGTTGTCGAGGAATATTCGTACGACGGCGCAGCCTTGTGTGAGCCCCATAACGGAAAGCGATTGGATGAAGAAAACGACAAAAATAAGTTGTTTATAAATAACGGCGTAGTTGTTACCGTTAATATTGTTGGAATACCCGGTGGTTAAAACACAGTAATACGCGTTGTTGCACACTAGCACACGGTATTGCACCAATTATTGATTCTTACGTAAGAAGGCACTACTCAATAATTGTTATAGTAATTACTATTCAATATTGTATTTTATTGATTCAATAATTGCTGCGTTGATATTTTATATTACTGTTGTTTTAATAATTGTCACTATACCGTATTTTCTATTATTGGAACAATAATTTATATTATCTGAATAATATTATTAGATAACATTATTGGTAATGTCTAGAAAGTTCTGTCTATGGAGAGGTTTGGTCATCTAATTGGGCGCCAGTAAGGAGAGATCCTTTTTGGAAAGCCCCCTCTTTCCTGGGAACGGCCTGGTTGCCAGTACTGTGATTCTGTAATATTATTTGTGTATAATTAATTATTGATTTATATGATGAGGAAAATATTAATTTTATGTGGATATAGATGGAGAAAATTTTTAATGTGACAATTGTTGAAAATTAATATTTTATCTTTTTCTGATAAAATAATTCATTTAAATATATTATTTTAATAATATATTGATGGTGATATTTTTACAATGAATGTAGAATATATGAGTATATGAGGAGGAAGAGTATTTTTGTGGCATTAAATGATTAACACATATTTTGTGTGTTGGTGGACACAATTCTTGACCGAAAAATTATTATTGACTGTAAAATCGCTCGTTTGTGGATTTCGGTCAATTTCTGTTTGGAATTTGGAAAAACTTTCTTCTGCAAAGTTGTAGATAATTGAATTTCCTATAAAAACTCGCGAGATTCGAATTTTCTGATGAAAGGGCTATTTATTATGAATTATTGAAGTTCTGAAGTTCTGAAATTATTGATTTTTGGAAGTTTTAATTATTTTTATTAAGAAAAACGTTTTTCTTACTTTTTCTAGAAGGTTAGCATGTGTGAATTGCTGAAATTCAGATTCAAGAGGTGGACTTGACAATTATATAAATATATTATTATTATATTCAATTTTCTGCTTTGGTGTTCTAAGCATTTTCCTATAAATAGGGTGCTTAGGTTAGAATTGAAAATCACACCAGAAACACAAGTTTCTCTCTATTTCTCTCTCTATATCGAGCGTATTCTTGTGAGTATTTGATACTTTGAGTGTTGCTATACGGTGCAAGTTTCCTTCAGCACTATATCTAGTATTCCAGTCAGAAGTACCGTATTTCCGAGGTAAGGGATGTTATTTTTTCTTAAATGATATTATTTTCTTCAATATCATTATGCCGAAGTATTGATCTGAATTTTTATCAAATTTAGAACTTTTCATGTCGGGGTTACTATTCACGAGTTACTATTCACGAGTTACTATTCACCGAAAAATGAAATTTTCTTCTTTTCGTCCAAAATATCTATTCTGGATACTAGCTTTGATTGTATCCATGTTTTGATCATTCTTGAATTTTACTCCACTATGATTATTTATGAGGTATTTTTGGACATGGAATAGCTGAAATACGAATCCTTAATATTTATTCTTTTGTTTCACTGAATTCGTTTCCTTTAAAATATTTTTCATCATCCTCAGTCCTAAATGATGATATAATTGAATATCTTTGGCCTGTAGTGCAAAGATTGATGATTTTTGATGAATATCTTTGGCCCGTAGTGCAAAGATGAACAAGTGTTGAGATGGACATGATCGACTGGTGATACAAATGAATATCTTTGGCCTGTAGTGCAAAGATGAATATTTGATTAAAGATGGTTATTGATTGTTGTTACAGGGATAAAATATTGATGATGGACTTTTAAATCTTAGAAGATAGTAGAACTCATTCTCTACTTGACTCTTCTAATAGTTTGCTGTTTCCGCTGCAGTTATTGATTTAAAACTTGTTGTCTATTATATTCTATCAGATTTTTCCCTGTTGAAGACTAAGGATAATTTGTTGTATATTATCTTAGTCATAATATTCTTTACTGGGCTAGTTGAGCTCACCCTTTTCCTTGTTGTTCCATTTTCTTCTCAGGAGGCGAGAATGTAGCGAGTACTAGTCGGGGTATGGAATGATGGTTCAAGACAGTTGTTTTAGTAGTCCTCACTATTTTGTAAAATAGTGTATCATTAAGTATAATGAGTACTTAATTGAGTATGAATACTGTCTACATGACAATATTTGTATTTAAACTCACAGTATAGGTGTTGTCGTATTTTGTACGACAATTGTAATAATAAAGTTGTAGTTATTTTCTGTACCATGTATTTGGCGACTCAGAATGGGTTGGGTGGATTGGACCTGTTTTGGGGGCGTCACAGTTTTTATATTTTATAAATGGATTAATTATAAATAAAATTTTATTTGATATTAATTAAAAAAATAATTAAATATTTTTTTATATTTTTTTATAAATTTTTTTTTTCAAATCCACATCATCATTGCCACGTCGCATACTAACTGCCACATAGGCTTTTTTTGGACAGCTCAGCAGTTTTCCATTAAAGTCAGCTTTTAACGGTTTTTTTAACTTTTTGTTAGAAAAGTCGAGTACAGTGAGTTGACTACAAAGAAAAAAAGTTCAGTTATCCATCTGTAAGTCGACCAATAGTACAGTGACTGAAAAAGCATTTAACCCCATGTTAGTTTATATTTCTAAGTTAGGTGAACAACTCCTACCAACTACAACATGTGTCATTCTTTTATTTTGCCACCATTATAACCGAGTCAACAAGTAAAAGGAGAGAAGGAAGCAAGAGATGTTTGGGAGATTAGCATATACATACACATAATATATCTATGTATTTTAACCACAATAAAATCCCCAACTCACTAGCGAATAAAAGTTTGCTTCTTATTTCATTTCATTGCTAAAAAGCTTAATAAAAGGAAATAGAAAGAGAGAGAGAGAGACAGAGAGAAATGGTTAGCTTCGGCAGCCCTTAGTGAGAGAGGAAGGGAGATTATTTTTCATTTCACCAAAAGATTGGAGCTACCTTAGAAGAAGAAGAAAGGATTCACTTGATCAAAGGTATAAAAACCTATATATAAATTAGTTTATGTAATTTATTTTGATTATTTTCAATCAAAACTTGAATCTATGATTCCAAACTCCAAAATATTAGATCTAAATGTTAATAAGTATCTTATGTTTAGATCTAACCCTTTTGAGTGTCAAAAGTTGGACCAAAAGAAAGAAAAGTAAAACTAGTTTTTTAAGGGTTAGAAAACCCTAACTTTTTACTACTTTGAAAGGTTATAACTTGAGATCTACACCTTTTTTGTGATCCGTCAAAGAAGGGTGTTATATATGCAAGTTAACTAGTAAACCCAAATGGCAGCACTCAAAACTGTTAATTTTACAATCCATGAGAACTATTTTGGTGTAAACTGTCCAGCTAGAACAAAAACGATGGAAAAACAATTTCTATCTAGCTGCTTCCAGGGGCAATTTCGTCTATTTAATTTGCTTTAAAAATTCTGAGAAATTTGGGAGCATATTATGATAATTTATCTAGATCCAGTCCAAAGATGCCGATCTTTGAATATGTAGAATGAGAGTTATGGATTTTACAAGAAAAAAATTATTTTAAAAGAGAACTGAAATAACTTTTTATGTGTAACTTCAAAAATTGTGAACATTTTACTGGAGGTAGAGTATCATGAAAAGAGCATATCCAAAAAATTTTAGAAATATTGGACAAAATTTTGATTTATGAAAAATGTTTCAAGTGACTTTTTTGGTCATTTTAAAAATAGTAAATGAAATCCAAAAATTCCAGAACAATTATATGTTCCTCATGATACAATATACTTATATTTTCCAGAAAATAAGAATTTTTAGAGATGTTTTGGTATTTTTCATATAAATGATTGTGTTATGGATATATGGGTAAAATTAGTTATGTAATGTTAAAAATTAGGAAAATAGGATTTTATGGCTTGAGAATCCTCAATATGATGAAATCATGTTTATGAAGGATGTTTTGGTCATTGTTGATGAGATATTGCATTTATAGTCTTGTATGAGTGTTAAATAATTGAATTAGTTAAGATTAAAAAATTAAAATAAATTATTTATAAATTTAATAAATAATTAAAAGATTATTAAAAGATTAATAATATTAAACTAAGATATTATTAAGTAATTAATAATATTTAGATTAAAGTTAAATTAAAATATTATTAAATGATTAATAATATTAGTTAAGAATTAAAATATTATTAAATATTTAATAATATTAGTTAAATAAAATATTATTAAATGATTAATAATATTATGAGATGAGTAAGATATAATTAAATGATTAATAATATTATGAGCTAAGTAAGATATTATTAAATGATTAATGATACTTGTGAATGAATAAACTATTATTAAATAAATAATAATATTAAATGAGAGCTTAAGACGGTTAATAAAGAAAAGTTAAGTTATTTTAAGAATATAGTATGATTGGACATTCAATATGTTATATTAAGTATATAGCATGCTGAAAAGGGAAAATGATTAGCATTCGGTTTGCTGTAGTAGCCTTCAGTTTGTTGTATTAGCAATCAATTTGCTGTATTACTATTCGGCTTACTAGATTATAAAGAAAAACTTATAAAATGAAAGATTAAGTGTTAAATTTCAATCTATATAGTATGGTGATTGAAACATTATCAAAGTACGATAATATTACTAATGATTTATGGTAGTATTCAATGTTTGATTATGTGATTACATGTTAGATAAATTATTATGGAATAATAGTATTATAAGTGAGATATGTGATGCTAATTGAGAGATCAACCTTATTAATGATAGTTCTTACAAAAGAAGTTCAATTAAATTGCATAGTAGTAATCAACAGATCATGCAAGTTTCTTAACTCAATTTGAGTTATTAATTTCAAATTATGTGTGACGCCCCCAAAATAGGCCCAATCCACCCAACTTATTCTGAGTCGCCAAATACATGGTACAGAAACAACTACAACTTCATTAATACAATTATCGTGCAAAATACGATGATGTGATAAAAATATGTAACTGCAAGTGCACAGTGTCAAATTGAAGAACTGGCAAGTACAGGGCGAACCCACAGAGACTAGATTAATTCTTTAATATAATCTTAATTAATATTTTAGGCAAATTAGAAATAAATATGGTGGAGAAAATTTATTAACTAAATTATTCAAACTACTAATTAATAACGGAAACTATTAATGAGAAAAGATACCTAGGAATCAGAATCCACCAAATATTAACAAAATAAATAATTTCTTATTTCCTAAATCAACTCCCAAATTATTCTCCCTTCCCTTTAAAAATAATAATTCATATAATTAATATGGGCAAGCATAAGCTATGAAAAATTCACAGATTAACTATAACTTATCAAAACCTCGCAATCAATATAAAAATCATATGCAATTTATGCGGAGGAAAATATGAAGGCGAAAATAATTAGGCATTAATTTTGCAACGGAAAGAAAATATTATTATAAAATACTTAGTTTCATCATAATCCTAGGTGTTAGAAATTTAGCTAGCCATGGAATTAAAAACAAAAATAAATAATATTAGTACTACTATTTGCATGAAATAAGATCAATAATTAAAAAGAGAATTTCTATTATATAAATAAAAGAAAGATACAAATACTCCCTGACAGTAGTTTCACATATGATTGGAATGAGAGAAAAAAAACAAACTCTAAATATGTTACTCCCTTCTACACTAGTGAAGAACTAAGAAAAAGAAAATAATAAGTGGTGCCCTTCTCTCTAAAACAAGAGGCCTATTTATAGGGAAAATAACTTGGAACCCTAATTGAACTTGGACAGTTTTGTCCCCAATCAACTTCTCAAAAAGATCTTATAGATATACTTTTCTTCTCTTGTTGGGTTTGACTTGCACACCAAGATTGTTCAACCTCTTTCCTACTCCTTGTAGGATTCTTCTTGGATATTCCTTATATGAATAAAAGCATTAAATATCCCTTGATCACCAAGATTTTGACTTTATTACAACAAATATTAAATATTACAAAATAAAATAAAATATATTAATTTAATAAACTAATATAATTAAAAGGACAAACTTAGGGATAATTAAATGTATGAATTACGTGTCTATCAAATACCCTCATACCTAGCTTTTGCTCGTCCTCGAGTAAAATAAAAATAAAATAAAATAAAAATTACACTACCCCATTTCCGTAGGAAACACGATTGCACTTAGCATGTGTAACAAGCCTTTAAACCCCAAGGTTACCCAAGTGGACGAGTTGTGTCTCGTGAGGGTTTGCAGTAAATATACCCACAAAATTCAAAAATATATTTTTTTGGGTTCAACAAATTATGGATTGAAAGAAAACTTCTAAATATTTATGGGCATTGTACAGAAGCAAGATTAAATTCAAAATCACACTTTTACCTTATCAAAAATACTCAATCTTCATTTTAGACACCATCCTTCATTAAATCAATTCTATGTGATGCATGCATGTGTATATGATGTAACTCTTAGTAGGGATTTTTATCATGAAAATCAAGCAAATTCATTTTTCTTTTTCTTTTTTTCATTTTTATTTTTTATTTTTTAATTTTGATTCTTGACTTGTCCAATGTCTCATTTTCTTAGGCTTTTCAGAGTTACCCATGTAGAGCGAGCGTTGGACCAATGACTCCCAAACCAGATGGCTTTAGGGCACTAGGTGTAGAGACACCCCTAAGGATTTACTAACTCGAGAAACAAAGGCCACAAAATTAGACTAGTCAAGCTGCTTTTATCCATCACACTTTTCAGCGTGAATATCGATGCTTCCTAAGGCTTGGATACCCAGTTATTTCGTTTAATGGACATTGAAGCAGTTATTTATTCCTTCTTCTTCTTTTTTCAACTTTTCTCAACTTCATTTTTTTTTTCATTCCTTCTTATTTTCTTTTCTCTTTTTTTTTAAATTACTTGAATCATGGTTTATACCCCACAACTAAGAATTAGTGCAAACGTGAAGTGCAAAAATGCTTGTGAAATCAATTTTAATCCAGATGGTGTTTTGAACTAAGATTTTGTACCTTATCAAAGATTCAAGAGTTCTAAATATTTCAATCTTACTCATGAGTTTTGCTCCACAAACACTTATTAGAATTAATTCAATCCATAAAAAGTCAAACAAATTTTTTATTATTTTTTAATAAATTTTTTGTGTTTTGTACTATACTTTCCTAAAAAGAAAAAAAAATTCTAATACAATAATATACAAACAAACTCCCCCCATACCTAAATCATGCATTGTCCTCAATGTATGCAAATGAAGAAAAGAGAACAAAGATGTGAAAAAAATTATACCTTGTATGCGGGCCATTTGTTCTGCATGAAAATGTGGTGAGAAAGAAAATAAATGTACATATCTACAAATATTATGCATCCTAAAAATTATGTGACTATAAATGATCAGGGATACAAACAGACAACCTAGAGTGAATTGCGTATGATTTTCTGGAGGTCTGGGTAATTGAAAATAGTTAGAATTTGCAGCAGAAGAACAATTGTGAGCATACCAGACTGATTCTTTTAAAATTGAGTCAGAGAATGATAACGAAAAATGATGGTTCCTTTTGAAAAATTCTAACTTCATAAAATCTATCCAAACTTGCCATCCATATTTGTTACCATGGGGCACTAAAACATTTTTATCATTTTGAATAACTGTTAGACCAAGATGTTTAGACACCATTTGATTAACACATGCATTATCTGAAATGGGAGATATGATCTCATTATCTAAACATGGAAGATTATTATTGTCCACAACCTTTGGTTCATTTGTTAAATCACATTTAGTGTTTCTGGAAGGCGCGTCAGATGGACCCAAGGTAGACTCAAAATGATCATAAGAGGATTGAAGGTCAATTTGATTCTCGTGAAAATGCTCAAAATGTGTCAAACTTGATTCAACTATAGATTCCAATCTTGAGTAAGATTTTTGGGCTGTGGAGTCCAACATCTCATTGACCTCATTCAAGTATTCAGTTTCATCCCAATTTTGACCAAAATGATTTAGACAAAAGTTAATAATTTCATCTTCCCCCATAAGCTCATTGTCGGACATGACCTGAATCATGTTCACTTCAACGGGTTGGTCAGAAAAATCACAAGGTTGCTTTCCCACATTAAACACATTTAAATCAATTGTCATGTTCCCAAATGTCAATTTCATTAGTCCATTTCTACAATTGATTAACGCATTAGAAGTTGCTAGAAATGGTCTACCTAAAATGACAGGAATTTGACTCTTGGGATTGGCAACAGGCTGGGTTTCAAGGACAATAAAGTCAACAGGGAAGACAAAATCACCAACCTTAATGAGTACATCTTCAACTATTCCTTTTGGTACTTTAACAGAACGGTCAGCTAGTTGGAGTGTGACACTTGTCTTTTTCAACTCCCCTAAGCCTAAGGTTTGGTACACAGAAAATGGTAACAGGTTCACACTAGCTCCTAAATCAAGCAAAGCTTTTTCAATTAATGTGTCACCTATGATGCATGAAATTGTAGGACAACCGGGGTCCTTATACTTCACAGGGACTTGACATGACAAGATAGAACTAACATGGGCTGTTAGAAAAGCTTTTTTAGGAACATGAGTGGTTCTTTTATGTGTGCACAAATCTTTTAGACATTTAGCATATGAGGAAACTTGTTGAATGGCATCTAGAAGAGGAATATTAATTTTAACTTGGTTGAACACTTTTAGAATTTTGTCCAACTGGGCTGACTACTTGTTTGAAATAAGTCTTTGAGGGAATGGGGCTTTTAGTTTAAAGACTTTTTTAATTGACTCATAAGGTGTGGTTTGATCATCTTTTGACACAAGCTTAGTAGGTGGGCCTACTGACTCAGAGTTTGTGGGCTTTTCAGGTAGGGCTGACTTTGAAGATGGATTGTTAGATTCAACATTTAATTTTTTTCTCTTCTTCAATATCAATGCCAGCATGATTATTAAAATAATTTCCAGACCTTAAAGAAATTATAAAATTCACATGATTGACTTGGTTGTTTTCATGTGAATTAGCATGATAAGGTTTTTGATTAGGGACTGGAAATTTTGGATTGGTCTCGGGTTGACTAGGAAGTTTACCCTTCTCTCTTTCACTAACAATAGTGGCCAATTGACTCATTTGGATCTCTAGGTGAGAAATGGATTTTATTACAGTTTCCACACTCTTCTCTAAGGTGCTCACACTTTTCTCTAAGGTGATAAGTCTCCTCTCACTTTCATTAGAAAAACCTGGTGGATATTGAGGTGCTGGATTTGAATTTTGGTACGGACCAGGATTTGGCTTTTGATAAGGTTGAAAAGATTGATTTAGAGACTGATTGACCTGATTTGAAGAGTTATTCGGGTGGGGTCCTTGGTTCCATGCAAAATTAGGATGATTTCTCCAACCTGGATTATAAGTGGGTGCAAATGGGTCATTCGCAGGTCTTTAAAACATTGAATTGACTTGTTCATATTCTTCGAGTTGGGACATGACTCTAGGACATTCCTCAATCACATGGCTTGGTGAATTACTTAGACACAAAGGTGTTGGTGTTGAGACTTGGTTCACGTGTGATTGTCCCCTAGTTTCTAAAGCTTCAAGTCTTTTAAGTACACCAGCCAACTTAATTTCGGTAACAAATGAATTGTCAATTGTATGAACACCCCTAGATGAACTAGGTTTATCTGTCTCTCGGGTGGTTTCCCATTGCATGGTTTTTTCTGCTAAGTTTTCTAAAAACTCCCAAGCCTTTTCCTCATCATTATTCAAAAAATCCCCTTTACACATTGATTCTAACATTGTTTTAGTGGGATAGTCTAAACCTTCGTAAGCAATTTGACACAATCTCCATTTCTCAATTCCGTGGTGTGGGCATTGGGATAAATAATTTTTAAATCTATCAAAATATTTCCAAAATGACTCTTTTTCATGTTGGCAAAATTGATGAATTGCAGTCCGAATTTTAGCAGTTTTATGATTTGGAAAATATTTTTTTAGAAATGTAACAACAAATCCCTCCCAGGTTGATATGGAATTATTTGGTAGGCTATATAACCATTTTTTAGCATTATCTTTTAAAGCAAATGTTATAAATCTTAGCCTAATTGAGTCATCAGACAATTGTTGAATTTTCATTAGGGCACAAACTTCCTCAAATTCCTGAATAAATAAATATGCATCTTCTATCCCTGTGAACCTAGGTAACATATTTATAAAATGTGGCTTAAGTTCAAAATTGTTACCAGTTACCGGTGGTAGACTGATACATGAAGGTTGGGCAGAGCGAGAAGGATAACATCGATCCCTTAAAGAAACAGTTTGTGCGCCCTCCATTTTTCTTAAAGTGAGATCTTTTAAAGTGAAATCCGAAAAATCAAGTGTTCTCACTAATCGGGATGTTACGTCCCTAATCCACACTTTTTGCATACACTACTTAACAAATAAGCAGATAAGCACATAAAAAAAATAAAAAAAAACAAAAAAAAATAATAATAATAAAATAAAATAAAAAGAAAATAAAAATAAATTTACTTCTAAGGTCAACCTAATTAAAATCTAGACAGCTCCTAACTGTTCCAAGTTACACCACAAGGTCCACCAAATTCGAAATTAATCACACCACTAGCCAGGTAAGTGTAAGAAAGGTGGGAGTCTCTCCGTAGAAACGGTGACTAATTGATTAACCACACAATCTTTAGGCGTATACCTTTTGAAACACTTGCCTAGACACCAGTAGTTTGATTAATTGAAAATTCAGACTCCTCTTGGAGTTTCTTGTCCTAATTGAGCTCGAGAGTCCTAGGGGCCAACGTCTACTTGATTTTATTAGGTCATGGTCATGCAAAATGCAAATTGGGTTGTTTGTGGGCCAAGGAAGGATGATGAAATCCCCACCTTATCTTGTTAAGGGTTGTGCCCTTATTGTTAGATTAAAGATGAAAATGCACAAATAATAAAAAAAACTGTAAACAAATAAAGTGTCCTAAAACTATGTGAATTACGAAAGAATGAAAAATTTTGACGTACAACAATCCTCCAGCAATCACCACAGTTTATGTTTGACAAAAAAAATAATAAATAAAAATAAAAACCTAACAGGATGTGCTCTACGTGAGTGAATGTATGAATGCGGCAAATAAAAAAAATTAATAATAATAAAAACTAAACTATTTTTTTATTTTTTAACTATGGAGATACGAAGTACCAAAGAAAGCGCATCAACAAAATTTTTATCTTTTCGCTCCTTCGACCAACTTCAATAATCCTGAAAAAAAAATAGAGAGTTAAAGCTAATTCGAATAAATAAAAATTAAGGAATAAATAAAAATTAATTCTAGTCCCCGACAACGGCGCCAAAAATTTGATGTGATAAAAATATGTAACTGCAAGTGCACAGTGTCAAATTGAAGAACTGGCAAGTACAGGTCGAACCCACAGAGACTAGATTAATTCTTTAATTTATTCTTAATTAATATTTTAGGCGAATTAGAAATAAATATGGTGGAGAAAATTTATTAACTAAATTATTCAAACTACTAATTAATAACGGAAACTATTAATGAGAAAAGATACCTAGGAATCAGAATCCACTAAATATTAACATAATAAATAATTTTTTATTCCCTAAATCAACTCCCAAATTATTCTCCCTTCCCTTTAAAAATAATGATTCATATAATTAATATGGGCAAGCATAAGCTATGAAAAATTCACAGATTAACTATAACTTATCAAAACCTCGCAATCAATATAAAAATTATATGCAATTTATGCGGAGGAAAATATGAAGGCGAAAATAATTAGGCATTAATTTTGCAACGGAAAGAAAATATTATTATGAAATACTTAGTTTCATCATAATCCTAGGTGTTAGAAATTTAGCTAGCCATGGAATTAAAAATAAAAATAAATAATATTAGTACTACTATTTGCATGAAATAAGATCAATAATTAAAAAGAGAATTTCTATTATATAAATAAAAGAAAGATACAAATACTCCCTGACAGTAGTTTCACATGTGACTGGAATGAGAGAGAAAAAATAAACTCTAAATATGTTACTCCCTTCTACACTAGTGAATAACTAAGAAAAAGAAAAAAAAAATAATAAGTGGTGCCCTTCTCTCTAAAACAAGAGGCCTATTTATAGGGAAAATAACTTGGAACCCTAATTGAACTTGGACAGTTTTGTCCCCAATCAACTTCTCAAAAAGATCTTCTACATATACTTTTCTTCTCTTGTTGGGTTTGACTTGCACACCAAGATTGTTCAACCTCTTTCCTACTCCTTGTAGGATTCTTCTTGGATATTCCTTATATGAATAAAAGCATTATATATCCCTTGATCACCAAGATTTTGACTTTATTACAACAAATATTAAATCCTACAAAATAAAATAAAATATATTAATTTAATAAACTAATATAATTAAAAGGACAAAATTAGGGATAATTAAATGTATGAATTACGTGTCTATCATACGACAATATATAAACTCTGAGTTTAAATATAAATATTGTCTTCTAGACAATATCCATACTCAAATAAGTTCTCATTACAATTATTGATACACTATTTTATAAAATAGTGAGGACTACTAAAACAACTGTCTTGAACCATCACTCCACACCCCGACTAGTTCCCGCTATATTCTCGTCTCCTAAGAAGAAAAATGGAACAAAAAGGAAAAGGGTGAGCTCAACTAGCCCAGTAAAGAATATTATGACTAAGATAATATACAATAAATTATCCTTAGTCTTCAACAGGGAAAAATCTGATAGAATACAATTGACAACAAGTTTTAGATTAACAACTGCAGCGGAAACAACAATTCATTAGAAGAGTTAAGTAGAGAATGAAATCTATTATCATCTATGAATTTAAAAGTCCATCATCGATATTTTATCCCTGTAACATCAATCAATATACATCTTGAATCAAAAAGTCATCTTTGCACTACAGGCCAAAGATATTCATCAGTTGGTCATGTTCATCTCAACACCTGTTCATCTTTGCACTACGGGCCAAAGATATTCATCAGTTGGTCATGTTCATCTAAACACCTGTTTATCTTTGCACTACGGGCTAAAGATATTCATCAAAAAATTATTCATCTTTGCACTACAGGCCAAAGATTTTCAGTTATATCATCATTTAGGACTGAGGATGATGAAAAATATTTTAAGAAAAAAACGAATCCAGTGAAACCAAAAGAATAAATATTAAGGATTCGTATTTCATCTATTACATGTCCAAAAATACCTCATAAGTATCATAGCGAAGTAAAATTCAAGAATGATCAAAACATGGATACAATCAAAGCTAGTATCCATAATAGATATCTTGGACACAAAAAAGAAAATTTAATTTTTCTGTAAATAGCGTCGTATTTGTGAATAATGTCGTATACGTGAATAGTGCCGTATACGTGAATAGTAACTCCGACACTAAAAGATAGAAATTTCACAAAAAAAATCATAATACTTCGTGAATAGTACTCGTGAATAGTAACTCGTGAATAGTAACTTATGAATAGTAACTTGTGAATAGTAACTCATGAATAGTAACCCCGACATGAAAAAGTTCTAAATTTGATAAAAAGTTTCAACCAATGTTTCGGCATAATGATATTGAAGAAATAATATCACTTACGAAGAAAATAACATCCCTTACCTGGTAAAGACAGTACTTCTAGTTGAAACACCGGATATAGGCTATAACTTGAACCGTATAGCAACACTCACAGTATTAAAATACTCACAAGAATGGGCTCAAAATATCGAGAGAGAAAAAGAGAGAAAACTTTAGTTTCTGGTGTGATTTTCAATTCTAACCTAAGCACCCTATTTATAAGAAAATGCTTAGAACACCAAAGCAGAAAATTTAATATAATAATATTATATATAAAACAAATTCCTACGCCCACTTAGAAGTCTGATTTCAGCCATCTAACACATGTTAAAGATGTCCACAAACATTTAAAAAACGTTTTTCTTTTAAAACATAAATAAAATTTTTAAAAATCAATTATTTCGGAACTACGGAACTTCAATAATTCATAATAAATAGCCCTTTTATCAAAAAATTCGAATCTCGTGATTTTTTATAGGAAATTCAATTCTCTACAACTTTGCAGAAGAAAGTTTTTCCAAATTCCAAACATAAATTGACCGAAATCCACATACGGACGATTTTACAAGCTATAATCAAATTTCAGTCAAGAAATGGGCCCACAGACATGTTTAACATGTTTTAAACAACTTTTACAACAAAAATATTCTTTCTCCTCATATACTCATATATCCCACATTCATTGTAAAAATATCATCATTATTATATTATAATAATATAATAAAATATTATTTTATCAGAAAAGATAAAATATCGATTTTTAACAATTGCCACTTTAAAAAAAATTTCTCCATCTATATCCACATAAAATGAATATTTTCCTCATCATATAAATCAATAATTAATTATTCACAAATAATATTACCGAATCACAATACTGACAACCAGGCAGTTCTCAGGAAAGAGGGGGCTTTTCAATAAGGATTTCTCCTTACTGGCGCGCAATTAGGTGACCAAACCTCTCTTTAGACAGAACTATTTAGACATTATTAATAATGTTATCTAATAATATTATTCAGATAATATGAATTATTGCTCCGATAATAGAAAATACTGTGTAGTGACAATTATTGAAACAACAGTAATATAAAATATCAACGCAGCAATTATTGAATCAATAAAATAAAATACTGAACAGTAATTACTGTAACCATTATTAAGTAGTGCCTTCTTACGTAAGAATAAATAATTGGTGCAATACCGTGTGCTACTGTGCAACAACGCGTATTACTGTGTTTTAACCACCGGGTATTCCAACAGTATTAACGGAAACAATTACGCCGTTATTTATAAACAACTTATACTTGTCATTTTTTTCATCCAATCGCTTTCCGTTATGGGGCCCACACAAGGTTGCGTCGTCGTACGAATATTCCCCGACATCAAGAATATTCCACGACCAAACGAATATTCTCCGACTACAATGAGTATTTTATAACCACTTGCTTATTTAAAAATATTTGCACATTTTACCCGTAACTAACCACATTAATCAAATCAACCCCTTACTATTTCAAAATAATAATTAGAGAAAATTAAATCTTCATTTATAAAAAGTTGGGGCCTTACATTATGTTAGTGGATAATTATTGTTGGTTATTCACATCTATAATGATTATTGTTATTCACTGTTAGGTTGTCTAAAAACATGAATATGAAATCAAATCACATAAACGAAATGGAAGCGTAATAAAATTGGATTTTAAAATTTTCTTACAAATCATAAACCATGATCATTCTTGTGCTTGATTATCAATCTATAAAAGAGTAGGAGAATCAGAATCATACCCTTGAAAATTCGAGCTTCCTCACGTACTTCAACTCTTAGTCCTTCATGCTTTCCTTGAATACGCGAGATTGATTCATTCCTATGATCAACGTTAGCCACCCAAGCGTTTGGCCTTTAAAGGTGATCCACCAAGGAGGAACAAATACTCAAAAAGAAGGATATTTTGGCTAAACTTAGTTTTTCTATCTCTGTAGAAAAATGAGTACTCTCCAACAATTGGAATTATGCCTACTGATATCTGGTATAAGACTCCTCTTATATAGATATTAGTCAATCCTTCTAATCTAATTAGAAATAGTGTTATATTTAATTAATTAAGCTCTCTAATCTTCTTAGGGATAATTAATTAAACACTTTTAATTAATTTGCCTCTTAATCTTATTAGGAATAAATGAGAGTACTTATATTAAATTAATTTCCAAACTCCTTTAGAAATTAAAATAATAATAATTGTAATAATATTAATAAGACTCCTCTTATTAATTAATATTTAATATTTTCAAAATATTAAATAATAAATATTAAGCTATTTAATTTATTCTATCACCATAGATTAAATTAAATACACTTAACATATTATTACGATTATGTCATTCTTCTTAAATAATTTTTCTTCTTTTTATGGTGTGACCCTTTAGGTTCTTCATATTAAACTGGTTGTAAATAAATCAATTAGAATAATTCTAATCTTATTTAAATAAATAAATTAAACTAATAATCTATTTAAATAAATATTATTTATTCTACAATAAGGATAAGCCTCCTTAGCGGTCAATGACTTTCTAGATAATATCGATTTCAACATTATTCTTAAAAGAACTTTTGAGTAAATAGTTACCGTACAATTCAATCCTTCCACCAAATAATGTCCCAATTAAATATAAGACATGGAATTACTGTCAAGTCTTATTTTATTTAATTATATGTATTTCGATTTCCAAATGCACAACTCCGAATAAATAAAAATTAGAAACTTCTTTCTAATTTCATTCTACATTGGTCAAGGATTCTTGGGTTATCATTTATTGAATCACATAGGATATATCTCTTCTGTTACTAGAAGCGGTAGATTCTTTATTGATAATTCATTATCTCCATATATAACTCATTAAATCCAAGCATACCCTTTGATATACCCTAAGGGGCTTAAGTTAAATTATAATTCATTATACACAAGATATTATGATGATCTCAAGTCTAGAGATCACTTGTACTACTATCACTTCAGGAATTCCTATTCACAGACAAGTAAAACTCCATTAGGTATTCCTTAGCGAGTCACGTTCAGTGAACTTATTCTCCAATAAACATGTATATACTTGCTTTAGTGTCTCCACACAAATGATCATGAGATCAATCATCCTTATCCAATGAGCAAGTAACGTATATACCAATCTATCCGGATTCACTAATCCCCTATTTAGTAATCCATTGATTAGGAACATTTTAGTTTTTAAGCGCTATCTAAAGAATTTAGATATTCTCATTAGAATGATCTCATCATGATTATAAAAGCATTGCTTGAAACTATGAGGTTATCACATATTGTTAGAGCATCATCATGTAGATAATTAGATGTCTTTAATAATTCATTCTTTTATTAATAAATGAATAAGATTGTTTACAAAGTATATGCTTTATCATCATACATGATTGGCTTGTATGCATAATACTTTTAATCTCCCACTTGCACTAAATCTAATCACCATGGTATCTCATACCCATCTTCTCTAAGTGACGATCAAATTGTTGTTGTGTTAACGCTTTAGTAAATGGATCTGCAATATTGTCTTAAGAGTCCACACGCTCCAGTGTGACATCTCCTCTTTCAATGACTTCTCTAATCAAATGAAACCTCCGAAACACGTGTTTGAATTTCTGATTAGACATGGGTTCCTTAGCCAACACAACAGCTCCGGTGTTGTCACAGTATAAAGGTATTGCTCCTCTAATGCTAGGAATCACGCTAAGTTTAGTTATGAACTTCTTCATCCAAATAGCCTCCTTTGCAGCTTCACTTGCAGCTATGTACTCTGCCTCTGTCACTGAATCAGCAACTGTTTGCTGTTTGAAATTCTTCCAACTCACTGCGCCACCATTTAAGGTAAACACATAACCCGAAAAGGATTTACATTTTTCTTGGTCCATTTGAAAAGTTGAGTCTGTGAAGCCCTCTAGTTTCAATTCAGACCCACCGTAGACAAGAAATACATCCTTAGTTCTTCTTAAGTACTTTAGGATATTTTTCATTGCCTTACAGTGTTCTTCTCCTGGATTCGACTGATATCTGCTTGTTACACTAAGTGCAGGAGTGACATCCAGTCTAGTACATATCATACTGTACATGATAGATCCTATTGCTGAAGCATAAGGAATCTTACTCATACGATCTCTCTCCTAATGTGTCTTTAGGGCCTGTTTCTTGGAGAGATGTATTCCATGGCTCATCGGTATGAGACCTCTCTTGGAATCTTCCATGCTAAACTTCTTTAGCATCGATTCAATGTACGTTCCTTAGGACAAGCCAAGCATCCTTTTAGATTTATGTCTATAGATCTTTATCCCCAAAATATAGGATGTTTCTCCCAAGTCCTTCATAGAGAAGTGTTTAGATAACCATATTTTAATCGATTGTAGCATAGGAATATCATTCCCTATTAGTAATATATCATCAACATATAATACAAAGAATGAAACAGCGCTCCCACTAACCTTCTTATACACACATGGTTCATCTTCATTTTTGATAAAATCAAACTCTTTGATTGTCTCATCAAAATGGATGTTCCACCTACGAGAAGCTTACTTCAATCTATAAATGGATCGTTGTAGCTTATAGACTTGATTTGTTCCAACTGTTGAAACAAATCCCTCTGGGTATGTCATATACACATCCTCCTCAAGTTTCCCATTAAGGAAGGCCATTTTCACGTCTATTTTCCAGCTTTCATAGTCGTGATAAGCTGCAATCGCAAGAAAAATCCGAATGGACTTGAGCATCGCTACTAGTGAGAAGGTTTCATTATAGTCAACTCCTTGTCTTTGTTTGAAACCTTTTACAACCATTCGGGCCTTATAGGTCTCTACCTTGCCATCCGCTCCAATCTTTCTTTTAAAGACCCATTTGCACCCAATAGGCTTAATGCCATCAGGTGATGAAACCAAAGTCCATACTTGGTTCTCATACATGGAGTCCATCTCATATTTCATGGCTTCTAACCATTTCTCTGAGTCTTTACTACTCTTAGCCTATTTGTAATTCAATGGATCATCATCATTCATGATGTGTACCTCATCTTCATCCTCTATGACGAATCCATATATCTCAGGTATCTTCGGTACTCTTCCAGATTTACGAATAAGGTGTTGTATAGAAGATGTCTCTACTTGGACAGGTTCATCCAATTGACCTATAGTGGTTTGTGGTTCTTGAATTTTTTCAAGATCTCAAGGATAAACTCCTTTTCCAAAAAGGCTGCGTGTTTGGCAACAAACACCTTTTGCTCAGTAGGATTGTAGAAATAGTATCCTAAACTTTCTTTAGAATATCCCATAAATGTACACTTATCAGATCTTTTTCCAAGCTTATCATTTTGAAATATTTTCACATAAGCTGGACATCCCCAAATCTTAGCATGCTTAAGACTAGGCTTTCTCCCTATTCACATCTCATATGGAGTCTTAGGGATGGATTTCGAGAGAACCTTATTTAGTAGATATGTAGACGCTTCTAGGGCATATCCCCAGAATGACACTGAAAGATTGGTAAAACTCATCCTAGAACGAACCATGTCCAACAGTGTTCGATTTCTCATTTTAGATACACCAGTCAACTATGGTGTTCCTGGTGGAGTCCATTGTGAGATTATACTATTTTCTTTGAGACAATTAAGAAACTCACAGCTTAAGTATTCACCTCCTTAATCTGATCGAAAAATCTTAATACTCTTGCCAGTTTTCTTCTCTACTTCACTTCTAAACTCTTTAAACTTTTCAAATGATTCAGATTTGTAATTCATTAAATACACATATCCAAATCTTGAGTGATCATCTGTGAAAGTAATAAAATAAGAATACCCTCCTCTTGTATTTGTTGTCATATGTCCACATACATCTGTATGAACTAACGCTAACAACTCTGTAACTCTTTCTCCTTTTTCACTAAAAGGAGATTTAGTCATCTTACCCATGAAACAAGATTCACAAGTTGGATATGATTCATAATCAAATAACTCTAAGAGCCCATCTTTATACAACTTGGATAATCTTATTTCATTGATATGACCGAGTCTATAGTGCCACATGAAGGTATAATTAACATCATCTCTTTTCCTTTTATTAGTTTGTTCAATTTGAAGTATATTTTCATACAGTCAAGTATGCAAAGTCCATTTCGCAAATTACCAACACCATATAAAATATTATTATTATAAATAGAAAAACTGTTGTTCTTTATTATAATATCAAAACCATCCATATCCAATACAGAAATTGAAATAATTTTTCTAACAAGTGATGTAACAAAATAACAATTATTTAAACTAATGGACTTGCTCATAGGCGGTGCTAAACAATAAGTTCCTACAGCTAATGCAATAACCTTTGCTCCATTTCCCACTCGTAGGACTATCTCATCATTCTTCAGCTTTTGTACTTCTGACCAATCCCTGTATATTATTACATATATGAGAACCAAAGTCGGTATCCAATACCCAAGTAGAAGATTGACTTTCACAAAAATTAATTTCAATCATAAACAAACCTTGATTAGGAGTCGAAGTTTCTCTAAGCTTCTTCTGCTTTTATTTCGCAAGAAACTCCTTGCACTTCCTCTTCCAGTGACCTGGCTTGTTGCAATGGAAGTAGATTCATTTGCTATCTGGATCAGGTTTCTTATTATTCTTTCATTTTGCCTTTCCCTTAGCCTTCTTGAATTTCTTCTTTTCAGAAGATAACTTGGGCCTCTTCCTTTTCTTGGAAGAATCATCCACCAGTAAGACTTGATTCTTCTTGAATGGGAAGTGACCTTCAGCAGTTTTCAACATGTTAAGTAACTCAGGCAAGCTGACGTCCAACTTATTCATGTGAAAATTCACAACAAATTGTGAGAAGGTATCAGGGAGTGACTGCAAGATTAAATCTTAACTCAACTCCCTATTCATGATGAGCCCAAGCTGTCTAAGACGTTCAATCAGATTGATCATCTTTAAGACATAATTCTCAACAGCAGTGCCCTCAGTCATCCAAGATCGGAAGAGCTCCTTAGATATCTCATATCTAGCAGTCCTACTTTGCTCACCATACAACTCTTGGAGGTGCAACAATATAGCAGGATCATCCATAGTTTCATACTGACGCTGAAGCTCGTTACTCATGGATACGAACATGATGCATTGAGCCATAGATACATCATCTTGCCACTTCTTAAAAGTAGCAATTTCTTTCTCAAAGGCTGTTTCAACAAGTTTTTCAGGGACGGGTGAATTTAGGACATAAGAAATCTTTTCGGCAGTGAGAACAATTCTCAGATTCCTTAACCAGCCCGTTAAATTCGGTTCGGTCAGTTTGTTAGCATCCAATATGCTGCGCAGTGATATTAGTGAGTGTGACATTTTCAAAATTCTATATGCGAAAAAGATAATAAATTAGCAAACATTCATTTAATTAATTATCAAAATAAATTAGGTCTTATTTTAAATCGGTATCTCTCACTATTTTTTTCAAACTATATTACCTTCATTATATAGTTCGGCAATATCTAATTAAAGATATGCTAGTGAGAATAAAGATCCTATTTCAAATATATATAGCCTTGTGTGTGCACAACAAACTATATATAAATAAATAGGTAGACAACTCTTGTCAATTATATCATCATGTAACTCCTTGTATTTTGCCTCTTAAATCATAATGGTCAAGTGTGTGCACACCCGAACTAAAATGATTTAATTTAAGTTAGACCAATAATGTAAGACCCCAACTTTTATGAACAAAGATGAATTTTTATCTAAATATCATTTTTAAATATTAAGGTGTGAATTTGTTATAATGTTATAGTTGTGGGTAATATTTATAAATTTTGTAAAGTAAGCAAGTTGTTATAAAATATTCGTTTGGTCGGGGAATATTTACTTTAACAGGAAATATTCGTACAATGGCACAATCATTGGTGGACCCCACAACGGAATTACTGTCAGAGTTAAAAAACGACAGAAATAACTTTTTATAAAAATAACGGCAAAAGTTTTACCGTTAATTGTTGAAATATCCGATGATAAAAATAAAGTAATACGCGTGGTTGCATAGTAGCACACGGTTTTGTACAGTATCTTTGATTATTAATGCTTACGTGAGAAGTCACTCAGTTTTATTCAATTATTACCACAGTAATTACTGCATAATATCTCGTGTTATTGATTCAATTATTGTCATAATATTTCATATTATTAAATCAATAATTAAGAAGTCAAAGTTATTCATATTATTATTTGTATTATTTACGATGTCTATAAAGTTCTGTCGAGGAAAGGAGTTTGGTCACCTAATTGCGCGTCAATAAGGAGAAGTCCTTATCGGAAAACCCTTATCGGAAGGCCCCCTCTTTCCTAGGAATGATGTGGTTGTTAATATTGCGAGTTATAACATTAATGATGAATAAATATTGTTAAAAATATATTTTGTGAAGCTAAGTGAGTTGAGATAAATAGAGGGATTTTTTATTGAAGTATTTGTTATAAATTTTGCTTATTATATGGATCCCCACTTACTCATTTTTCAAAATCGTCGATAGAAAGTTATCTCAGTTTTGTTTTATATATATAGAGAGAGAGTCACGGGTAGCTGAGGTGTGGTGGATGAATTATATATTATATTTTATTTGATTGCATAGTACTGCATAGTGTGTGCATAGTGCTGCATAGTAAAATCAAAATTTTTGTTCAGAAAGTTCGCCCGTGAAATTCGTCCGTGAATCCTTCAACTGTTCACCCGTGATTTTTCTTAAATAGTATCCTACCATTCTCCTATAAATAGGATGCTTAGTTTAGAATTGAAAATCACACCAGAGTTAGAGAATTCTTCTTCTATAATATTGAGCGTATTTCTTTTGAGTTTAAGGAAACTTTGAGTATAGAAAATAGTGCAAGTTTTCTCCAAGAATATCACCGCCCTACTAGTCAGAAATACTCTCTTTTTAAGATAAGAGATATTATTTTTGTTCAATATTCGTAAGAAATAATATTTTCTTCCATACTCTGTAGTATGTAAGTAATATTATTTCATTTTAGATACCAAATTCTACACTTATTTTGCTAAGTATTGCTTCTATACTCCTTAAAATTAGTAGAATATCCTTAAAATTTGCACTTCATCTAGTATCGTTTCACAATGATATTTTTCTGAACATTCTTGTAAAATTTTAAGCTTTTCATGCCGGAGTACTATTCATGAGTACTATTCATACGTACGACACTATTTATACATACGGTATTATTCATACGTACGACACTATTCACGAAGTACTATTCAAGGGATACTATTCACTCGGGTACTATTTACCCGGGGTACTATTCATGACAGAAATTAATTTCTTTTCTGTCCAAATTATTTTTGATACAATATTATTCTTGAGTTTTACTCCACAAAGTAATTATCATGTTGATAATTTGGACATTTTAAAACTCTAGATAAATTTAAAGTCTTTAATATTTATCCTTGATTTCGTTTGATTGATGCTTATATTATTTTCATCATCCTCGTGTTTATATTGTGATGAAAGTCATCTTTGGCCCGTAGTGCATAGATGAACTGTTTATTGGTATGATTATGAATATGTATCGGTATAATCATGACCTATAATGTTACAAATGATGTGGTAAAAATCCTCATTGGCCCGTAGTGCATTAATGGACAATTGTTGACATGATCATGACCATTGGTGATAATAATGAATATCCTTGGCCCGTAGTATATGGATGATTCGTGGATGTGATAATAATGAATATCCTTGGCCCGTAGTGCATGGATAATTCAGTGATGTGGATTATTTATTGAGCTGAGTCTCAACGATAAAATTGATGATAAACTTTTAAATCATAGAAGATAGTAGATATCATGCTCTACTTGACTCTTCTAATGGATTGTTTGTTCCGCTGCAGTTAAATTTATTGTCTATTATATTCTATCAGTTTAACACTGTTGAGGGCTAACGATAATTTATTTTGTATTATCTTAGTCATAATATTCTTACTGGGCTAGTTGAACTCACCCTTTGCTTTCATTGTTCTCTTTAAAAAATGAGAATATAGTTGAGACTAGTTAGAGAATGGAGTGACGGTCCAGATGGTTGCTACAGTAGTCCTCACTATTCTGTGAAATAGTATGATAATAATTATAATGATGACTCCATTTGAGTTTAGATATTGTCTAGAAGACAATATTCGTGTTAAAACTCTCAGCTTATGTTACACGACAGTTGTATATTTAAGTTTGTATTTATATTCTGTACCATGTATTTAGCGACTCAGAATGGGTTGTGTATACCTATTTTGGGGGCGTCACAAATAATTTCCATATAAATGAAGAAAACACTATAGCCCTTGTGTGTGCACAACAATTAAGTAATGTTCAATTCCTTATAAACATCATATGTAATAAAAACATTTCAAATATTTAATACTTGCCTTGTGTGTGCACAACAAACTCATACTAAATATTCAATACTCTATTGTTTCTATCATGCTAGAAAACGACGCCCGATATTCCAAATATCTTTGAATGTTACAACTTAATATAATTTATTTGAGGGGTTTGTTATTATTTGTCTCATCTTATTTCGCACGCATGCGCGCGCGCGCGCGCGCGCACACACACACACACACACACACACACACACACACATATATATATATATATATATATATATATATATATATATATATATATATTTATATATATATATATAAGCATGCATATAGAACACTATATTCTACCCGGATTGATTATAAAATTTAGACTAAAAGACAATTTGCACCCCAAACTTTACAGTATATTTACTTTTGCACCTCAAACCGAAAAAGATGTCTAAGTACACTCCAAACTTCATTATACGTAACAAAACACACACTTTCTTCACTTAACCGGTTAAAAGTGACCGGCTAAGACTGTAACACAAGTTTGGGGTGCAAATTGCCTTTTAATCTTAAAAATTGACAAAAATAATTAATTTTAAATAAAATAAAATAATTTTAAAATAATTAATTTTAAATAAAATAATTAGTTTTAAAAATAAAATTAAAATAATTAATTTTAAAATAAAATAACTAAAATAATAAAATTAAAATAAATATTTGAAATTAATGATTAATAATTAATCATTAACTTGTAAAATGATTATTTTATTTTTATTTTTAAAATTAATTATTAATCATTCCGGTTAAAAAAATCATTAACTTGTAAAAAAATTATTTTTGCCACATAAAAAAAAATTTTGTTTTTGTTTTTAAAAACATAATTTTGTAAAAACATAATTTTTAAAAATAGAATTTTTCAAAAACAGAATTTTGTAAAAACAGATTTTTTTTAAACAAATTTTTTTAAAAATAGAATTTCATTTCTTTTTAAAAAAATTATGTTTTTAAAAACAAAAACATAATTTTTAAAAACATAATTTTGTAAAAAATAGAATTTTTTTTACAAGTTAAAAACAAAACTTTTAAAAACATAATTTTGTAAAAACAGAATTTTGTTTTACAGAATTTTGTAAAAACAAAAATTTGAAAAAACAAAATTCTGTTTTTACAAAATTTTGTTTTTAAAAATTCTGTTCTTAAAAATTCTGTTTTTAAAAATTCTGTTTTTATTTTTTAAAAAAAATTTGTTTTAAAACAAAATAAAATTCTGTTTTTAAAAAATTTTGTTTTAAAAAAAATCTGTTTTTACAAAATTCTGTTTTTAAAAATTCTATTTTTTTTTAAAATAGAATTTTATTTTGTTTTAAAAAAAATTCTGTTTTTAAAAACAAAAATATAAAAATTTTTTAACTTGTAAAATAAAATTCTGTTTTTGAAAAATTATGTTTTAAAAAAAATTATATTTTTAAAAATTTTGTTTTTACAAAATTTTGTTTGTAAAAACAAAAACAGAATTTTTTTTATGTGGCAAAAATGATTTTTTTATAAGTTAATGATTTTTTTAACCGGAATGATTAATAATTAATTTTAAAAATAAAAATAAAATAATTATTTTACAAGTTAATGATTAATTATTAATCATTAATTCTAAATATTTATTATAATTATTTTATTTTAAATTAATTATTTTTATTTTTATTTTTAAAACTAATTATTTTATTTAAAATTAATTATTTTTGCTAATTTTTAGGACTAAAAGATAATTTGCACCCCAAACTTGTGTTATAGATTTATTCGGTCACTTTTGACGGGTTAAGTAAAGAAAGTGTGCGTTTTGTTACGTATAATGAAGTTTGGGGTGTACTTAAAAACCTTTTTCGATTTGGGGTGCAAAAGTCAACAACGGTGTAAAATTTGGGGTGCAAATTGTCTTTTAGTCTAAAATTTATTCTAGTTTAGTTCACTCGAGCAACCAAGCGAATAAAAAAGTTAAATCCTAGGGTGCAAGAATTAAATTTAAATGTAACTATTACATTTTAATCCGGGTTCCATTACAAACGGGTCTTCAAGCGCTCCTTACTCCTTGGTCTCTAATTCTTCAAAATTTTAATTCTAACTATTCCTATTACAAAAGTATTTATAAAAATAGAAACCTTGATTAGCAGTCAAGGAGAAGTACATAGGAGGGAGATATAATTTACATTGAGAAAAAACTAGAGAAGACGAGGTACGCATACCCCATTTAATAAAACTCATACATTCATGCATCCAACCACTACTACAAAACAGTAAATAGATAATGCGTAAAAAAATATTGTGATTTCCGTTAGAAAAACGTCGTGGTTAAGGGTGTTATCTATTTGATACCCTTATACAACGTTTTTAAAATATTGTAGTTAGACACATTATATAACGTTTTTTAAGAAAAAAACGTTATAAATTTATTTTCCATAAATTAGTAGATTCTTGAAAACGTTGTAGAAAGTATGATTCCATAACGTTTTCTGGCTTAAAATGTTGTAGTTTATTATATCCGACAACGTTTAGACACATTTATACAACGTTTTTAAAATGTTGTAGATTAACTTGGAAAAAAAAAATTATGATTCACCTATATTACCAGTGCACCTGCAATCTGCTAATGCCATGATATATAGCTAAAAAAAATCTAAATTCTCATTTAAATTTAAAGTCAAAATGTATCATCCATTCAAAATACATCCCAATAATACCAATTGTTTACAGTTTCAAATTACTACATCCACAAAATATATACCAAACTATCCATATATACATCTCAAATTCACTTTTCAATATAAATTAATTACTACTATGTTCACCAAGAAAATGTTCTTCGGGACACCATCCGTCTCACTTGGATGCGTTACAATTGGAGCAGAAACAGAAACAGAAACAAAAACAGAAGCAGGAACACAACCCAACAAGAACACAACCCAATCCATACAAGAACAATGTTTCCATACAAGTCCTTCCTTATGTATCTCCAGAGTCCAGAATAATACCTGTCCAACAAGAACACAATATTCAATGTATTTTATACAACATCAATATTCATATTGGTTTGAGAATATAGCATTTCATCTAGATGAATATATGTCTAAAAATTAAAATAGCAATCAAAACTCAACCAAGTGAGCAAAGCCTAACATTACAAAGTCTACAGGAAACTAAACAGATGTTAGAGCATGATAGAAGTATAAGATTAAGTAGACCACTCTCAAAGCCTGTTCAAGGCAACCCCAAGCAGACCAACTTGTTTGATACACATTTGGAAGCTAATATTAAGTAACTAAGAAAAAAAATGAAAGTTGATCATTTCCACTATAGGCTGCAATATACAATTAAAGAAAATGCCCCTAAAAATGCATTCATGATGAAAAATTATACCTGTGAAACTCGATGTAGCGCGTGAAGCAATGTCTGCTTTGATTTGTTGTTGGGAAACAATAATCAGCTGGTGCAGTTTTCAGTTCAATCTAAAGGAACAGACATAAAAGGGAAAGGAAATAAAGTAAGACAAAGAATGACAGTAAGAGGCCAGAAAGCCGGTATATCTGAAAAATATTGAAATAACTTGGAAACCAAGTTAAAACATGTGCCCTACTCTTTGAAAATAACTGAAAGACAAACTCCTTGTCCATACACAATCATAATATACAATATTTATAATCAATATTACCTGCAGGTAGGCCTCATTAAGCCAATCAGCCAAATAAGCACGTTGAGCATGAGATGTGGAGACCACTGATGCTACACAGAAAGAGTAAGGTATTAACATGATAGTCAGTTGTTATCTTTCTCGGTGGCAAAAAGGAAATGTGCATTCACACATGATCACAATATTACATTAATCTTCTCAAAAGATGAAGAAAATGAAACAGTGTATTCTTCTGGTAGAGTCTTGCAGTTGATGCATGTGCCAACAACTTATTATGTGAAACAGTGTTATGGTTCATATGATGAGTTACCTTTAGTACAATTTATTCTGAATGTTGAAGAGCAGCAGCCTGGAGGCATCATTCTAATATCGTAGCCAGCCATTGCCAACAAATTGTAAAAAGGATAATTTCTTTAAATTCTCTGAAGCATAAGCAGTGGAGTCTCTCCTACAATTGTAAAAAGGATAATTTCTTCAAATTCATCTTGCATACAGTGCTATAAGTACAAAATATACTGTGAACATAATCTGTATAAGTAATAGAATATATGGAGAGTAAAAACATTCGATGTAGAACATTAGAAGAATACAAAAAATCTAACAACTATTGTTAACCTGTGTATAAAGAAGTTCAATCGTTCCTCAATTTCCAGCAGGAAACATAGTGAAAACTTCAAGGCTTCGGCAGTCACGGAACCAAGATGGACGATCTTTAAGGATCTCCACAATCTGTCAGAATTTCAAAAGTTAGACATGATATTCAGAGTTCAGAATGACATTAGCATGCTATGCAATAAACTTGCTCATAATAAGAGAAAAATACCAGCTGCTTGTACTTGAAAAGCTTAGTGAAGTCTGCCTATTTTCGAGCAGGCCCATGCTCAACATCAGGGTCTTGCAATCTCCCCCTGCACTTTCATGTCCAAGTTAACTTATGACTACAGGAAAAGAAAAAGAATACAGAACTTTAGACTACTAAAAGAGGCAACTTATCTTCTTCTTGCAGTATGCAGTATTTTAGTGCAGATGAATTCTTTACTCCTCGAGTGCAAGCAGAACAATAGGCATTAATTACGGATTTGTAGATGTTATTAAGTTTCTATCGATCAAATAACAATCATTATCCTATTTCTGTGTGTATGCAGTATGCAGTATGCAGGCACATTTGCATGTGTGCGTGCCTATGTGAGCGAGTGCAAGTGCGAGCGTGTGTGGGATAGTTCTAAGATGAATAGCTAATATATGGTTTGTCCCATTTGAGATGAGAATTTTCAGAGTATAATTACTTTATTTCCTGCACCAAGGAAAAGTGAAGGACTGGATTCTGTAACAGGCTTGAATGCAAGGGATGAAGTATTCATGTTCTCGAAGAAATTGTCTTTACTTTTCTCTGGTCCCTCCATCAAAAACATGGAGCTTCGACCATTTCCACTTGGAGCAAATGAAAATTTTCCAGTCGTTGGAGATGGCTGAACCTGCAGTGAAATATGTTGAGAAATAAATCCGTAGAATAAGTATAACAACAAACTTTAATAAAATCAACTTTATATATGATTGTATGGACTGTACAAGTCAGGAAACCATTAGTCAGAAAATAACTACAGTTCTCAAAGATGAGAAAAACCTAGCACCACAGCACTTGATGTTTTGGATCACTTACTTGAAAAAAGATACGAGTATATATGTGTAGAGTAAAGTTATTTTGTTTTTGTCTTAGACATGAATTATGTCCACATCATTTTCATGTGATCACGTAGGACCTATTTGATATTTCTGTCATTGATATAATAATGCTAAATGAGTTCATTGATATAATATTTCATGCCAACTGCTCAAAGTCAACAAAAGGATTAACAAAAGAAATAGATATTGAATTTTTGACATAGCAATAAATAAAATTTTCAACTTGGAACAATAAAGTCATATTTATGAATCCAAAGATCTAGAAGTTTTCCTAACCTCTCACTCTGCTCTCCAATCTGTCAAATCACTGCGTGAAATATATAGCTTTGCCATTTGTTCCTCTGCATCAACATCATTGACAACACCACGGCATCTTGGGAAGCCAGAGTAACAAGCAAGTTGTTCACCACTAGACAAGAATCTGTAATATAATAGGCTAAAAAGTTGATATACACAACTAAATAATATATATGCAGAGTAGCCTTAAAGAGGAAAACCTGTAGTCATATGTCAGCTCTTCCGATTGTTTAATATCCCTTTTGGCAAATATAAGTATGTGCTCCTCACCATTAACAGGAATTACTCTTGAATAGCAATTTGGCTGCACAATACACAAAAGTAAATCCTCACGTTTCACAATGTAACAAACATTAGTTACAAAAGAGTATATACCTAAGAAAACTATTGTGTTTATGATAGTTATTACTGAAGACATTTAGGCTATTGAAGCAATGTCGTTTACATTTATAAGTTGATATACTGAAGCTTTGTGCAAAGTGTGTTAATATTAAATTAGAGCATGGAATCACCTCTGTTGACCAACTCATCAAAGTTGCAGTTGTAATAATATACCAAGACAGGACAAACATTCAGTAGCACACAGCACAAAGCAAGCACTTCAAATTTTCAGGAAAGAAAAACCTTATTACCCACACACAAAATCATTATTTAATAACATGAAAATTATTGCTTTTGCATTGCAAAATTAAATTCATTCCCAATAACAGATTACCAATAAATATCCAAAATAATAGAATGACAAAGAAATGGGCAGCAAACATAAGCACAAGCATCACAGTAAAATTGATTATGTTAACAGAGTTGTAAGCAATGAACAAGAAACTACTTAAAGGAGAAATCTAAACCTGCTTGTCATTGTACAGGGAAATGGAAGGATTCTCAGAAAGCAGTGCCTTATCAAGAGATATAATCCCTTTGAGAGATTCTGCCTTATCCTCATAATAAAGGAGCTGCTTTGTATCAGGACCAATCGCCATAATCAGCTCATCAGTTCCAAGTCTAGATTGGTGAGTGATTGGAGAAGGCTTTGACTGTTTTATAACCATGGTCATTACAGCATTGCTATCCTTTCTACGTCTCTCCTTATGCTCTTGAAGTGCTTCAGTAAGTGACATATTGCTCACAGTATCTCCACTTATAAGAATAAAATCTCCATGTATCTTCACAGGTAACAGAGTAAAAAAATATAGTTAGAAAAAAAGTTAAAATAGATAAAAAGAAAACTGAAATGAAAATGTCATATGAGAATAGATAAATGTCATATGAGAATAGAAAACTGAAATGAAAATGTCATATGAGAATAAGGTCATAAACAGACACCCCCATTATAAAAATCAGTAAACAATTAATAAAGAACCAAACTTTAAAAATGAACATTTCACAAACAAATCAGAAAAAATAATACGAACGTGCTAAACTTAGCTCATTACCATTTTGTTTCGAAAGGATTATTCCCTTACATCTCAAATAACCCATCGAAAACAATAATACAGAGATCGAATTAACGTTGTCAACCACAGCAGGAGAAGTTTATGAATATACATTGTTTATAGGAGAAGTTTCAACCACAGTAGGTAATTCCACAATAGAAGAATGGGAAGCACGGGTACTTACAGTAGATAGCACAGTACCATGAGATTTCGGAATAGAAGAATGGGAAGCACGGATACTTACACGAGAAAGGGTTTTACCCTTAGAAGATTTTAGTTTGAGTTTCTTACTCTGAGATGAAACCCCCAAATCGGCATCCAACTTTTTCTGATTTCAATTCAAGCGCCAGCTAGCATGTGCAGCCACAAGTGATGCATCTTCCTTGCGAATGGGTTGTCGTCCTGTTTTGAAAGTACGCCATCCACAGTAGGGTTACCGCGAGCGCTTCTAGGGTTATTGGAATTGGGGTTGTTGCGAGTGAAGTCGGCTTTCCGACTCAGCTTGTCGGACCAAGAAAAGGGAGCAAAGGGAACGTTGACGGGGTTGTTGGGGAGGAGAGAAGTGTTGGTTCCGGCGGAGGGTTCAACCGGTCCCCAGCCGTCGGGGTTGAAGGGGACAGCGCTGATTTCAAAGTTGTTTTCCGATCTGATTGAGGTGAGAGAGTGAAGATGAGTGAGAGGAGTGAGAGATAGGGGAGGGTGTAGATTGGGATTTGGGTGAACTGCTTCAGATGTTGGAAGGCTGGGAGGCAAGGCCGCAAGGGGGAGGATTTTTAATTTTAAGTGAAAAGCGGCCATTTATTTTAAGCTCCGTATTTTTGACATAAATAACGGTTTTTAAAAAAAATAATATCTATTTAAAATCAAAAAATTATCCTTTTAAAAAGATAATATTTTTTCATATCTACAACGTTTTGTTAAAAAACATTATGAAAAAAATACCATAACGTTTTTTATAAAAACGTTGTGGTTTAAGTGTTGTCTATTTACTACTTTGTACTAGTGAACTAAAATAAACTCCAATCACATTGGTCAATAGTTCATAATCAATCCTATTTATTATCATACATATCAACATATGCATCAATAAATAACATTCATCTCATGAATAATAAATCCATTCCATATATGCATCAATATCAATTAATGGGCAAAAGTTTGCTAAACTTTAGTTTTGGAATAAAATAAACTCTTTTATTTTAATCAAAAGCCAAATCCAAATTAAACTCTTTAATTTTAGCAATTTGAAATCATATTTCAGATAAAATAAACTCGTTTATGGAGTTTATTTTAACCTTTTATCAATTAAATAAACCATTTATTATAATTGAAAAAAATTTAAAAGTTTTTCATATTCTGCCCAAGGGCGTAACTGCGCCCAGAATGAACTGGGTCACGGCAAAGCTGCACTTCAAAGGCAAAAACTGATTTCCAGGTAACGGCGCAGTTACGCCTAGAATGAACTTGGTTACTGTGACACCCCCAAATCTAGGTACTTCATTTTCACAAGATTTGGTGCTCACTATCCATACATTCATACTATCTACCCAAATAAAATAATATTTAAACCATAATTCTCCCTTTAAATAGGGTTACAACATTAATTCAAAAACATCCCAGGGTATCTAACCTTTAAACATCATTCAATTGCGGAATTTAATTATTACATTACATCATTATTGAAAAGTCTATGATCATAACAGTAAATAAAAATATAAATCAGCATCACTTATACATCTTTCCTTTTCCTTTGCTAGTTAAAGGCTCATCTACCTTCTCAACTTTAGCTGCAATGAGTGTATAAATATGTAAGAGTGAGCAAAACAATTGCTCACTGGATATAACAATGAATCAACAGGAAAAATAATAATAATAATTGCCGACGAATAGGCTCATCAAGTCTGAATAATACTCCAACAATGATAATAAAAAACTGGAATCCAAAATATGGAATATATATAACTGAGGGTCATAAGACCATGAGATATGTCCACAGTTGCGAGTAATCTTTCAACTCCAACTTTAACAGTCATAAGACTATAAGGACTCCTCGTACTTAGGGTGATCAACCCTTCGTACAATGTATTATGTACAAACATTTTAACGCTACTTGTAAATTATCCCCTGATATTAATAGGGTTGTTCATCCCAGTATTTAGAGTACAAGTCCGCACCAAAGAAAGTTTGGTTTGGATAAGCTTTCAAGGAAAATTGAAGTTTAACGAACATCAACTAGAGGACTAGTTGAATGAATAGTGTTTGATAATCACAACAGGAGGTTTAATAACAACATAACATAGAACAATTGAGAATCATAAATGAACTGATTATACATATTAAACTCATGCTTGAATTAACTATAGAGCATAAGTATTCAACAAAATGAATAAAATGGTAACCCTTTGTTTGAACAATAAATAAGCTAAGGTTAGAGTCTTATAACATTAGAAATGAAATTACTGAGCGTACATTAACTGATAGCAAGCTGAAAACTAAAAACTTGCCTAACATGGTATTAACTCATGCAAAGAATTAAAACAGTTCAATAATAGAGACGAGAGTTCAAAAACTACGTTCATTATACAATAATAGAACTTAAGAAACTTGCTTAACTATAAACAAGTTAAATGAATCATTCAAATGAGAATTTCAAATAACACTAGAGTTAAAGTTTGCTCGAATGAATTTCAGGAATAATTGACTTATTCAATAACAGTTAAGATAAAAAGCTTGCTCAATCAAAATAATAAAGTTACACAATGTAATAATAGAATTAACTCAAAGGAAGTGTAGAGTTAGAAAACTTTCTTAATGTAAAAAGATAGGGTTTAGAAACTTGCCTTGAGCGTAAGCTATAAAATTAAACTCACGATCACCTACACATAATTTTAGAACCACAATACCTATTAGATATGCTAACATACCATAGCATGTTCATTACCATTTACATTTCAGAAACTCTAAGTGTTTTACTTCGCAACAATTGCCTAACATTCATTGTGTACACTAAGTTATCACATAATGCGTTTGAAATTTACTAATCATTTTTACCACTTTGAATTCACTAACCCCATAACACAACTCTGTTTTAGCCTTGTTGTTACAAGTTGGACATATTACCATAACCTTTAGCTAAGCTACAAAGAACGACCAAAGTCTGCAGAATTAGCAGACTTCAGTGTCTGGATATGGACACTCGCGCAGCCGCGCGAGTTTTGTACTGGGAGGTCGTGCGCCCGCGCGGCAGCTGCACGCCCGCGCCTAAGGGCTGCGCGACCGCGCGACACACAGAACTCAGTTTTACAGAATAGAGCTTTGACACTTTTCTTAAGCCAACTAACACCAATTTCACCCACCAAACAGTGATAATAGCACGTAAAATAAATATACAACTATCATAGACATGATTGCTAACATATTCAACCACTTAGCACAATTTAACAATCACTAAAACTATTTTAATTCTTCAATTTTCATATTTTCATACAAAAACTCAATTTTTTGATATTCATTCTAAAAATAGTCACAGTGAATTCATTACATGACCAAATCATCTCCTTCAAATTACGTTATGTTCGTATCTCAACAAACTAGCATAAACAAAACTCAATTAACATCTTAGCATGTAACTTGACCATCAAGATTGGTTCTTACATAGCTACATATGAAAACATATATATACTAACAAAATTTCCACTGATATCCGAAATTAGCATGAATTTCTCGTTTAAGCACAACCTCCAGTCATCATATACTCATATAATCACAAATAATCCCATCGTATAGCAACAATTCAACAATTTAAAATTCACAGATTATATAAAAGTTTGTCGTAAAACCCATATATGCATATATATATATATATATATATACACAACACTGATCAGGTCCGGGAGTCCGGACCTGATCAAATTCGGACCATTTTTTTTTGTTTTTTTTAAAATAACTAAAAAAAATTTAATATTTTATGGAACTGAAAATTTTCTATAATACAATATTTTGGACGTGTTTTGGATACCTATAGCAAAAAAATGGTGGTACAGTTTGCACAGACTGTACCACCATATTTTGTTATATGTACCCAAATCACACCCAAAATACTGTATTATGAAAAAAATTCAATTCCATAATTTTTTATTTATTTATTTTTAGTTGTTTTAAAAAAAAGCAAAAAAAAAAGTCCGAATTTTGGTCCGGTTCGCGAGTCCAGACCTGATTCGGACTCTCTCTCTCTCTCTCTCTCTCTCTATATATATATATATATATATAACACTAATGTTGTGTAAAAATACCTTGAATTTGCTTGCAATCCTTGTTAAACTCACTGGAATTGTCGCTATGAAATCTTTCTCTCTCAAATTCTCTCAACTCTCTCTGTTGTCTCTAGGCTAGCAACTAAGTTATGCGTAAAACCAACTGAATAGTAAGCGTAAACAAAAGAAACTGATATAGCCTTAATAATACTACTAAATGTCAATTCAGTTACTAACGTATATAATATAAATGTATTATATTTATTTGTTAATTTTAAATTTTAAAAATTAGAAATACCAAAAGCCATAAGGCTTGTTTAGCAAAACTATTTAATTTTAAAGAATTAAAACACTCAAGTCTTGTTTAGTAAAAAGTAAATTAAACCCTTTTTAATTTATTTTAATAAACACTTTAGTTTATAATTATAATCACATACTATATTTTAATTAAATATAGCATTTTAGCAAATATCACAAAATTATATTTTTCATTATAACTTTATTTAATAATTTAATATATCATCTAAATTATTAAATCAAAACAACAATAGACACATCAAATAAATATTTATATTATTCGATAAATATTTAATTTTATAATTTGAAATTTCGGATCGTTACATCCTTCTCTCCTTACAAGGATTCCGTCCCCAGAATCACAATTCAAACAATCAAATCGTCACATTCTCCCCTACTTACAAAGATTCTGTCCCCAGAATTGAAGACAAAAACTAAACAAATAACTCAGGATAATTTTTCATCATTTCAGCTTCGAGTTCCCACGTTGCTTCTTCGACATTGTGGTTCCTCCACATCACTTTCACAGAAGGTATCACTTTATTCCTGAGCACTTGTTCTTTCCTGTCGACTATCTGGATAGGAATCTCTTCATAAGACAAATCTTTATCGAATTGCAATGGTTCGTACTCGATCACGTGCTTGTAATCGGGTTTATACGGTCGTAACACCGAAACATGGAAAACGTTGTGCACATGCTCCAATTCTGGAGGTAAAGCTACCTCGTAGGCTATTTCTCCCACTCGTCGCAAAATTTTGAAAGGTCCAATAAACCTTGGGCTGAGCTTTCCTTTCTTGCCGAAACGAATTTTCTCCTTCCAAGGAGAAACTTTTAGGAACACGAAACTTCCTGCTTCAAACTCACGATTCTGCCTGTGTTGATCAGCATACTTTTTCTGTCGATCTTGAGCAGCTACCAGTCTTGCTCTGATGAGTTTTATAACTTCAGCGGTCTGCTGTACCAGTTCTGGGCCTAACAGTTGACGCTCACCAACTTCATCCCAACACAGTGGAGTTCTGCACTTTCTGCCATATAACGCCTCGTACGACGGCATACCAATGCTTGCGTGATAACTATTGTTGTATGAAAATTCCACCAACGGTAGATGATCATCCCAGTTTCCTTTGAAATCCATAATACACGCTCTGAGCATATCTTCAAGCGTCTGGATTGTTCGTTCGCTTTGCCCATCAGTTTGCGGATGATATGCTGTACTCATCTTCAGTTGCGTTCCAATGCATTCTTGTAGTCTCTTCCAGAAATTTGATGTGAATCTCGGATCTCTGTCTGATACAATTGACATTGGAACTCCATGTCTTGAGACAATTTCTTTAACGTATAGTTTCGCCAACTGATCAAGATTAAATCTAATCTTTATTGGCAAAAAGTGTGTAGATTTCGTTAATCTGTCCTCTATCACCCATATCGCATCGTAACCTTTCTGGGTCGTTGGAAGACCTACCACAAAATCCATTGTGATGTGCTCCCATTTCCATTCCGGTATTTCCAATGGTTGAAGTAATCCGCTTGGTTGTTGATGCTCGGCCTTCACTTTCTGACATGTCAAGCATTTTGCAACGCATTCTGCAACATCTCTTTTCATGTTCGGCCACCAAAAATGATGCCGCAAATCTTTATACATTTTCGTACTTCTCGGATGAATAGAATATCTTGAACTATGAGCTTCTGCCAAAATTTCTTCTTTAATATCCTATATTGCTGGAACCTAAATTCTTCCCTCGAATCTTAGCATTCGCTCAGTATCGACCTTGTACTTCACTTCTTTACCCTCAGCCACGCTTTTCTTTATTTTTCTACATTCTTCATCCTGTAGTTGTGCGTTCTTCACCTTGCCCACCAAAGTTGGACTAGCTTCTATCTGGTACAATTTTTCACTGGATTCTTCTGGAAATTTGATTTCTAGCTCTAGCCTTGCCATTGCTGAAATGAGCTCCTCCTTATCAGTTAATAACATCAACTTTTCTCTGCCTTTCCTACTCAAGGCATCTGCAACCACATTAGCTTTGCCTGGATGATAAAAGATCTCACAATTGTAATCCTTTATCAATTCCATCCATCTCCTTTGCCGCATGTTCATGTCTTTCTGTGTGAAAATATACTTCAGACTTTTATGGTCTGTGTAGATCTCATATTTTTCTCTATAGAGATAATGTCTCCATATCTTCAATGTAAACACAACTGCCGCCAACTCTAAATCATGAGTCGGATACCCTTTCTCGTAGTCTTTCGGTTGCCTTGATGCATACGCAATGACTTTGTTGTTCTGCATAAGGACACAACCCAATCCTTTGTGTGAAGCATCACTATACACCACAAAGTTTCCTGTATTATCTGGTAGTGACAACACAGGTGCCACACTTAACTTCTTTTTCAGTTCTTGAAAACTTTCCTCACACTTTTCGTCCAAACAAATTTTACAGATTTTCTCGTCAAATTTGTCAACGGAGTAGCAATCTTGAAAAAATCTTGAATAAATCGTCTGTAATATCCTACCAATCCTAAGAAACTTCTTACTTCTGATGGAGTTCTTAGTTGTTCCCTATTTATCACTGCTTCGACTTTTGATGGATCTACGGAAATCCCATCCTTATCAATTACATGCCCAAGAAATTGTACACGTTCTAGCCAAAATTCACATTTAGAGAATTTTGCGTATAACTTTTCTTTCCTTAACGTCTCCAGCGTCAGACGTAAGTGTTCCACGTGTTCTTCTTGAGTTTTAGAGTACACCAGGATATCATCGATGAACACCACTACAAACTTGTATAAAAATGGTTTAAACACCCTGTTCATCTAATCCATGAACGCTGCAGGGGCGTTTGTCAAACCAAATGACATCACTAAAAATTCGTAATATCCATAACGAGTTCGGAATGCCGTCTTCAGTACATCCTCTTTTCTCACTTTTAATTGGTGATATCCATTTCTCAAATCTATTTTCGAGAAATATTTAGCACCCTTCAATTGATCAAACAAGTCATCTATTCTTGGCAATAGATATTTGTTCTTAATAGTGACTTTGTTCAATTCTCTATAATCAATGCAAAGACGCATTGACCCATCCTTCTTCTTCAAAATAATACCGGTGCTCCCCATGGTGACACACTCGGTTGAATGTATTTCTTATCCAACAACTCTTGAAGTTGCACCATTAGTTCCATCATTTCCACCGGAGCCATTCTATACGGGGCCTTCGATATCGGAGCGATTCCTTGCACTAAGTCGATCATGAACTCGATTTCTCTGTCAGGCGGAAGTCCTGGCTAATCCTCCGAAAAAACGTCCACAAATTTCCTAACCACTGGTATTTCCTCCAATTTCACACCCTTCTCCTTTTGAGTATCGACTATGTAAGCTAAATACCCTACACAGCCCTGACTCAACAACTTCTTGGTCTGTATTATCGTCAGACATCTCATTTGTTTAGGCTATTTGCTACCATAAAAAACTACCTTTGACGGAGTCATAAGGTTTACACACTTCTTTTGGCAGTCAATTATCGCTCCATAATTGAATAGACAATCCATTCCCAATATCACGTCAAACTCTCTGAGTTTTATCGGGATTAAATCTACTTTCATAACATTCCCCTTAATATTCACCCTACAGTTCTTGTATATGAACCTAACAGGAATCACTTCCCTAATTGTAATTTCTATGTTCAAAGGGAAATTCAGCTCTTCACTAGATATTTCTAACCTCTTAGCAAATTCATCAGATATAAACGAGCAAGTAGCACCCGAATCAAATAATACATATGCATTTATATCATTGATTTGGATAATACCTGACACGATATCTTTTGATTGCCCTGCGTCCTGCACCGTCATGTTAAAGGTTCTTGCTGTGGGCTTATTTGTTGACGTTGGTCCAGCAATAGTCAGTGCACCTCCACTAGCATTTCTCTTACTTCCAGCTGTCTCACCCGATTTCTTCTTTGGACACTCGCGAGCAAAATGATCCTTTAACCCGCAGGTGTAGCAAACATTCTTCTTAGGTTGAGTGCAATTTGGGGCGATATGACCCTCCTGGCCACAATTGAAGCATACTCGTTTCCCCATCAAGCACACACCCTTGTGAAACTTTCCGCATATAGCACATGCTTCGAACTTCTTCTTTTGCTGGCTTCCTTGCTGATTTCCAGCTCCCCCATTCGCATTCCACTTCCTCTTTAAATTGTTGCTGCCATTTCCACCATTATTACCTCCACCATTCTGAACTTCACCTTCACTATTCTTCTTCCTCTTCTCTTGGTTATGTTTTGTTACAGCCTCGCCTCCACTCTCAGCGAGAATTGCCTTCTCCATCACCGCTGTAAATGTTTTCAACTGGAACAAGGAGACCCTACTATACAACCAGGGCTTCAATCCTTATTCAAACCTCTTCGCCTTGCGCTCGTCTTTGCTAACTTGATATGGCGCAAACCTTGCCAACTCGTTGAATCTTACGACATACTCGGATACCGTCATTGTTCCCTGCTTCAGTTCCAAAAATTGCACTTCTAACTGACTCTTCGAACTCTCTGGGAAATAGGTATCGAAGAACAATTCCTTAAACCTATCCCAGGTCATCACCCCCGGCCCTTCACGAGTTTTATTGGCCTGCCACCAATAACTAGCCTCTGCTTTCAACATGAATGTTGCGAAAGCAGTCTTCTGATCATCCCCTACCCTAGCGACTTCGAACACCTTTTCTATCTCCATAATCCAGGTTTGTGCCTCCACTAGATTCATGGACCCACATAATTCAGGAGGTCCAACCGCCTTGAAATCCTTAAAGGTCGTACCTTGGTTTTGAGGTTGATTCTGCAAAGCACCAGTCAGTAACGTCACTAGCTGCTGAACTGGGTTATCTCCCACATTGTTATTGTTGTTTTCCTCAGTGGTTCTCTGTCATGGTGGTTGACGTCTGGGAGGCATTTTCTGTTAAAATACACCCATTAGCTTCTATTCAACCTTTTAAGTATTATATACTTAAGTTGCACATTATAAAAGATTGTCACGTAACACATAACACTTTGAATAAAACAATAATTTTTATTCATTCATCATCTTTTAAAAACATCAAAACAATAGCATCACTACTATTTACATTACTTTCCTGAACTATAACAGTTGCAGGACAACATCATCAACATCTATCCCATTGGTTATATCATACCCGAGATTTATATCTCATTTATTTTCTAATCACATATCAACTACATATCACTATGATGTCCTTCTAAGATACTCTGTAGCCTTTTGACGTTCTTCTTCCATAATCCGGAACATTGTTCGACGATCTAACACGTACGATGGCAGAGTCTCGAACTGAATCGAATAGCCCATGACCCGATCTTGAGCTCGATTAATCACTGTGTTGAATACATTATTCATCTCCTCCATCTTTATCCTCTTTGCTTGTGCGTCTCTTACTGCTATCTCGGCCCGTTGAAAAGCTTCTTCGTACGCATCTTTGGCTCTTGCCCTCTTAGTAGACTCTTCTCTCAGCTTGTTCTTCAGTTCTGCGATCTCCGCTGTCATTTTTTCCTTTTCTCCTCCAGTTTGTTCTAACTTCTCCTCGACATTAGTTAGTCGTTCCTCTCGATCTAGGATCTCATCATCTTTCTATGTCATTGCAGTCTGTTGTGCAGCTACTATTTCTTGCAACTCCTCGACAGTATCCAGAAGTTCCACGTTGCGATCATAGACTTCATCGTACATATGATCGCAGCTATCGAGTTAAGTGGAAGTTCTTCCTCCTTGTTCTCCTCATCCGACTGTGGCAGTTCAACAGGGTCCTCCTCATCCATCTCTATCTCATCATCCTCATCAGGTATCCTTTCCTGCTCAACTACTGTGACCGACGAAACTGTTTCCCGTGACAGTAGTTGTTCCCAAACCACCTGCATATCTTGAGGATCCTCCTCTCTAGCCTGACTAGATCCTCCTATATTAGCCATCCTGTCAACCAAATTTTAAGTTTTAATTACTAATCATTACTACTCGGTACTCACGAGCACAAAAATTATAATCACATATATAACACCCCTTTCCCGAAAAAGAAAGGGAGGTCACGTGCAAAGCACAACAAATCTCAAAATAAGTAAACAGAGCACTAATAACTTCAAAATATTATTAATGATATCCATCAATGAAGTACTAAATTCAATTCTCCAACTAGAATCAAAATAATCAAAACCAAAAATTTAATCAACCTAGATGGTCAAGGCAACAATCTCATCACACTAGCCCTTAATCACCCTTGCAAACCTGCCGAAAGAAAAATACAGTATGAGCCAATTGCCCAGTACAGATACAGATATACAAAAGATATACAGCTGATATACGAAAACAACTAAGACAAAATACTGAATAAAGCCTTAAGTGCAAATACTGACGAAAATATAATCTCCAAAGATCTGAATAAAATATATCTGAATCAACAAAATTGACGAAACCAATAGACGAATAAAGAAATAACGAACTGAAGTAACTAACTCAATGAATTGAACTAAACAGAAGCAACAAAACTAATAAAATAAAATAAATGGCTGAAACAAATGGTTGAAGTTATTTCATACCGATTGAGCTCAAAAATATATCTTACCACACAGGCAAGTCAAACTAATGCCACACAGGCAAATCAAATGATGCCACACAGACAAGTCAAAATATGCCACACAGGCAACCAAAATAATGCCACACAGGCAAATCACACATTGGACCGCGAATCCAAATGTATGCAAATTGGATAGTGTGTTTGGCACAACATCATCAATCCGCAGAATAGAAAACTAGGGTTAACCCATACGCCTCCCACAACAAAACACCAAATGGCCCACTTCCTCCGGAATCCAAAACTGAGACGCCGTGGACTAATCACACCGCCACGTAAAGTGTCATGTCTCTCGTGCCAAGACATGCCTGTGGTGCCCCCACAGGTGCTTATAGTTCAGGTATACCCTACGGTATATTCTAACAAAAATACCATGTCACAACACATGCGATATAATACCAACAAAAGGGTTCTATATGTACATGTTGAACCAAATCAAATTATAGTCACAAGGTCTCAAAAAGAAGGTAGCAACATGTACAGCTCTACAATTATCAAAAATAAATAGTACTAAACATGATAACCTAACTCAAAGAGTACAAATATGAGTTATTTGTATCAACTCCAAAATGAAACTACTATATGAATTTCACAAGAGACAATTATGTGAAATAATGACGAAATTCAAAATGAGGAACAAAACGAACGAATCAAATTTAACAAGAGTATCGCCGAAGAAGTACGAAATCCGTACCTGATACTTCCAAACCATTTATAGCACACTCCACAAGATCTTACACTCAAATGCCAACGATATCAAATACGAAACGTTATTCACAGCCTAAATATATTCACCTCAAATTAAAAACAATACAAACTAAAAATTCCAAAATAGTTCATAATCTATTTATTATGCCTTTAATCATTGCCTTTTATCAATTATTAATATTCCAAATATACTCGTTAGACTCTCTCCGTTCAATCTAAATAATTTAATAAGATTTTATTATAATCCAATCATTAATAACACAATATTATTAAATTTATTATTAAGAACTTTAATACTTATGTCGGTAAAATTAATTAATTAATTCAAATTAATTGCATAACTTTAATTTAATTTACAACTTTCGATTATACAATTCATGGCCAAAACTTATTAAAATATAATATATAAATATATATAATATATAGTGACATCAATGCTGCAGGCACCCAAACGTGATATATAAACATAATATATTATAATCAGTACTTCCTTATTACATGACAGCAGCTTTTCACATGATGAAAAAGAATTTTTTTTATAGCAGCAGATTTAAAACGTATATATATAGTCCAAATATCCAATGTTACAGTATTCATAGTATTGACTTTATTCTTCCAAATCCATTTTTTGAATCTGACAATCATACTTATATAAAAATACTATGCATGTACTATATTGATCAGGTAGTGCTATCCATTAATTAAATACCTATTAACATGACAACTTGTTCCCTCAATAATTTAATATACAATTCATACAGAGACTTACCGGAATGACAATTTAAATCTACTTGTCAATGTTCTTCTCTCTATATGTGAATTAATTGCATGCGCCTTTGCTTCTCCTTTTTTTTTCTCCTCTAGTTCGGTTTCTAGTGTCGCCTCTTTCTTTTCTTTCAGTCGGTATAAAATATGATGAAGTAATTAGGTTTTGCTTATATATTAATTAATATATCTCATTGTGTCTCCTAATTTTAATAGGATTTTAATATTACCCAAATACAAAATAGACCCAATTAGTATAAAAGCACAAATTAATGTAATCACCTACTTATTATAAGTCACACAACTTAAATACAATTTGACCCAAACATAAGAAAAACCCAATTGAAATATGGATTTAAATATTATTTATTTTTATTTTTTTACCGGATATTACATCACCTACCCCTTAAAAAAGATTTCGTCCCCGGAATCAAAAGAAAGAACGTATCTAATTATCAAAAGATGAGGATACTCCGCTCGAATAGACTTCTCTATCTCCCAAGTAGCTTCCCGCTCCGAATGATTTTATCACAAGATTTTAACAAAAGGAATTATCTTCCTCAATTTCCATTTAATTAGTTATTTAATTATCTACTAAAAGAATTTAATTTTCCAAACAAAACAAGGAAGAAAAGAGGGAAACAAAATCATTTACCTTATCCCATTTAAATATAATTGTATAAGATAAAATCAATTAATATTTAATTTTTAAAAAAAATATGGGTTATTACATTTTTCACCCCTTAAAAATAATTCCGTCCTTGAAATTTAAATAAGATACAAAAAATTTTTAGTTACGACATAGCGCCGCCATTTGTAACGATCAACGCGGATAAGTCTTCGGTCCACGTAATTATTAATGTATTTGTAAAAGATTCGTCAGCTACGTACCGTGCCGTGCCTTGGTAAGGTTCTTCGCGTTGCATCAAATTAGATCACATGATCCACCGTTGGTGCGGGCCGTCGCTAATATCTTTGAGTTTCATTCTTACAAACGTACTCTTCGGAACATAATTCTGAATCACAAAAATTTCTCTTCATCTAAATACGATTCGAATACCCAAAATATTTAAAATTATCTTTAATTCGTAAAACGTTTATATTCCACACATGACAAAGATCTAACAAATTATTTTTGTTTAATTTACATAAATTCACGCAAATCTCTAAAGGCATCAGATAAAGAAAATAACTTAAATTATATCACCAACTCTCACTAAGTTTTCAAGAGTTTCAAAATATCATAACCTCAAATCAAATTAGTTCTCAAATATTATTACACCAAAAATATACTACCAAGATCTCCTTATCACCATATCAACTCCAAGTCACATATTTTACCATCTGTATAAGCAAATTACAATTATTCAAGATCTCTCAAAATCAATTGAATTTCATCACTTACTATCTAATCATTCAATGAATCAATCATTCTCTTAATGCAAATATTAACCCAACAAATTTCTAGATCTCCTCATACTATCACTCAAAATTTCATATAAGATAACTCCAATATTCTACTAGAAAATAATCGTAAAATTCATTTACTCCAAAAGATTAATCTAATTACCTCGAATTTCTACAACTACTCAAAATTACAAGAAATCCTCTGTACTTAATAATTTTCATTTTATCATAGTATACCATCAATAAATAAATCTCAAATTATCCACAAGCTTAACATAAATCAAAACTTAACTAAAATCAAATCCTCAATTCAACGATCATAATGATTGTCACAAAAAAAAACAACTCTAACAAATAATTTTTTTCCAAAATCAAATTCTCGTCGATACAAATAATCACATCATAACCATATAATCATTTCTTAACTGAATAAAATAAGACATTATTCTCCTTAATGATCCAATCACAATCCTTAACTAATATTATTGCTCCAACGCATAACAATAATAATCTTAACAAATTATCTCGCCTTTCTCAAATCAACTACATCTCAAAGAACTAAAAACACTTGGTCAAAATCAAGACCAACCAAACAGAGAACGAAATCGAATCAAATTCCTACGTCTACCCAGTAATTTATCCAAAACTCACAGGTCAAACCTAAATAGGTTTTCTACAAGAAAGAACCTAAGCTCTGATACCATCTCTGTAACACCCCCTTCCCGAAAAAGAAAGGGAGGTCACGTGCAAAGCACAACAAATCTCAAAATAAGTAAACAGAGCACTAATAACTTCAAAATATTATTAATGATATCCATCAATGAAGTACTAAATACAATTCTCCAACTAGAATCAAAATAATCAAAACCAAAAATTTAATCAACCTAGATGGTCAAGGCAACACTCTCATCACACTAGCCCTTAATCACCCTTGCAAACCTGCCGAAAGAAAAACACAGCATGAGCCAATTGCCCAGTACAGATACAGATATACAAAAGATATACAACTGATATACGAAAATAACTGAGACAAAATACTGAATAAAGCCTTAAGTGCAAATACTGACGAAAATATAATCTCCAAAGATTTGAATAAAATATATCTGAATCAATAGAATTGAAGAAACCAATAGACGAATAAAGAAATAACGAACTGAAGTAACTAACTCAATGAATTGAACTAAACAGAAGCAACAAAACTAATAAAATAAAATAAATGGCTGAAACAAATGGTTGAGGTTATTTCATACCGATTGAGCTCAAAAATATATCTTACCACACAGGCAAGTCAAACTAATGCCACACAGGCAAATCAATTGATGCCACACAGACAAGTCAAAATATGCCACACAGGCAACCAAAATAATGCCACACAGGCAAATCACACATTGGACCGCGAATCCAAATGTATGCAAATCGGATAGTGTGTTTGGCACAACATCATCAATCCGCAGAACAGAAAACTAGGGTTAACCCATACGCCTCCCATAACAAAACACCAAATGGCCCACTTCTTTCGGAGCCCAAAATGGAGACGCCGTGGACTAATCACACCGCCACGGAAAGTGTCATGTCTCTCGTGCCAAGACATGCCTGTGGTGCCCCCACAGGTGCTTATAGTTCAGGTATACCCTACGGTATATTCTAACAAAAATACCATGTCACAACACATGCGACATAATACCAACAAAAGGGTTCTATATGTACATGTTGAACCAAATCAAATTATAGTCATAAGGTCTCAAAAAGAAGATAGCAACATGTATCGCTCTACAATTATCAAAAATAAATAGTACTAAACATGATAACCTAACTCAAAGAGTACAAATACGAGTCATTTGTATCAACTCCAAAATGAAACTATTATATGAATTTCATAAGAGACAATTATGTGAAATAATGACGAAATTCAAAATAAGGAACAAAACGAACGAATCAAATTTAACAAGAGTATCGCCGAAGAAGTACGAAATCCGTACCTGATACTTCCAAACCATTTATAGCACACTCCACAAGATCTTACCCTCAAATGCCAACGATATCAAATACGAAACGTTATTCACAACCTAAACATATTCACCTCAAATTAAAAACAATACAAACTAAAAATTCCAAAATAGTTCATAATCTATTTATTATGCCTTTAATCATTGCCTTTTATCAATTATTAATATTCTAAAATTTATATTCAAAATATACTCGTTAGACTCTCTCCGTTCAATCTAAATAATTTAATAAGATTTTATTATAATCCAATCATTAATAACACAATATTATTAAATTTATTATTAAGAACTTTAATACTTATGTCGGTAAAATTAATTAATTAATTCAAATTAATTGCATAACTTTAATTTAATTTACAACTTCCGATTATACAATTCGTGGATAAAACTTATTAAAATATAATATATAAATATATATAATATATAGTGACATCAATGTTGCAGGCACCCAAACGTGATATATAAACATAATATATTATAATCATTACTTCCTTATTACATGACAGCAACTTTTCACATGATGAAAAAGAATTTTTTTTTATAGCAGCAGATTTAAAACGTATATATATAGTCCAAATATCCAATGTTACAGTATTCATAGTATTGACTTTATTCTTTCAAATCCATTTTTTGAATCTGACAATCATACTTATATAAAAATACTATGCATGTACTATATTGATCAGGTAGTGCTATCCATTAATTAAATACCTATTAACATGGCAACTTGTTCCCTCAATAATTTAATATACAATTCATACAGAGACTTACCGGAAGGGCAATTCAAATCAACTTGTCAATGTTCTTCTCTCTATATGTGAATTAATTGCATGCGCCTTTGCTTCTCCTTTTTTTTTTTCTCCTCTAGTTCGGTTTCTAGTGCCGCCTCTTTCTTTTCTTTCAGTTGGTATAAAATATGATGAAGTAATTAGGTTTTGCTTATATATTAATTAATATATCTCATTGTGTCTCCTAATTTTAATAGGATTTTAATATTACCCAAATACAAAATAGACCCAATTAGTATAAAAACCCAAATTAATGTAATCACCTACTTATTATAAGTCACACAACTTAAATACAATTTGACCCAAACATATGAAAAACCCAATTGAAATATGGATTTAAATATTATTTATTTTTATTTTTTTACCGGATATTACAACATAAGCACATAAGTATTTTATTACTTCTTCCTTAACAACTCGATAAGAGTTTATCATCACTATCTTTTCAAAGGTTACTTCCTAAGGCTTTTCCCCCACCTAAAGTTCATAACCTAAAGTTTTGATACCAACTTGTGACACCCCTAAATCTAGGTACTTCATTTCCACAAGATTTAATGCTCACTATCCATACATTCATACTATCTACCCAAATAAAATAATATTTAAACCATAATCCTCCCTTTAAATAGGGTTACAACATTAATTCAAAAATATCCCAGGGTATCTAACCTTTAAACATCATTCAATTGCGGAATTTAATTATTACATTACATCATTATTGAAAAGTCTATGATCATAACAGTAAACAAAAGTACAAATCAGCATCACTTGTATATCTTTCCTTTTTCTTTGCTAGTTGAAGGCTCATCTACTTTCTCAACTTTAGCTGCAATGAGTGTATAAATATGCAAGAGTGAGCAAAACAATTGCTCACTGGATATAACAATGAATCAACAGGAAAAATAATAATAATAATTGCCAACGAATAGGCTCATCAAGTCTGAATAATAGTCCAACAATGATAATCAAAAACTGGAATCCAAAATATGGAATATATATAACTGAGGGTCATAAGACCATGAACTATGTCCACAGTTACGAGTAATCTTTCAACTCCAACTTTAACAGTCATAAGACTATAAGGACTCCTCGTACTTAGGGGGATCAGCACTTCGTACAATGTATTATGCACAAATATTTTAACGCTACGCGTAAATTATCCCCTAATAATAATAGGGTTGTTCATCCCAGTATTTAGAGTACAAGTACGCACCAAAGAAAGTTTAGTTTGGATAAGCTTTCAAGGAAAATTGAAGTTTAACGAACATCAACTAGAGGACTAGTTGAATCAATAGTGTTTGATAATCACAACAGATGTTTAATAAAAACATAACATAGAACAATTGAGAATCATAAATGAACTGATTATACATATTAAACTCATGCTTGAATTAACTATAGAGCATAAGTATTCAACAAAATGAATAAAATGGTAACCCTTTGCTTGAACAATAAATAAGCTAAGGTTAGAGTCTTATAACATTAGAAATAAAATTATTGAGCATACATTAACTGATAGCAAGCTGGAAACTAAAAACTTGCCCAGCATGGTATTAACCCATGCAAAGAATTAAAACAGTTCAATAATAGAGACGAGAGTTCAAAAACTACGTTTATTATACAATAATAGAACATAAGAAACTTGCTTAACTATAAACAAGTTAAAATGAATCAATCAAATGAGAATTTCAAATAACACTAGAGTTAAAGTTTGCTTAAATGAATTTCAGGAACAATTGACTTATTCAATAACAGTTAAGATAAAAAGCTTGCTCAATCAAAAGAATAAAGTTACACAATGTAAAAATAGAATTAACTCAACGAAAGTGTAGAGTTAGAAAACTTTCTCAATGTAAAAAGATAGGGTTTAGAAACTTGCCTTGAGCGTAAGCTATAAAATTAAACTCACAATCACCTACACATAATTTTAGAACCACAATACCTATTAGATACGCTAACATACCATAGCACGTTCATTACCATTTACATTTTAGAAACTCTAAGTGTTTTACTTCGCAACACTTGCCTAACATTCATTGTGTACACTAAGTCATCACATAATGCGTTCGAAATTTACTAATCATTTTTACCACTTTGAATTCATTAACCCCATAACACAACTCTGTTTTAGCCTTGTTGTTACAAGTTGGACACATTACCATAACTTTTAGCTAAGCCACAAAGAACGACCAAAGTCTACAGAATTAGCAGACTTCAGTGTCTGGAAATGGGCAATCGCGCGGCCGCGCGAGTTTTGTACTGGGAGGTCGTGCGCCCGCGCGGCAGCTGGGCTCTCGCGCCTAAGGGCTGCGCGACCGCGCGATGCACATAACTCAATTTTACAGAACAGAGCTTCGGCACTTTTCTTAAGCCAACTAACACGAATTTCACCCACCGAACAGTGATAATAGCACGTAAAATAAATATATAATTATCATAGACATGATTGCTAACATATTCAACCACTTAGCACAATTTAACAATCACTAAAACTATTTTAATTCTTCAATTTTCATGTTTTCATACAAAAACTCAATTTTTTGATATTCATTCTAAAAATCGTCACAGTGAATTAATTACATGACCAAATCATCTCCTTCAAATTACGTTATGTTCGTATCTCAACAAACTAGCATAAACAAAACTCAATTAACATCTTAGCATGCAACTTGACCATCAAAATTGGTACTTACATAGCTATATATGAAAACATATATATACTGACAAAATTTCCACTGATATCCGAAATTAGCATGAATTTCTCGTTTAAGCACAACCTCCAGTCATCGTATACTCATATAATCACAAATAATCCCATTGTATAGCAACAATTCAACAATTTGAAATTCACAGATTATATAAAAGTTTGTCGTAAAACCCATATATGCACACACACACACACACACACACACACATATATATATATATATATATAACACTAATGTTGTGTAAAAATACCTTGAATTTGCTTGCAATCCTTGTTAAACTCACTGGAATTGTCGCTATGAAATACTTCTCTCTCAAATTCTCTTAACTCTCCTGTTGTCTCTAGGCTAACAACTGAGTTATGCGTAAAACCAACTGAATAGTAAGCGTAAACAAAAGAAACTGATATAGCCTTAATAATACTACTAAATGTCAATTTAGTTACTAACGTATATAATATAAATGTATTATATTTATTTTAATTTATTTTATTTGTTTATTTTAAATTTCAAAAATTAGAAATACCAAAAGCCATAAGGCTTGTTTGGCAAAACTATTTAATTTTAAAGAATTAAAATACTCAAGCCTTTTTTGGTAAAAACTAAATTAAACCCTTTTTAATTTATTTTAATAAACACTTTAGTTTATAATTATAATCACATACTATATTTTAATTAAATATAGCATTTTAGCAAATATCATAAAATTATAATTTTCATTATAACTTTATTTAATAATTTAATATACCATCTAAATTATTAAATCAAAACAACAATAGACACATCAAATAAATATTTATATTATTCGATAAATATTTAATTTTATAATTTGAAATTTCGGATCGTTACAGTTGCGGCATAGCTGCGCTGTTCATCCAGGAAATTGAATCTGGGTAACGGCGCAGTTGCGCTCCAGAATGAATTGAAGGCGGCGCAGCTGCATCCGATCGCATAAACAGAAAACTTTTCTTGTTACCCAAGAATCCGATCCAATCGCATATTGTACATACATGGAATCACAAATATTGATAATTAGCACAAGATTGGCTCTGATACCACTATTAAGTTTGCTTGAAACATGAATATGCAATCAAATCACATAAACGAAGCGGAAGCGTAATAAAATTAGATTTTAATTTTTTTTTACAAACCATAAACCACGATCATTCTTGTGCTTGATTATCAATGTAAGACCCCAACTTTCATAAATAAAGATAAATTTTTCTCGAAATATATTTTTAAATATTATGGTTTGCATTTGATATAATGTTATAGTTGTGGGTAATAATTTTGCAAAGTATACAAGTTGTAATAAAATATTCGATTGGTCGAAAAATATTCGTTTTAACAGAAAATATTCATACGACGGCACAATCATTGGTGGACCCCACAATAGAATTATTGTCGGAGTTAGAAAACAACATAAATATTTTTTTATAAAAATAACGAGCAAAAGTTTTACCGTTAACTATAACGACCCCAAAATCTATACAATTAAAATCCCGACTTCGGTCGTTAACCATACATTCAACCTCTAAATAGTACATCATTATTCTATGCTAAACTTAATAAAATTGCGGAATATTTAAAACTTTTATACATTTCCTTCTTTCTTGCCCTGAATCGCAACCATTACATTACATCTCTTTGATTCAATCTTATATCATGAATCGTTACAACAAAATGACTATACAAAGTCTTATATCATAACTAAATATCCATATACATTGGATAACTCAACTTACATTTCAACAACATGTTACGTTCAAAATATGAAATACATTTCTCATAAAACATAAACAATCTTCGTGAATATAGATCTCTATAACTCACATAGCACGTATCTTTACCTTAAAATCTTGACCTGCAAAAGTGGTTATTTGCAAGAGTGAGCTCGACAGCCCAGCAAAGTCTAACAGTTTTCATGCATCATATATCACATAATAACATGCTCGACATACATCTCATTAAAGTAACATGGCATACAAGCTTTTAATTCACATAACAAATATAAAGATTGAGTTCCTTACTCAATCTTCATTACTTAGCCAAAATAATGCAGTCATATATTGACTTTAACATTTCATGATTTCAACATGCATAACACATCATGCAATTTAAAACAGTTCATCAAGTCCACGTAGAAAATAGGAACCGAAAGACTTGCCTTGATCGTTGTTTACCAATAATAGCTTAACAGCTTACAGTTATCTGCACTTCACGTGCCCTACACAATTATATAATCATACACATCAACTATTAGTCACATAACAACACATAACAATTGTAATGTAAACTCTACTCCACATCTCATAATCTTTCCTATTAATAAATACACAATGGTCAATTAGATTGTGTTAACTTTTCGACTTATGACTCACTATATTTCTTCTTAATCAAACTCGAAGTTCAAGTGCTTAAGTCCTGCTAGGACTACTTATTGATTTTATATTAAACCCATTCCATATCTTATAATATCCATTTCAATGGAATTGAAACACTTTTTAAGTTCATTAACACTTGGCAAGGCGTTTCGACGTTCAATCGTCACACGCCCGATTTGCCTATCTTGTGTATGCTTACTATGCTTCTATAACTTATGTAATACATTATTTATTAATGTTAAGCATCATTATATTTACTAAGATTCATATTTTATAACTTAGGACATCATATTTTACAGTTTGGAGCACTACACATGCATATGTGCATGCCCGACACCCTCCGATTGCCTCCGAAAACACAATAGTCCTAAAGATGACTATTTTGACCCATCCTAGTGACCTCAAATTGAAAAACGTAAAGAACGAAAGTTGTAGCCCTAATCGTACTCGTTCCGGATCATCTTGAATCACCTCAATTGGAGTTCGTATGAGGAAGTTATGACCATTTTACTATAGGAGGTCAAAACTGTCTAAGTCAGACTTCTGTCCCCGCGCTGGGGCGCGAGGACTAAGCCAACAAGTGGCGCTGGGGCGCAAGATTGGCGCTGGGACGCGAATTTCAGCGCTGGGGTGCCAACTTCTGGCGCTGGGGCGCGAATTTTGGCGCCGGGGCGCAATTTTTGACGCTGGGGCTCAAATTTTGGCGCTGGGGCGCCGAAACTTGCAGAACCCAACCACGGAGAACATAACAAAGCTACTGTCTTTATTTTTAACACCAATTAACCCCAATTAACATGTATAACTTATATAAATTACACATATACACACTACCCAACATGCATATACTAGTTTAAATTACTAAACAATAATCACAGAAAACTAAATTCCTTGAAAACCATATTTTAAAACAAAACTCCATGTTTGACATTTGTTAAACACAGTGAACACTGTAATCTCTAATAACCACCAATTTGATTACTTTTAAACTACAATTCTCTGTAGTTCATTTCCAATTAACATACCCGACTTTCAATTCTACAATTAGAATACAATTAATTACTAATTTTGTTATCCTACAAAACATGTTCATACTCATATGTTTTTACTGTAAAAACTCTTCTTCTTTTTTTTTTTTCGTAATTCACATAATCACGTACATGTATATCCTCTTCATACAATCACCCTATATGTATATATAGGATATTTATACTATTACAACTTCATAATTTCATACTCAACTATATATATGAATTACCGAACTTTATACTATAAAACACAGTGAATTTCAAAAACACAGAGACTAAGGAATTATACTATAAAAGATATATGTTAAGATTATAATACATACCTTTTGTTGTTAAGAAATTCGTGTTAACCCTTGCTAGTCGCAGACAATCTTGCAACTTCAGACACCTTTTCCTCTCAATTTTTCTCTGATACTTCTCTCTCAAACTCTCTGTAATTCTCCTTCTCAGAAAACTTCTATTTTCTTCTTAGGCTTAAGCCAAATACATTATACGTAAACTAGAACTAACCCCCAAACACACGTCTTAATTCAAACGCTTAAAACCGACACTACTAATGGCCTTATTAAATTAGCAGTTACCAAATTAATATATATATTATTTATATTATATTATTAATAATTCAAAATTTAAATTCCAAAAGCCATAAGGCTCCGTTTGGCAAAACTCTTTTTAAAGACTTAATATATTTAAGTCTTGTCTGGCAAAATAAATTAAAACTACTTTAATTTATTTTAATAACCATTTATAATATAGTTATTTGTCACACTTCTAATTAATTAAATTTTCATACTTAATTTAATTAATTCTAATAACAATTCATTGCATAATATAATAATTTATTTAATCATTATAAACTCTCTAACTTAATTATTAAATTAAATTAGATTACTATTTCAAAATAATTACTTTTCTTAACTCATTAATTATTTATTAAACAAATAAATAATCAAATCACATCAAATCAATTAAACAAATACTTATTCAACAATAAACACATCCATTAAATATTTATATAATTCAATAAATATTTAAATATTATAATAAAAATCTGGATTGTTACATCATTCCCTCCTTACAAGGATTCTGTCCTCAGAATCACAACTCAAGCCACTCATTCATTACAATCTTCCCTACTTACAAAGATTCTGTTCCCAGAATCGAAGACACAAATTACACAAATAACTTAGAGAAATCTTTCATCATTTTATCTAAATATAGATTTTATATTTCCTACTATATTCATTACCTAACAAATTCTAGGTTTCATTTCATAACTTTAATTTGAACTCAATTATATTTTGAGTATTATATATCTTTTAACTCATTCATTTCTTTTTCTAAGGATCGTTATCATAAACACTCGGGATATTATAATCACCCTTTCTTCTAAGAATTTTGTCCTCGAAATTTTATTTATTAATTTTTATTCATTCATTCTATCAAAGTAGATTTTACATCACTACTTCATTCATTCATTGGCTTCTATAACCACTTTCTTTCCACAAACATCATTCTACAATTATTAAACTTTTCTATTAAAAGTTTCACTTTATTCTTTGATAACTCACATCCTTCTCACTTTAAAATCTCTTTTCTCACTTATTCAGCATATTCATCATTCAGTGTCGTATTCTATGACTCACTTCTTTCTAAGGAATATCATCCTTACCACATTCACCTTTTAGAATATCAAGAATCTTCCACAATTGCTCAATAATTGGGAAGCGATATGAATAAAAGGAATTTAAAAGATTCCAAATCATGCTGAGGGTCATAAGACCACGAACTATGTCTACAGTTGCAAGTAATCTTTCAACTTCAACTTTAACAGTCATAAGACTATAAGGACCCCCGTACTTAGGGTGTTAAGCCCTTCGTACGATGTAGTGTGCACAAACATTTAAACGCTATGCGTATGTCCATAGTTATAAGTAATCTTTCAACTTAAACTTTAACAGTCAGAAGACTATAGGGACTCCTCGTAGTTAGGGTGATCAGCCCTTCGTACAATATGTTGTGCACAAACATCTCAACGCCTCCGCGTAATCCCCTATAAAAGGGTTGTTCATCTCAGCTTTTCAACACCTGAATCCGCACCAAAACAATTTGGTTTGGCATAACTTCTCAAGAAACTCTTGAATTTCATGAACATCTTTCAATATTCGTCTAGCTGAATCAAATAGCATAGACTTCTACAACAATTAGGACGTCAATCGAAATATACATACATATATATATATATATATATATATATATATATATATATATATATATATTCTCATATCTTAAAGAAATCTCAAAAATCTTTTTATGACGTCATGATACCACACTGTATTTACAGTCCGTTGAGGATTCTGTCATTTGGTGACTTTATCATACTACATCATACCATAGTGGGCTGACGATCCTTAGATCACATCCAACACTAGCTAATACTGCATTGATGACTCCATCGTTTTTATCATCTTTGCACCAGGTTACATGATGCATTAATGATATAAAATATATTTTGATATATTGCAAATCATTTTTGTCTAGCCGAAGCAATTAGCATAGACATACGAATAACAGTATTGTTGTTAAAACTCATTGGTTCCATCATTTGATCCAATGTTTTTCAAAAAATAAAAGTATAAACATCAGCACTAAGTCAATAAATTTCGAAAGTCTAGCATAGCTAGTAGATTTAGAATACCTGTGCTTCCACCGTCAACTCTACTTTCTATAATGATCCATTGCTTAATAGGTCTATCTATTCCTATCATCCTCAATACTCCATTCACACTTAATTATACCCTAGTTCATCAAACTTACCACACGTTATGAGTTCAGGAACTTGCCACAATCATATGAGTTTAAGAACTTATCCTAGTCAGACCATAGGCGTCCATTGCTGAGGGGTTCAAAAACATACCATATAATTATGAGTCACGAACCTACTATAAGTATGAGTTTTAAGAACTCTCACTTAACCTTATAATATTCTCTAACTATACTCTACCTATCTGTTATACACATGAGAAAAGAATTACCTTCTCAACAGGCATATAGCAAATAGCGCGACACAAACATTCCAATAATTATCAATGTGATAAACTGAGTGTAAGCACAAAACCCTCGCCCATACAAAGGTTTGTACAACTTAGCCATCACATGAGTACTCAATTGAAATCCCACCTAACTCTATCTTTCTTTTAACTTGCTCTTTGCTCGATACGAATTCCTCATATCACATCATCTATAACTCCTCATAAGTTATCTCGTACTATTTCATAGTACACCATCTTCATAGCATTAAGCTATAATCATTCAAACATTACAGACCATCATTCTTTTATAACTTAAACAGATCACGTCGTGACCTTATTCTATAATCATCTCTCTTAAAATTCTTTTGTTAACTCGTGATCGTTTTGTTTTACGATTCTCATTCTTTCTCTTTTTCATCATTTACGACATTATTTGTTATCTTGGCTTTTGGAGTTAGGAAACTCCCATTTCTTATCTTTATATCTCTTCAAGATTCTTCTTTGAATCTTCTTGTTTATATAACAATTCTTCCTTTAAGAATTCTAACTTCATTTACATCGCTTAACATTTCATTCGAGTTCTAAACTTTCATCATACACATCCATTCTCTACACTTGGTACACATCGAGTCTCTAATAGTTTCAGTATGGTAAGCTGAGTAGTTTCCCACAAACAACCAACAAACTAGGTTCCGAGTTGCTAGTTCGTATATACCTCCGCTCTATGAAGGAATCGTTTAGCCCAGATTCCATACATCAACTACTAAAGAGTACAATTGCACCATACTTAGATATAACTCTCTTTTCTTAACTTCTTTATCATTCTCTTTTTATAGACATTGTCTATTTATTATCACCTTACATCCTTATTATTGGAGTTGGGTAACCCCACATTCATATTCCTGATAACTTTGCGAGATTCTTCTTTGAATCCTTTCACGCAAGTTTAAATCCCTTTTTTATAAATTTCTTAAATTACTTCTTATTGTTCAAACTCTATCTGAGCTTATTCATTCTTTATCTTCACCTCTCTTCTCTAAGGTTATTGCCTACGGTACTCCTACCTAAGGTTTATAACCTACAGCTCTGATACCAACTGTAACGACCCCAAAATCTATACAATTAAAATCCCGACTTCGGTCGTTAACCATACATTCAACCTCTAAATAGTACATCATTATTCTATGCTAAACTTAATAAAATTGCGGAATATTTAAAACTTTTATACATTTCCTTCTTTCTTGCCCTGAATCGCAACCATTACATTACATCTCTTTGATTCAATCTTATATCATGAATCGTTACAACAAAATGACTATACAAAGTCTTATATCATAACTAAATATCCATATACATTGGATAACTCAACTTACATTTCAACAACATGTTACGTTCAAAATATGAAATACATTTCTCATAAAACATAAGCAATCTTCATGAATATAGATCTCTATAACTCACATAGCACGTATCTTTACCTTAAAATCTTGACCTGCAAAAGTGGTTATTTGCAAGAGTGAGCTCGACAGCCCAGCAAAGTCTAACAGTTTTCATGCATCATATATCACATAATAACATGCTCGACATACATCTCATTAAAGTAACATGGCATACAAGCTTTTAATTCACATAACAAATATAAAGATTGAGTTCCTTACTCAATCTTCATTACTTTGCCAAAATAATGCAGTCATATATTAACTTTAACATTTCATGATTTCAACATGCATAACACATCATGCAATTTAAAACAGTTCATCAAGTCCACGTAGAAAATAGGAACCGAAAGACTTGCCTTGATCGTTGTTTACCAATAATAGCTTAACAGCTTACAGTTATCTGCACTTCACGTGCCCTACACAATTATATAATCATACACATCAACTATTAGTCACATAACAACACATAGCAATTGTAATGTAAATTCTACTCCACATCTCATAATCTTTCCTATTAATAAATACACAATGGTCAATTAGATTGTGTTAACTTTTCGACTTATGACTCACTATATTTCTTCTTAGTCAAACTCGAAGTTCAAGTGCTTAAGTCTTGCTAGGACTACTTATTGATTTTATATTAAACCCATTCCATATCTTATAATATCCATTTCAATGGAATTGAAACACTTTTTAAGTTCATTAACACTTGGCACGGCGTTTCGACGTTCAATCGTCACACGCCCGATTTGCCTCTCTTGTGTATGCTTACTATGCTTCTATAACTTATGTAATACATTATTTATTAATGTTAAGCATCATTATATTTACTAAGATTCATGTTTTATAACTTAGGACATCATATTTTACGGTCTGGAGCACTACACATGCATATGTGCATGCCCGACACCCTCCGATTGCCTCCGAAAACACAATAGTCCTAAAGATGACCATTTTGACCCATTCTAATGACCTCAAATTGAAAAACGTAAAGAACGAAAGTAGTAGCCCTAATCGTTCTCATTCCGGATCATCTTGAATCACCTCAATCGGAGTTCGTATGAGGAAGTTATGGCCATTTTACTATAGGAGGTCAAAACTGTCTAAGTCAGACTTCTGTCCTCGCGCTGGGGCGCGAGGACTAAGCCAACAAGTGGCGTTGGGGCGCGAGATTGGCGCTGGGGTGCGAATTTCAGCGCTGGGGCACCAACTTCTGGCGCTGAGGCGCGAATTTTGGCGCCGGGGCGCGATTTTTGACGCTGGGGCTCAAATTTTGGCGCTGGGGCGCCGAAACTTGCAGAACCCAACCACGGAGAACATAACAAAGCTACTGTCTTTATTTTTAACACCAATTAACCCCAATTAACATGTATAACTTATATAAATTACACATATACACACTACCCAACATGCATATACTAGTTTAAATTACTAAACAATAATCACAGAAAACTAAATTTCTTGAAAACCATATTTTAAAACAAAACTCCATGTTTGACATTTGTTAAATACAGTGAACACTGTAATCTCTAATAACCACCAATTTGATTACTTTTAAACTATAATTCTCTGTAGTTCATATCCAATTAACATACCCGACTTTCAATTCTACAATTAGAATACAATCAATTACTAATTTTGTTATCCTATAAAACATGTTCATACTCATATGTTTTTACTGTAAAAACTCTTTTTTTTTTTCGTAATTCACATAATCACGTACATGTATATCCTCTTCATACAATCACCCTATATGTATATATATGATATTTATACTATTACAACTTCATAATTTCATACTCAACTATATATATGAATTACCGAACTTTATACTATAAAACACAGTGAATTTCAAAACACAGAGACTAAGGAATTATACTATAAAAGATATATGTTAAGATTATAATACATACCTTTTGTTGTTAAGAAATTCATGTTAACCCTTGCTAGTCGCAGACAATCTTGCAACTTCAGACACCTTTTCCTCTCAATTTTTCTCTGATACTTCTCTCTCAAACTCTCTGTAATTCTCCTTCTCAGAAAACTTCTATTTTCTTCTTAGGCTTAAGCCAAATACATTATACGTAAACTAGAACTAACCCCCAAATGCACGTCTTAATTCAAACGCTTAAAACCGACACTACTAATGGCCTTATTAAATTAGCAGTTACTAAATTAATATATATATTATTTATATTATATTATTAATAATTCAAAATTTAAATTCCAAAAGCCATAAGGCTCCGTTTGACAAAACTCTTTTTAAAGACTTAATATATTTAAGTCTTGTTTGGCAAAATAAATTAAAACTACTTTAATTTATTTTAATAACCATTTATAATATAGTTATTTGTCACACTTCTAATTAATTAAGTTTTCATACTTAATTTAATTAATTCTAATAACAATTCATTGCATAATATAATAATTTATTTAATCATTATAAACTCTCTAACTTAATTATTAAATTAAATTAGATTACTATTTCAAAATAATTACTTTTCTTAACTCATTAATTATTTATTAAACAAATAAATAATCAAATCACATCAAATCAATTAAACAAATACTTATTCAACAATAAACACATCCATTAAATATTTATATAATTCAATAAATATTTAAATATTATAATAAAAATCTGGATTGTTACATTAACTGTTAAAATACCCGGTGATAAAAGTACAGTAATACGCGTAGTTGCATAGTAACACACGATATTGATTATTGATACTTACGTGAGAAGTCACTCAGTTATACTCAATTATTGCTACAGTAATTGTTGCATAGTATCTCACATTATTGATTCTATTATTGTCACAGTATCATCTGCACAATATTTTATATTATTAAATTAATAATTGAGATGATAAGTTATTCATATTATTATTTGCATAATTAACAATGTCTAGAAAGTTATGTCGAGGAAATGGGTCTGGTCACCTAATTGCGCTCCAATAAGGAGAAATCCTTATCGGAAAGCCCTATCTTTCATGGGAACGATCTGGTTGTTAATATTGCGAGTTATAATAATGATGAATAAATATTGTTAAATATATTGAGGGGATTTTTATGAAGTATTTGTTGTAAATTTTGATTATTATTTGGACCCCCACTTACTCATTTTTTAAAATAATCGGTACAAAGTTATTCAGTATTATATATATATATATATATATATATATATATATATATATATATATAAAATATAGTGGGGCCCACGTGTGATAATGACATGTGGGGATGGGGGGAAGAAAAATGAAATTGGGGGTGGAGTAATTGAATGTCACGGGAGGATTGTATTATTATTATATATATTATAATAAATTTTGTTTTATATGAAAAATAGAATATATTATATTTTATTATGCATAGTATTTGCATATTGCCTGCATAGTAAGTGTATAGTAACAAATGAGAAAAATCAGACGTTTATGAAATCATCCGTAAATTTTTTTAAAACTGTTGCGTCCGTGATTTTCTTAATAGTACCCCTTCCATTCTCCTATAAATATGATGCTTAGTTTAGAACTGAAAATCACACTAAAATCAGAGAATTCTTATTCTATAATATTTAGCGTATTTTTTTAGAGTTTTAAGAAGCTTTGAACGTAGAAAACAGTGAAAGTTTTTTTCAAAAATATCCCCGCTATACCACTTGGAATACTCTTCTTTTTAAGGTAAGGGATATTATTTTTGTTCAATATTCAGAAGATATAATATTTTCTTCCATACTCTGTAGTATGTAAGTAATATTATTTCGTTTCACATTCCGAATTCTACACTCATTTTGTTAAAGTATGACTTCTATACTCCTTGAAATTAGTAGAATATCCTTGAAATTTGCGCTTCATCTAGTATCTTTTCATGAAAATATTATTCTGACCATTCTTGATAATTTTTAATCTTTTCATGTCGGGGTACTATTCACGGAGTACTATTCTCGAAGTACAATTCACGGGATACTATTCACTCAGGTACTATTCACCTAGGGTACTATTCATGACAAAAATTGAATTCTTTTCGGTCTAAATTATTTTTGATACAATATTATTCTGGAATTTTACTCCACAAAGCAGTATCATGTTGACAATTTGGACGTTTTTGAATTCTGGATAAATTAAATTATAAATCTTTAAAAATTTATCATTTGCTTTTATTTAATTGAATTCTTATGTCATTGTCATCATCCTCATGCTTATATTGTTATAAAAGTCATCTTTGGGCCGTAGTGCATAGATGGACTGTTGATCGATATGATAATGACCAGGGATCATTCGGTATAATCATAACTTGTAATGTTACAAATGATGTGGTAAAAGTCCTCATTGGCCCGTAGTACATTGATGGACAGTGGTTGGCATGATCATGACCATTGGTGATAACACGAATATCCTTGGTCCGTAGTGCATGGAAAATTTGTGGACGTGATACTAATGAATATCTTTGGCCCGTAGTGCATGGATAATTCAGTGATGTTGATTATTTATTAAGCTGAGTCTCAGCGATAAAATTGATGATAAACACTTTTAAATCATAGAAGATAATAGATATCATGCTCTACTTGACTCTTCTAATGGATTGCTTGTTCCGCTACAGTTAAACTTGATGTTTTTTTTATATTTTATCAGTTTAACACTGTTGAAGGCTAACGATAATTTATTCTGCATTATCTTAGTCATAATATTTTGTACTGGGCTAGTTGAGCTCATCCTTTTGCTTTCATTGTTCTCTTCACGAAATGAGAACGTAGCCGGGACTAGTCGGAGAATGGAGTGACGGTCCGAGATGGTTGTTTTAGTAGTCATCACTATTTAGTGTGATAATAAATGTAATGAGGATTAAATTTGAGTTTGGATATTGTCTAGGAGACAATATTCGTGTAAAAACTCAGCTATATTTTGTCGTATTTTACTTGACAGTTGTATTAATTAAGTTTGTATTTAAATTTTGTACCATATATTTAGCGATCCAAGATGGGTGATGTATACCTAGTTTGGGGGCGTCACAGTTGGTATCAAAGCTTAGGCATATGATCCCTGACTGAGATGTGAGGCTAGAACTAGAGGGACAGACGAAGAAATCCTTCGCTAGTATGACCTACCTAAGTTTATTTGTTATTTAATTGGTCGGTCAGAATATAGAGATAATATGTGGCAAGTCAATTAACCATTGTTTTGTAGCAGTGTTTGAAAATGGCATCCAAAAATGTCGAGTTAAGCAATGGAGCACATGAGACCGTTAAGTCACCACTGATCAATACCCAGGATAATGTGCATCAGGAAGGCAATAATCCTCAGGTGAATTACAACACCGACCAAATGATGAACGGTGAGATGTTTAGAGGCTTTTTGCAATTCATGCAACATCAAGCGAGAGAGACTCCTGTCCAAAATATAGGTGGAAACACTGACAACTCACGAATGGTCACCGCTAAGCAGTTCAAGGAGCTGGGACCACCGGAGTTTGTAGGAAAGCCAGAACCACTTAAGGCAGAGACGTGGATAAAGCAGATCACCAAGATATTTGATGTCTTGGGATGCTTCAAGGAGCAAAAGGTTTCTTTTGCCACCATCATGTTGAGAGGAGAGGCAGATTACTGGTGGAAATCTGTAAAGCGTACTCAGCATGCTATACTCAAGATATCTTGGGAGAAGTTCCAAGAATTGTTCAACAACAAGTACTTTCCCAAAAGTGTTCGTCACATGAAGGAGATAGAGTTCATCAAGCTGGAGCAAAACAATATGACCGTATCACAGTACGAGGCTAAGTTTGCCGAGTTATCCCGGTTTGCATCCCATATGGTAGATAATGAGGAGAGATTGACACGAATGTTTTTGCGAGGTTTGAAACCCGAAATACGTCAATACCTCATTTCTCACAAATTGTATTTGTATTCAGATGTTGTAAACATGGCTCAGTTATTGGAGCACGATAATGAGTCAACCCAACCAAGAGAGAGCAGCCGGCAAAATGATAATACCCGTGGTAGTAGTCATCGAAGTAGTGACAACAAACGTGGAGGGAATCAACATGCTAGAAATGGTAACCACTTCGGTGGTAATCATGGCTAACACATTAAAAGTGGAAATTTTAAGAAGAGAAGATTCAATAATGATGGAAAGACGTCAGCACTACCAACTGTTGTTAAGGAAGGAGAACGACCACCGATCGTATGCTACAAATGCGGAGGGGAGGGACACATCAGTCCAAACTGTATGTAGCAGTCCAAAACATGTTATAATTACGGAAGAGAAGGTCACCTAGCCTGATTTTGTCGTGTAGTGAAGTTAAGTCCAGTTGGGATGGAGGCACCAAAGGCCGTCCCAGAAAAGTCAAAATCGATAGTTCAATGGAGAGCATTTTTCATGACCTCCCAACAAGCGAGGAACCCGAACGACGTTATCACGGGTAAGCTAATCATAAACTCTTACGAAGTCTATACCTTATTTGATACCGTTTCTACTCATTCTTTTATTTCTCCTACTTGCGCTCAACGTTTAAATTTAACTCCAGAGAAATTAGACTTTAACTTATCTATTGAAACTCTGTTGGGAGAAACCTTCATTACATCCATTGTTTATAAGTCTTGTTTGATTCAAATCGGTAACCACACGTTACCTGTCGATCTTATCTCTTTGAAAATTCTTGCATTCGGTGTGATTTTAGGAATTGATTGGTTAACTACTCATCATGCTAAAATTGATTATTTTCGTAAGGTTGTTAATTTTCATATTCCTAACCAACCTATTATGCGAATTCAAGCAACCAAACCACTAAAGTCAGTCACTGTCATATCAAGTCACAAAACTATTCATTTATTAAAAAATGGATGTCAAGCTTTCTTAGCCCATGTCACGGATTTAAACAAAAATACGTCAGATTTGGATGATATTCATATTGTTAATAAATTTCCTGACGTATTTCCTGAAGAACTTCCTGACCTATCCCCAGAGCATGAAATCGAATTTTGTATACCCAGTACAAAACCCATTTCAACAGCTCCATATCGAATGGCTCCTATTGAACTTTAGGAGTTAAAAACCCAACTACAAGAATTGTTAGACATCGATTTCATTCATCCTAGTACGTCTCCTTGAGGTGCTCCTGTTCTATTCGTAAAGAAGAAAGATGGAAGTATGCAAACTTCTATTGACTATCGGGAGTTGAATCATATCACCATCAAAAATAGGTATCCATTACCTTATATTGATGACCTGTTTGACCAGTTGCAAGACGCCAAATTCTTTTCAAAGATCTATCTTCATTCCGGATATCATCAGTTAAAGATTAAAACTGATGACATTCCGAAGACTGCTTTCAGAACTCGGTACGGGCATTACGAATTCCTAGTCATGTCTTTTGGATTGACCAATGCTCCTGCTGCCTTCATGGATATGATGAACCGAGTATTCAAGGAATATTTGGATTATTTTATGGTTGTCTTTATTGATGACATACTCATTTACTCCAAAAGCCATGAAGATCATGGGCAACACTTGAGGCTGATACTCTAAAAGCTTCGCGAAAGCAAGTTATATGTCAAGTTGAAGAAATGCGAGTTCTGGCTTGAGGAAGTAGAATTCCTTGGGCATGTGATATCAAATCATGGAATATCTGTTGACCCAGCGAAGATTGAAGCAATTCAAAGTTGGGAGCAACTTCAGTCAGTGACCGAAGTACGTAGCTTTCTCGGCTTAGCTGGTTATTATCGGAGATTCGTGGAAGGATTTTCTTGAATCGCTACTCCATTAACTCAGCTGACTCAGAAAGATATAAAATTCGGTTGGAGCGAGGAATGTGAGAAGAGTTTTCAAGAACTCAAGAGGAAACTCATTTCAGCACCCGTTCTGACAATACCATCTGGTTCGGAGGGATTTGTTATCTATAGTGATGCTTCAGGAAGAGGGTTAGGATGTGTTCTCATGCAATATGGGAAAGTCATAGCCTATGCCTCACGACAACTCAAAGAATATGAGAGGAATTATCCAACTCATGATCTAAAGTTTGCAGCAGTCATTTTTGTGCTTAAAATCTGGAGGCATTACCTGTATGGGGAGAAAGTGGAGATCTATAGGGATCATAAAAGCCTCAAATATTTCTTCACCCAAAAGGAACTCAACATGCGACAACGACGTTGGCTCGAGCTGTTGAAAGATTACGATCATACCATTCAATACCATCCTAGAAAAGCAAACTTGATAGCTAACGCATTGAGTAGAAGATCATATGCGGGTACGAGTGCGATATTGTCAACGTAAAGTCCCATTTGGTATAACTTACAAAGGATGGAGATAGAGATAAAGACTCCAGGGACCCATGTGATGATGTTAAATATACGAGTAGAACCGACTTTAATCGATAAAGTAATAGCTGATCAAGCTACAGACCTGGAGCTGATGCGTATGAAGAAGAAAGTGTAAGAAGGTGCTATTCCGGAAGCAAGAATCGATGAATAAGGAATTTTTCGAGTCAACTCCAGACTTTGTGTTCCTAAAGACCCTGATTTAAAATATAAAATCATGATGGAGGCGCACAACACACCGTTTGCAATCCATCCTGGGAGTACCAAAATATATCGTGATCTTCGACATATATTTTGGTGGAGCAATATGAAGAGAGAGATAGCGGAGATTATCTCAAGGTGTCTAACTTGTCAACGAGTTAATGCGGAGCATTAAGTGCCAAAAGGTCCATTGCAACCACTTAAAATTCCAGAATGGAAATAGGAGCACATTACCATGGATTTCGTTACTGGTCTTCCCAAGATTTCTCAAGGCATTGATGCAATTTGGGTTATTGTTGATATATTAACCAAGTCTGTTCATTTCTTGCCTATACGAGAAACTTATTGTGATGCCCCCAAATCCGGGTTATCTATAACTCGAGTTTGGTGCTCACGATACTAATATACCCATTCATACTAAAACAAAACTGTCTTATATTACATAACGAAATTCCCAGGTTCTATAGACCTTTACATAACTTACGAATTGAATATCATTACACAACATAGTACTGACAATATTTATTACATTTACTACTTAATTAAGCACATGCGCTTAATAAAAGACTATTCAACAACTTTGCCCTTTCCTTTGTCTTTTCTAGATGGACCAGCAACTTCATTCTTAACTGAAAACATTATATTTAACGCAAGGATGAGCAACAAGCTTGCTCAGCAAGGAAATAAGCAGCTAAATATAATAAAACAGAAATATTATAACAATGAGGATTCAATAATAAATACTGAACAAGATAATTCTTTAAAAGTGTTGAGTCTCAAAAATTAGACTTTAGCATGCTATAAGGTCAAATTACCAGTGAACTCTTTACTAGAATTGATAGTAATAATACTACAATCCATGGATACATACAGTTTATAAAAGCTGTTTTATATCCTAGACTCGTACTTTAGAGGATCAACCTAAGTACCCTACATTGTGCACAACATAACAATTTAATAATACTTTATATGTCCTTCCGAATCATATGTCTGGTACAATATGCCTCTATAAAAGGGTTGTTCGTTCACATCATTATATAAGAATCTATACCACAACAAAATGGTTTGGAAAACATTAACTGATAATTTCATGAATAATATCAATATATCAACAATTGTCTAACTGAAGTAATGGTATTGACATACATTCAATGTAAACTCATTTAAGAGCAAAAGTTCGATATACTATTCTTTTGAAGCTGATTGGAATAAAAAGGCTATTTAACCTTATATTCTTTTGAAGCTGATTGGAATAAAAAGGCTATTTAACCTTATATTATTCATAAATAAGAATAGACAGTTCAGAAATTAGAGAACCTGTCTACTGCAGAATAGTTGCTCAATAAAGAGTAAGAGTTAGAAACTTGCCTTGTTTGTAGACTATTGATAGGATTCAGCTTAATATGTTCTCACAGAATCCTACACAGTTATTTATATTAACACTCATGTTAATCACATAGTTAAGTTATATAGTTTGTAAGTTCACATATCACATAATTTAGTGATCATGGTTGTAGTTAAATTTCTATTTTTGATATATTTTTTAAATATCTCATCCATGCTTTCACAATAGACATTTGTCACTTTGATGGGATTCGACATGCTTACAACAAGTAACAGGAATCAATTTACCATTATTATTCGCATAAATCAAGTATGTTAGTCACATAGCTAAGTCATATATCATGTAGTTTCAGTGATCATTGTTAGATTTCCTATATTTGCTACATTTTTCAAATATCTCATCCATGTTCTTATCATCACCATTTTTCTCTTTAATAGTGTTCAATATGTTTATAATATGCAATACTTTACAATTACCATTTTCATTTCCTTAACAACTTAGTATATAAGCATTTTATGATTCCTTTAATTAATTTCTAGCATACAAGGTGTTTTCATAGCTTATTATCGGTTTCGAAGGTATTTCTTACATGCATGGTTAACCTATAGTCTTCCTCATAATTTATAGATTCATTTTGACACACCAATGCATCAATTATCAATGTTTTCTTTTATGATGCTAAAACAGCCCTTTGAAGTCAAAATAGATCCAATTTAGCTTTTAATATATCCAATATTAGATGTTCATCTATGTTTAACCTTATTTTATAGTTTACTAACTTATCCTTACAACAATCAAGTTTATTATAGATTTAGTTATATACAGCAAGCTAACAAGTTTTAAAATTACACTAAAACAGCCTTGCCATGACATTAAAAAAAATATCCTTTTTGATAACAATCTAATTATATTAGATTGTGGATTTGCTAAAAATCTTATATAATTTCTTATTCGGAGGATAATAAACCCATCTTTCAAGATAAACTATTATCTAAGCCTTGAAATCCCAAAAACAACTTCTTACCACTGCCATAGCAGTTTCCTGCTGTTATTTTTAGACCAATTGCTGCTGCTAATGGGCAACAACCCTTGCTCAAAGCTTTATGTTATTACTATCCCATATCATGATCCTTTACTAATCAAATGCTATAACGACCACTGGGCATCTAAGGCAACACAAGTGTACTGACTGGAAGCTCATAAAGAGCTCCCAGCTACTGCCCTTTTTGATCTTACTGATGCTGCCCAAACAACAGCTCTTAATCCTCTTCTTGCCTAGTATAGAGTTAGCTTTTTAATATTTTACTTTAGTTACAAAGGACCCTTGTTTAAGAGTAATTAGCCTACTTTCTTTCTATAATCTTCTAAAGAAAGACTGCAGCAATAAGGTTCACTAAATTCCCACAACAACCACTTAGTTTGAGTTACTAAAGATTTAAATACTAAAGTCAAGATGGCTTGTTAAGACAACCATGATTGTGGTTATTTTGCAGTCATGACACACCTCTACTGCTACTAAAAATGGGCAGTACCCTTCCCCCTTTTCTTCTTTCCTATTATAAGTTTGAAGCTCACTATATGTTTACTTAGGATTTGTACATGATAGGTAAGCCTTTTAATCACACCTTAAAGCCAAAAATGGCTTTTCTAAAACTGCCATAGCAGTTATTTGCTCTAATTTGCTGCTACCTATAGACAGTGGCTTCTCTTCCTTAACCAGCCTACTCATGTCCCTTTACACTCTACAATGGTTTCGTAATTATTTTACACTAATACTTGTCTTTTAAAATAAAACTTACCAGTTATAGTAATACTTATAGGTACCATCCAAAGCATTGTCTAACACAAGATGGGCTATCTAACTGCTACATCCAGCAGCTGCTCCTTAACCACAGACCTTGCCCCTTACTTTAGGTAACTTGTTCTCTTCATCCGTCTTCCATTTTGTTAGGCATCTCATTATACTACAAAATAATCTTATTAAGGCTTATTAATATTGTTTTTCTGTAAGCTAACATGAGCTACTGTTTGTCAATGCAGCAGTCACAAAGGTACTGCCTGAGATTCTAGAAAAAGTCCTCAGACATAGTGTATATGCCCACTGCTATTGCCGAGGCAGTAGCCCTGCACCAAGATCATATACACTAGCAAGTTCTGATGTTTTATCTTTCTTAGGCTAAATAGGTAATAAAGGTACTATATTAGTCTCTTTTAGAGACTTAAGAGGCTTAAATTTCAAGTTTACCTATTGTCCAAAAACAGTTGTCAAAGTGTCTTGACATGCTAAATTTTCTAAATTCTTTACCTTGACTTGAGACTGAATTTCATTTCCTTCTACTAGACTTAGCTTGTTAATTATCAATACATGTAATACATGAATCAATTTCCAGCCTTGTTTGTGTCTAATACTTGGCTTTTAATTAAGGCAGTCCACTTGGGACTTTCGTCGAGCAGGTAATGTGAACAGTCTAGAGTTACTGGTGTCATAGCAGTTTGTTTGTATTAGAAAGCCATTTTCATTCTCTTTATTACTTCTCAGTCCAACCTATCTCCTTGTGCCTAAACCCAGTCCATATTAGCATAGCCATAGCATATCAGTTAATTTAATATAACAATTCAACACCTATCATGTTAACAGTCAGTTAACATAGCAACATAGCATGTCCCTCAGTTAGATCCTACAACAGTTTACATAGCAACTCAAGCTTCCGTATAACAGTCTTTGAGTCTATAATAGAAAATAGGCAAGGTTCAGTACTACATCATCAAAATAGTCTATATATAGACATGGTTTAATTACATTTTTTTCTATAACAGCCTCAGGTATTCAAAAGCTCAATTTGCAAGGTTTTTTACTTTCTATATATGTTACATATTCAATTTACTTGGCAAAAATTTCCCTGGATATAGACTTATTCCAAATAGTTTTAACACAACATAGTTCCACATCTCAACCATGTAGTGACTGCAGCAGCACAGTGTGCCCAGCAGCATATATATATATATATATATATATATATATATATATATATATATATATATATATATATATATATATATATATCAACAGTCCCCTTTTTGGTCATTTTATTTCATACAACCCGAGGATTCTATCAAAGTCAGTTGTTGACATATTATAGCTGGTATAACAACTATTTTTCACAGATTATTAACACTCCAAACTGAAGTTTTAGAGAAATGAAAAAAAAGGAGTAAAATTGTCCAGTTTATTAAAAATAGAGTTTTCACATGACTTAACATACTAATTCTAACTTTTCATTTTTAACAAGAAATTAAGTTTCATTCTAACTTGCAATACCTCAAACACTCTAATTATTACCACATATGCTAAATGATTCAAGTCCATGTTTTACTTTGTTATAACAGTAAATTTTTAGTCAAAACAGTCCACATAATACAATGACAGTTGGTAAAGCAACACATGTAATGCTATTAGTCAATCATTGTAGCAATGTAGCATAACATACCAGTCCTCTAATCTATCGTACAAAATTCTTAAAACAGTGACTTACTCATAGTTAAATGCTCAGCTCATGTGTGGATTGATATACAACCATTTATAGTTATCTGACCTATTAGCACCTTTGCATCTTTAGGACTATAATATAATATTGGCATATAATTAGTCTTGTCTGTAATCATATTCAACACAGTTGACAACAACAATCCTCTCCTGACCATTTCATCAAACAGATGGTGGGCAGTCTACAAATCTCTTTACTTTACTTATGTTATTAGCTTAGTGCTACCAGCCTTATGGCTTAATTAATAACAAGCATAAGATGATACATTACAGTCCCAAATCACAATAGTACACATATCAAAGAAATAGCACACTGCCCCTTATATCTATTCCAGGCCATTTGGCCAAAACAGAGCATAAGTGGTACGAAAATGGACTGGAAAGAGGATAGGAAAGGGTACCTTAGTAGCTTAGAGGTGGCAATAGTTTACTGCCCAATTTCCTTCTCTTAGCCGAAGCTCTCCCACACTCTCTCTCTATATGACTGGATTGCTATAGCTTTTTGGCCTCTGTTAAGGGATGAAGCTAAGCTAGTCAATAAGCTTAGCCCTTTTTATGGCTGAGCTTGGTTCCTTCTACTGTTAACTGCATCACCTTCTAGTTGGCCCCTACACAGTCATCATTCCTAACCTAGCTTGCACAGTCCCTTCACAGCCACCCTACAAACCTTAGTTTTCTTGCTACATCTTATCCTCTGCAAGTGTAGTTGGCCTGCTATTTATCTGTTAGCTAAACTAACTAACTATAACCAACATCGTCCAATTACTTACTCACATTTGAACTTGGAACAGTTCCCTTTTCTCCTTTCAATGAGCTGCTTAACTGGACACTCCAATGGGTTGGATATGGATGTGAGAGTTGGGCTTCATGTAGAAGTAAAATGCATACTTTGAAGAATTTATATAGGAGGCTTACAAGCATATATTTGGGTTGGCCCAATTTAGGAATATTGGTATTTTAAAGTATGAGTCCAAATTCTAAAAAGGCTATGCCACATATTTACAAGCATACCTAGCACAATCTAATAGGGCCCAATATTTTAATATGGTCTTTTGTTAAATTTAAAACACATAGAATTTTATACATTATATTTTCTTTTGGATAGCAACAATAGTTAGCACATATATCATTAAAATGACGATTCCATGTAATCTTAAATAATTCATGATGGTACATTATTTCTTTATCCTTCAAAAATCAAGATGCTTTAATAAACTATTAAATAAATAATAGTTTTGTCACAATGAGAAATAATATAATAATAATAAAAAAAATTATACTCAAAATTTGACATTATAATAATTGAATAGTACATAGGATTTTCTGAGTCATTACACTTATTCAATTGAACGTCTTGCTCGTATATACATAAATGAGATTGTAAGACTACATGGTATGCTAGTATCCATAGTTTCTGATCGAGACCCAAGATTCACTTCATGATTTTGAGCTAGTTTTTAAAAAGCTATGGGCACGGATTTATGATTCAGTTCGACATATCATCCTTAGATGGATGGGCAGTCGGAGAGGACTATTCAAACTTTTAAAGATCTATTAAGACTCTGTGTCCTAGACTTCAAAGAAAGTTGGGATAAGTTCTTACCATTGGTGGAATTTTTTTACAACAACAGTTATCAAGTAAGTATTGGCATGGCTCCATTCGAGGCATTGTATGGACGCAAGTGTCGTTCTCCAATATGCTGGGATGAGGTGGGTGAAGCAACGTTGTTAGGACCGGAATTGGTACGTATGACAACGGAAAAGATTCAAATGATCTGACAAGGTATAAAAACCTCACAAGATCGACAAAAGAGTTATGCTGATCTTCATCGAAAGGACGTAAAATTCAATATTGGAGATCATGTGTTGTTATGTGTTGCTCCATGGAAAGGAGTTACAAGATTTGGAAAGAGAGGAAAGCTCAATCCTCGATTCGTTGGCCCATTCGAAATCCTTGACCGAGTAGGAACTGTGGCCTATAAACTCGCTTTACCACCAAGTATGTCTCGCGTTCATAACGTTTTTCACATATCCATGTTACATAAATATGTGAAAGACCAGAACCACATTATTGATTTAGAACCAGACGAAATAGCGGAAGATTTAACGTATGAAGAGGTACATGTTAAAATCTTGGATAAAAATGAACATATTCTATGCTCCAAGGTTATACCTCAAGTTAAAATTTTGTGGAGAAACCACGATGTTGAGGTAATGAACTGGGAGTTGGAATCTGAAATGAAATCAAGGTATCCTCACCTCTTCGACATACCAGGTACGTATCCCAATTTCGAGGACGAAATTTTAAAAGAAGAGGGGGTTGTAAGACCCCAACTTTCATAAATAAAGTTAATTTTTCTTGAAATATATTTTTAAATATTATGGTGTAGATTTGATATAATGTTATAGTTGTGGGTAATATTTATAAATTTTACAAAGTATGCAAGTTGTTATAAAATATTTGATTGGTCGGGGAATATTCATTTTAACAGAAAATATTCGTACGACGGCACAATCATTGGTGGACCCCACAACGAAATTATTTTTGGAGTTAGAAAATGACAGAAATATCTTTATTAAAATAATAGTGAAAGTTTTACTGTTAACTGTTGAAATACCCGGTGATAATAGTACAGTAATACGCGTGGTTGCATAATAGCACACCGTATTGATTATTGATGCTTACGTGAAAAGTCACTCAGTTATACTCAATTATTGCTATAGTAATTACTGCATAGTATCTCACATTATTGATTCTATTATTGTCACAGTATCATTTGTACAATATTTTATATTATTAAATCAATTATTGAGATGACAAGTTATTCATATTATTATTTGCATAATTAACAATGTCTAGAAAGTTCTGTTGAGGAAAGGGTCTGGTCACCTAATTGCGCGCCAATAAGGAGAAATATCCTTATCGAAAAGCCCTATCTTTCCTGGGAACGATCTGGTTGTTAATATTGCGAGTTATAATAATGACGAATAAATGTTGTTAAATATATTGAGAAAATTTTTATGAAGTATTTGTTGTAAATTTTGATTATTATTTGGATTCTCACTTACTCATTTTTCAAAATAATCGGTAGAAAGTTACTCAGTATTATAGATATATGTATAATATGGTGGGGCCCACATGTGATAATGACATGTGGGGATGGGGGGAAGAAAAATGAAATTGGGGGTGGGGGGTGGGGGGTGGGGGGGGGTGGAGTAATTGAAAGTCACGGGAGGATTGTATTATTATTATATATATTGTAATAAGTTTTGTTTTATATGAAAAATATAATATATTATATTTTATTATGCATAGTATTTGCATAGTGCCTTCATAGTAACAAATGAGAAAAATCAGACGTTTGAAAATTCAATGAAATCGTCCGTGAATTTTTTTTAAAACTGTTGTGTCCGTAATTTTCTTAATGGGATAAGGGTCAAAAATGCTCCTGACTTTTACCCCGATATCTATCGAGCACCCTATACTTTTTTTTCCCAAAAATACTCTTAACGTTACATTTTTTGGGCCACCCGTGCCCCTGCCATTAACAGAAGACAAATGGGGTTAAAATTTCGATGACGTGGCTGACACATGGAGGCTTAAATATAAAACATATTCTAAATAAAATAATATATATCATTTAATCAAAACAAAAAAAATTCCTAAATTTCAAAATAAAAAAAGAATAACATATTTACATCATTTAATCAAAATACTAAAATTCAAATTATTTTGTTAACTAATCAAAACAACTAATTAAATAAAATAAGTTGTATAACATATTTACATCATTTAATCAAAATACTAAAATTCAAAACATAACATATTTACATTAAATACTATTTAAAAAAAACTAAAATACTAAAAAAATCAAATTAAAAAATACTAAAATTTAAATTATTTTGTTAATTAATCAAAACAACAAAAATTCAAATTACATCATTAAAATACTAAATTCGTAATACTAAATACTAATTGATATAAAAATTTTACAATACTAAATAATATTACTAAATAATGTTATCAATTTTATTTATCAATTAATATTTTAAAAATAACGTTATTTAGTATTGATAACAATTATATCAATTAGTATTGATATAAAAAATTCAAGGGTTGATATTAATTAGTATTGATAACGTTATTTAGTATTTTGAATTTTAAAAATATTATATCAATTAGTTGATATAACGTTATCAAATTTTTTTTGAAAGTATGTTATGATGTAAATATGATATGTTATACAACTAATTTATATATTAAAATACTAAATACTAAAATACTAAATAAATTCGTATTTTAGTAAAATATAATACTAAATATATTCGTATTTTAGTAAAAAACCATTAGTAATTTATAAAAATTTAACGTTAAATTTTAATAAATTTGTATTTTATTAAAATATAATACTAAATATATTTGTATTTTAGTAAAAAAAAATTTAGTTATTGAAAATAATTTAACGTTAAATTTTAGTAAATTCGTATTTTAGTAAAATATAATACTAAATATTTAGTAAAATTTGATATGTTATCCTAATATTTAGCAAAAAGTAAAAAGTATATAATACTAATATTTAGTAAAATTTGATATGTTATACAACTATGATAAAATTTTAGTATTTTAGTATTTTAATGATGTAATTTGAATTTTTGTTGTTTTGATTAATTAACAAAATAATTTGAATTTTAGTATTTTAGTATTTTTTTAATTTGATTTTTTTAGCATTTCAGTATTTTAGAATTTTTTTTAATTAGTATTTTAGTATTTTTTAATTAGTATTTAGTATTTTTTAATTAGTATTTTTAGTATTTTCATGTGGCAGCCACGTAATCAATTTGGACGGATGTTAGTCTAGTTGGCAGATCTGTTAACGGCAGGAGCACGGACGACCCAAAAATTATAACGTTAAGTGTATTTTTGGACAAAAAAAAGTATAGGGTGCTCGGTAGACATCGCGGTAAGAGTCAGGAGCTTTTTTGACCCTATCCCTTTTCTTAATAGTACCCATTCCATTCTTCTATAAATAAGATGCTTAGTTTAGAATTGAAAATCACACCAGAATTAGAAAATTCTTCTTCTATAATATTGAGCGTATTTCTTTAGAGTTTTAAGAAGCTTTGAGCGTAGAAAACAGTGAAAGTTTTCTTTAATAATATCCCCGCTATACCAGTTGGAATACTCTTCTTTTTAAGGTAAGGAATATTATTTTTGTTCAATATTCGTAAGAAATAATATTTTCTTCCATACTCTGTAGTATGTAAGTAATATTATTTCGTTTCAGATTCTGAATTTTACACCCATTTTGTTAAAGTATGGCTTCTATACTCCTTGAAATTAGTAGAATATCATTAAAATTTGCGCTTCATCTAGTATATTTTCATGAAAATATTATTCTGAGCATTCTTGATAATTTTTAATCTTTTCATGCCGGGGTACTATTCGCTGGGTACTATTCCTAAAGTACTATTTACGGGATACTATTCACTCATGTACTATTCATCCGGGGTACTATTCATGACAAAAATTGATTTCTTTTCGGTCTAAATCATTTTTGATACAATATTATTCTTAAATTTTACTCCACAAAGTAGTATCATGTTGACAATTTGAACGTTTTTGAATTCTAGATAAATTAAATTATAAATCTTTAAAAATTTATCCCTTACTTTCATTTAATTGAATTCTTATATCATTTTCATCATCTTTATGCTTATATTGTTATGAAAGTCATCTTTGGCCCATAATGCATTGATGGACAGTGGTTGGCATGATCATGATCATTGGTGATAACACGAATATCCTTGGCCCGTAGTGCATGAAAAATTTGTAGACGTGATACTAATGAATATCCTTGGCCTGTAGTGCATGAACAATTAAGTGATGTTGATTATTTATTAAGCTGAGTCTCAACAATAAAATTGATGATAAGCACTTTTAAATCATAGAAGATAGTAGATATCATGCTCTACTTGACTCTTCTAATGGATTGCTTGTTCCGTTGCAGTTAAACTTAATGTTTTTTTTATATTTTATCAGTTTAACACTGTTGAAGGCTAACGATAATTTATTCTGCATTATCTTAGTCATAATATTTTTTATTGAGCTAGTTGAGCTCACCCTTTTGCTTTTATTGTTTTCTTCAGGAAATGATAATGTAGTCAGGACTAGTCGAGGAATAGAGTGACGGTCCGAGACGGTTGTTTTAGTAGTCCTCACTATTTTGTGTGATAATAAATGTAATGAGGATTGAATTTGAGTTTGGATATTGTCTAGGAGACAATATTCGTGTAAAAACTCAATTATGTTTTGTCATATTTTACACGACAGTTGTATTAATTAAGTTTGTATTTGAATTCTTTACCATGTATTTGGTGACCCAAGATGGGTGATGTATACCAATTTTGGGGGCGTCACAATCAATCTATAAAAGAGTAGGAAAATTAGAATCTTACCCTTGAAGATTCTAGCTTCCTCAAGTATAAGTTCAACTCATAGTCCTTCATGCTCTCCTTGAATACGCGGGATTGATTCCTTCCTTCGATTAACGTTAGCCACCTTAAGCGATTGGCCTCTAGAGGTGATCTACCAAGGAAGAACAAAAACTCAAGAAGAAGGATATTTTGGCTAAACCCTAGTTTTTCTATCTCTGTAGAAAAAGGAGTACTATCCAACAATTGAAATTACGTCTACTGATATCTGACATAAGACTCCTCTTATATAGATATTAGTCAACCCTTCTAATCTAATTATAAATAGGGTTATATTTAATTAATTAAAATCCTTTAATTAATTAAGTTCCCTAATCTTATTAGGGATAATTAATTAAGCTCTTTTAATTAATTTGCCTCCTAATCTTATTAGGAATAAATGAGAGTACTTATATTAAATTATAAAAAGTGAGCGACATCTAGTAATGCATCACTGCTATCCAAGTAATAATAAGGTCGATGATTCGATGCAACCTTTTTATGACCAATGTTACAATGTAATTTAATCCTTTTTAACCTTGACATCCTAGATTAAACTCGAGTCATGGAATGTGTCATACTCTTCATAATTTAATCTGAGTTTTCTTGATCAATGAGTAGACTATATGAAATAAATCACTATTTGAGTATGGCCATGCATTTCATAGTCCTACTTAATCAAGAAGCCTATGGATATCACCACTAATATATAGGAGGGTTAAATTCTATCTAGATCACTCATATTCCTCACACGATTTATGATGTACCCAATAATAATCACCTTTATTGTCCACCCTATTAAAGGTGACTTTCGATGATATCAAAGTACATAAATTCCCATGTAGTAATATGTTGATTTCAGGTCGGAGGATCATTACATTATTGTCACTATGAGAATCGCTAATGACACTTTACATAATGCTCCACGTAGAATTCTCATGGTGGGTTTGTCCAGTACATCGTTCTCTAACATGTACCTATGCATTGACTCAATATCTTATATATTTATGACTAATGAGATTTGGTCATCAGTCAATCCACATACTAGTCTCAATGTATCATTGTTATCTCATTAACAATGATACTAGACTAGGGACATTTAAGAGCAATGATACTAATTATAATTATATAATCTCATGTTCAAGTCACATACTTGAAGCTATATAATTTGTATCATTATTCTAAGGACTTTTATTATGCTAACATTTATCTAACGTAATAAATAAAACCATAATAAAATAATTCATTTATTCAATGAAATATAATATCAAAATGTTAAGCAATTATATCAAATAATTGGCCTCTAGGGCATAAACTCTAACAGTCTCCCACTTGTACTAGAGCCAATCACTCATGTATCTAATACCCATAGAATTAGTGTAACCTTTGTGCTTCTGCTGTGACAAAGCCTTGGTCAGTGGATCTGCAACATTATCATCTGTTGGCACTCTTCTTATATGTACATCTCCTTTATCAATTATTTCCTGGATGAGATGGTGCCGCCTAAGTATATGCTTGGATCGTTGGTGAGATCTGGGTTCCTTAGTCTGTGCAATGGCTCCATTATTAGCACAGTATAGCTCAACCGGATCAACAATGGTTTGAACAACACCAAGTTCAGTGACAAACTTTTTAATCCATACAGCCTCCTTGGCCGTACTAGAAGCAACAATATTCTCAGTCTCTGTTGTAGAATCAGCTGCTGTCTCTTGCTTCGAACTCTTCCAGCTAACAGCACCACCATTAAGGCAAAACATAAAACCTGACTAAGACTTATAGTCATCATTGTCAGTTTGGAAACTAGCATCTGTGTAACCCTTTACTGCCAGTTCGTCTTCACCTCTATATGCCAAGAATGAATCCTTAGTACTTTTTAGGTACTTGTGGATATTCTTGACTGTTGTCCAGTGACCTTCACCTGGATTTGACTGATATCTGCTCGTTATGCTTAAAGCATACGAGACATCCGGACGAGTACATATCATTGCATACATGATAGATCCAATTGCCGAAGCATAAGGGATCTTTCTCATACGCTCCTCATCATCTTGTGATTTAGGACATTGGGCCTTAGAGATCTTTACACCATGAATCATGGGTAAGTGTCCTCTTTTTGCCTCTTGCATACTGAACCGTTTCAGCACTTTATCAATATATGTACTTTGACTTAGGCCGAGCATTTTTCTCGATCTATCTCGATAGATCCTGATACTTAAAATGTAGGTTGCATCGCCCAAATCTTTCATGGAGAAACATTTTCCTAACCAAGTTTTTACAACCTATAATGAAGGAATGTCATTCCCAATAATTAATATGTCATCAACATATAATATTAGGAATATAATGTGACTCCCACTAACCTTCTTATATACACAAGGTTTATCTTCATTTTTTATAAAGCCAAACTCTTTGACTGATTCATCAAATAAAAGATTCCAACTCCGAGAGGCTTGCGTCAATCCATAAATGGATCGCTGTAGCTTACATACCTTTCCAGCATCCTTTGGAGTGACAAAACCCTCATGTTGTGTCATGTAGACATCCTCAAGGAGATTTTCGTTAAGGTCCATCTGATAGATTTCGTAATCATAAAAGGCATCAATAGCAAGTAAGATCCTGATGGATTTAACCATTGCTACTGGAGAGAAGGTTTCATCATAGTCAACACCTTGAATGTGACAACTCGAAAATTTAGAAGATCTTGAATGATTAAATTAAAGGTTAAAGTTTAAAACCTAGAGTGAAAATAGATGATTTATTTAAAAAAAATTTAGAAAAATATAACTGGTTCCAAGAGTTAGAGGTTAGTTAACAGGTTAGTTGACTCCTAGAATATAGAGGTGGGCTAATAGGGGTTAATTACTCTGCAAGGGACAAGAGTTTCAGTCAGTTTACTGCTAGGGGTAGTCTGTTGATAGACAACTCAAGAGGGAGGCTGAATGGAGACTATAGGTAGCCGGGTAGGATAATGATGGAAAAGGTTAGGGGCCAAACTTAGTGGTCAGGAGAGTAACTGGCCAAAGTAAGAAAACTCATCCGTATAAGACTAAACTCAGTGATTAGAGCCGGCTAGCTTCACCAATTCATGAGTCTCCAAAGTAGTAACATATAGAAAGAGAGAGGCAGAGCTCGGACAAAGGATTTAAGCATTAAAGTACTTATCTCAAAGACTGTCAAGGTATGAAAACTCTGGTAATCCCAATTCCATTTCATTTCTATATAATAAAACCATCTATTAATGGTTAATGGACTGCTATTGACTGCTATGGCTGTGATACTAATCTCCATTTTTATAAATGACTGTTATAAGGCTTAAGATGACTATTTGATTGTTAATGTTTAATATGGTTGTTTTGGCCTAAACCATGAAAACATTGCTATTAGATGTTTTAAACCATGAACATATAATATGTAAGAGGTTCATGCTTTAGAAATGCAAATATTTCAATGCTTGGTACCGTTTTGTTGTAATGGTATTAAACCATGTCTATAGTGCTCTGTATGGACTATTTTGATACTCAAAAAGATAACTAAACATTGCACTGTTGATGACTGAATTAGACTAGAGGAGATAGGTTGGGCTGTGGAGTAATAAGGATGTTAATATAGGTTTTTGATATAAACCTATAGCTATGAAATTAGTAACTTAGCACTGCGCACACTACATGTTTGATAAAAGTCCTCTATGGACTGTTTTGGTTAAAAACGAAGAATTAAGTAAAGACGAGGTAAATGTTACATATATATATATATACACTATATGTAGATAATTAAAGGATTTGAGCAAATCAAATTAAAACGAAAAATAATTGTAAGCCAAAACAAAAATCAAAAGATAGTGTGTCTTGCCACTTTTGGGCTAACTGTATTGGCTAGTTAGACTTGCTGGAAAATCATAGTTTAATGAGGACTTTTAGTGTGCAATCCAAGCTAGCCATAGCCTCAGGAACGAACTCGTTCTGAGCTCGTATGACCGAGTAATGATGTGCCAAAGCGGGTGCGTCGAATCTGTCGAAATTCTGGAAATCAGATTCGAAGCAGTTCCTTCCACGAATTTTTTGAAATTTTATGCTTAGAATTTGAAGATGGTCCATGAACAAAAGTTGTAGCCCCAGAAGTTAGCTTCTCGTGGGCGCAAGAATCACTCAAAAATGTTTTAAAACGAATTAGTTACGACTGTTTTAGCGAGATACAGTAAAGCTGAGAAAAAAATTAAAAACTGTTATGTTTGGGCATTTTTAAGTTCTGTTTTGGGCCGCCTATGATGTCTAAAATGGGTGGCTTATATTTTCTAAATATATTCTCTTATGATTATAGCATATCTAAAATTTGGGGCAAACTAACTTACGAATTAAAAACTACAAAATCGCAAAGTGGCCTTATCGCGAAGAGGGCTGCTGCCCAGCAGCAGTAGTGTATAGCAACAACGCTCTGTAACAGTTGACTGGGACTCCTTTGAAGCTCTCAATTGACTTATTTAAAGTACCCAAAATGTTTAGCTAATATTTTACTTAAATAGGTGGATATACCACCCATATTATATCCAAAACTTGATGTATAAAGGATTAATGTCATGGGAGATATAGAATGGCAGAGCATGGGGTGAGCAAGACTAGGAGCGCTGCCCATTGACAATAAGCAAGTTTGGTTTGCTTAGTTTGAGTAATTGCTACAGTTGGTGTTGCATTTTAATACGTGGCTGCACCACCTCTAGCCTACAAAAAAGTTTAGGATGATTAAACTAATAATCTAGAAAATGAGGTTGCACAAAATAGAGAGCAGAGGAAGGGCTGCTGCATTATAGCAAGCAGCAGATAGCAATAAATAATTGCTACACTAGTTTGGCGAACCAATTTTGGCTTCATAATGTAGTTTGAAGATCTAACCATAAAGTTTGGTTTAAAATTTTCTAGTTAGCTAAAGAAGGGGGGCAGTTTTGATATTACTTTGAGATGTTAAAATATTTAACGCATTAGTATATGAAAATGAAATTATAAAGTATTATGGGTATTATAAGTTACCCAAACAAGTTGTAATTATCCTAAAATATGAAATACGCTATAAACTTCCCTTATACATTTGGATTGTGTACAAAGAACATGGAATGCCATGTATTAAGCTTTGAGTGAATTATAACTTAGAATTTTAATGTATTGACATACTACGATCATACCAAACTCTATTAAAGAGAAGAATGGTTATTGTACATAAAGGATGAAGTATTTGAAAGCTATAATTTAGTCATATATATTATATAATGAAGAACAATATATGGAATATATTTCGTATTCACTTTGAATACTTAAGTGAGATATAAGAGAGATGAAAAACTCATGTTTTAAGTTATGTGTGGGTTGTAAATTGTAGTTGTGATGTATTCATGTACTAAAACCACAAAAGTTTATCAAAACTAAATGATTATGGTAAGTAAAAGGATGAAAAATTTGGGAAGTATGCTAAAGTTTTTCAAAAACAAGAATGGAAGCTATTAATGTGATCAATAGGGATATGTAATATATATAACTATACAAAGTTATATAAGACTGTAATTATGTAGAATCCGTGAAAGAAAGTTAAGCTATAAATACACAAAGGAAGTCATGGACGCATTATGTAACTATAAGTTTACATACAGATGAATGTTAAGTCTATAAATACCTTGTAGAAGGTTTATAGAATGTAAATGCACTATATTGTCATTTTAAAAGCTTTATTGAGACTTTTTGCAAGTTTATGGCTATATTAAGCCAAAATCTCGAAAAAAATTCTAAAGGAATGTAAAAGTTTTACGGAAACTAATATAGAGAGGTGTTGTTATTAAACTATTTTTTTTTGAATATGAAATATAGTTATTTTTGCTTATCTTTGTGTTCAATGAAATACAGACAAAAGATTCAAATATAAGCATGGATGAGGTATTTGAAAATGTCAAGACACTATCTGTTCAATTTGAAAGAAAAAGAAATATTGGATGCGAATAATATAGATAATGAACTATGGACTGAGGCAAGTTTCTCAATTTATTTATGTGGACTTATAATTGCTATAGATAATTGTTAGCATGATTTATGTTTATAAGTATGCAATAACTATGAACTGCATTATTTGCTTTGTGGATGATGAATGTCAAATTATGACTAATTATTGAATTGAGTCGGGGAACTCAATATATGTGCAATGAATGACATGTACAGGACATGTGTAGTATGCTATGGTACGTATGTTGCTACTAGCAGGACATAAATGTGATAATGCATTTGTAATATCCTTGAACACCAAGAATATAAATGCATGAACTGAATGTGAAACCTACGTGCTACGTGGTGCATGATAGACTGTTAGACTTGCTAGGCTGTCGTGCTCAATCTTGCTTAATTTGCAGGTTAAAGCTATGATGCGATCTCTCGAGATTAGAAGTGCTTGAAAAGAAGAGTAGTTGTTTAAGGCAGAATGTATTAAACCCTGATGATGGTATTTTACATGTGTAAACCACAGAGAAGTAAATATTTGGAATAGTTAAATTGATGAAGATCATTTGTTCTAAATTGGGAATATGTTTGAAATAATGAATTGTACAAATATTCATATCCATTCAGATTAAATAAATCATATAATAAATATGATTTTAAATATTAAGGAGAATTGTAAAGGTTGCGATTCAAGGAATGAATGAAAGGAAAGAAAGAAAAAATTTATTACACATTTTTAGCTATTTTAACATTAAATAATGCTTTAAAGCTAGAATAGGATAATATTAACGCACAAGATCGGGGAGAGAAATTGTCCCGATTTTAGGGGCGTTACAGTTGGTATCAAAGCTATAGGTTATAAACCTTAGGTAGGTGTACCTTAGGCTATAACCACAAAGATGAGGATAAGGAATAAACTCAAATAGAGTTTAATTTGTTACTCAAATTAATAGAGTTTAATTTGTTAAGAGATGAATTTGGAAAATTCATTATTAAGTAGTTAATATTCAAATAAGAATCATGAAAAGTTATAAAGATCCAGAGTTACCTAACTCTGATGTTAAAGACAAAAAGTAATAATGAATAGATAGAGTCTATAAGACTAAAAGTATAAAGCGAAAGGAGATCGTAAAACAAAACGATCATAAGATAGAATAGAATCGTAGTATAACATGATTGTAAAATAAGATCACGACGTGATCAGATTGAATTGTTGAATAACATATGATATGTTAAATGATTAAGAAGATATAGTCTGACACTATAAAGAGAATGTACTATGAAATGGTACGATGTAAACTCAGCTAAGAGTGGTAAATGTTGAGGTGTGGATTAAATAAAATTCGTATTGAGTAAGGGAAAGCTAGAATTATGTGGGATTTCAATTGAGAACTCATATCAGCAGCTAAGTTGTATGATTCTTTGTATGGGCGGGGAATTGTACTTGGTGTAACAACCACTTAGCTTCTGGTAGTGATAATCATTGAAATGTTTGTGTCGCGCTATTTGCTATATATCTGTTGAGAAGGTGATTCTTTTCTCATGTGTATAACAGATAGGTAGAGAATATAAGATTAGGTTAGATGATATTAAGATTAGGTACGGTTCTTAAAACTAATGCATATGGTATGTTCGTGACTCATAATCATATGGTATGTTTTGAACCCCTCAGTGAATGGACGTTTATGGTCTGACTAGGATAAATTTCTAAACTCATATGATTATGACAAGTTCCTGGGTTTCCAAAGTGTGGTAAGTTTGATGAACTAGGGTATAACTAAGTGTGAATCTATTGAGGATGATAGGAATAGATAGACTTATTAAGCAATGGATAATTATAGAAAGTAGAGTTGATGGTGGAAGTATAGGTATTCCAAATCTTCTAGCTATGCTAGACTTCAAAATTTTGGCATCAAGCTAAATTCGTACTATGTGCCTTTTGAAAATGAATTTTTATTCTCAATGCATGGTGACAAATGTGTATGTGTGGACTTCGAGACACTGACACATCGTTACCTATAGAGATATGATAGCACTAAAACTGATTTTCAAAGATTTTTAAACTGTTTAAAGAATAGTCTATGCTAATTATTTCTACTAGACGAAAATGAGTTGAAAATATCAAAATGTATTTTATATCAGTAATGCATCATGTAACCTGGTGTAAATATGATAAAAACGATGGAGTTATCAATGCAAAATTACTTAGTGTTGGATGTGATCTAAGGATCGTCAGTCCACTATGGTATGATGTAGTATGACAAAGTCACAAAATGACAGAATCCTCAAACGGACTGTAAATACAGTGCGATATCGTGACGTCATAAAATGATTTTCAGAATTTTAAACCAGTTAAAGAAAAGTCGATGCCAATTATAGTGGCTAGACAAATGTTTCGATTGATGTTCGAATTATTGATATGCGTCTAAGCTATGTGATTCAGCTAGACAATTGTTTATGAAAATTCAAGTATTTCTTTAAGAATTTATCCCGAACCAAATTATTTTGGTACGGAATCTTATGCTAAGTCTGAGGTGAACAACCATGATTGGATAAAATAATCCAATCTAGTAGGGCAAATAGTTGCTAAACAAAGATTGATACGTTGTGCATGACGTAGGGTACGATAGGCTGATTACCTAATGTACTCGTATTTGTACTAGGCTGATCACCTAGTACAACATGTTTACAGAATTGGTTGCGATGAATACTGTTAAACCTGAGAGTTCATGATCTATATGACCCCCAGCATAATATGAAAAGTTTTTAACTTCCTAAAAAGGGTAGAAATGGTTGATTGAGATGATAGAATAGAAATCCTCAGAAGAGGAAAAATGTAATGGTTAAATTGAAAACCTATTTTTCGGTGAATAGAAGAAGCAACGATTAGTAGACTGTAATTTCGGGGATAAAATTCTTAGAAGAAGGGGTGAATGTGACAACCCCAAAATTTAGAAGATCTTGAATGATTAAATTAAAGGTTAAAGTTTAAAACCTAGAGTGAAAATAGATGATTTATTTTAAATTTTTTTAGAAAAATCTAAGGAAATGGTATCAACGATAAGGTTACGAGAAAGAATAAGATCTAAACCGATTAAGAATGATTCGGTTTTGTGATTCCGGTAATGAAATCCTTATAAGGGGGAAAAAATGTGATAACCCATTTTTTTGGGTAATATTAAAATAATAATTAATTAAATAAAATTCTTATTAGATAATATGGTGTATGATATTATATTGCATAAGTGGGTATGCACTATGTAATATGTGATGCTTATGCTTAATAAATATATTGGTATTATATATTTATAAATTATAGGGGCAATTTATTAAAGGAAGAGAAGAATAGCATACATTATTAAAATGATATTTCGATATCAAAATGAAAAGGAAAACCAATATGGCTTAGTTATGAAATACTCTTAGCATGAAACTACCTATGTGGCTAATGAAATAATTATATTATAATATAATTGATTTCATTCAAAAGTAGTATGTGGTAGTAAAGAAGGAGAATAATAAGTATTAAAATAGGTTAACTAAATTACATGGACCCATTATTTTTAATAATGTGTACTAATTAAATTGGCTTGTTTAAGTGAATGTGGTAGATCAACTTATGAAGCTTATTATGTATTGGGAGTGCAAGTTGTACAATTTGGGCCCTAATAAATTTCTTATGTATGCTCACAAGCTTATCCCCAAATATATTGGGTCATTTCTACATTTGAATTATGTATAAAGCCCAAACACCAAACTTAAACCTGGCCCCTTTCATTGTTCATTCCAGCAGCCCATGTTGGGAGAAATAAGCTAAGTCTTATTAGTTAGCAGATAACATAACTGGTTCCAAGAGTTAGAGGTTAGTTAATAGGTTAGTTGACTCCTAGAATATAGAGGTGGGCTAATAGGGGTCAATTACTCTGCAAGGGACAAGAGTGTCAGTCATTTTATAGGAGCCAACTGACTGCTACGGGTAGTCTGTTGATAGACAACTCAAGAGGGAGGCTGAATGGAGACTATAGGTAGCCGGGTAGGATAATGATGGAAAAGGTTAGGGGCTAAACTTAGTGGTCAGGAGAGTAACTAGCCAAAGTAAGAAAACTCATCCATATAAGACTAAACTCAGTGATTAGAGCCGGCTAGCTTCACCAATTCATGAGTCTCCAAAGCAGTAACATATAGAAAGAGAGAGACAGAGCTCGGGCAAGGGAGTTAAGCATTAAAGTATCTTGTTTCAAAGACTGTCAAGGTATGCAAACTCTGGTCATCCCAATTCCATTTCATTTCTGTATAATAAAACCATCTATTAATGGTTAATGGACTGCTATTGACTGTAAGACCCCAACTTTTATAAATAAAGATGAATTTTCTATAAATATCATTTTTGAATATAATGGAGTTAATTTGATATAATGTTATAGTTGTGGGTAATATTTATAAATTTTACAAAGTATGCAAGTTGTTATATAATATTCAATTGGTCGGGGAATATTCGTTTTAACAGGAAATATTCGTACAACGGCACAATCATTGTGGGACCCCACAACGGAATTATTGTCGGATTGAGAATATGACAAAAATATTTTATTAAAAATAACGGCGGAAGTTTTACCATTGATACTGTTGAACTACTCGGTAGTAAAAGTACAGTAATACGTGTGGTTGCATAGTAGCACACAATATTGATTATTAATGCTTATGTGAGAAGTCACTCAGTTTGATTCAATTATTGTCAGTTAATAATATGAATTATTTAGCGATAATGATGTTTTGTTTTATTCGTATTATTAACGTAATAAAACAGAAACATGTTTTTATATAAAACAGAATACTTTATTAAAGTTATTCTATAAATAGAATATATTATATTTTATTTAAAAGATTTTTCTTTAAATATGGATCGTCAGATTAAAGTAATCAATCTGGACTGTTCATGGATTAGTTACTATGCATTCTATTTTTCTATAAATAGCAGCTCATTCCTTCATTATTTCTTACGAATTCACTGAACTCTAGAGAGAGAAACTATAGAGAGAAGCTATAGAGAGAGAGAAGAAGAGTATTCTACTACTTAACTACTTCCTTATTTCAGCTCTTCTTTAAAATGGTAAGGGGTGTTATTCTTTCTTATTCATGAAGAGAACTGTTGTATTCCATTTCTTATTATTCTGTTGGAATAACCTGTATACGCGGTCTACCCTATACTTGGTGACATTCTTCTATTATTCTGTTGGAACATCCTGTCTGTGTGTTTTACATCGGACCTGGTTCCGTTTTTATTATTATTCTGTTGGAACATCCTGTCTGTGTGTTTTATATCGGACCTGGTTCCGTTTTGTTATTATTCTGTTGGAACATCCTGTCTGTGTGTTTTACACCGGACCTGGTTCCGTTTTTATTATTATTCTGTTGGAACATCCTGTCTGTGTGTTTTACACCGGACCTGGTTCCGTCTTGTTATTATTCTGTTGGAACATTCTGTCTGTGTGTTTTACACCGGACCTGGTTCCATTATTTATTATTCTGTCGAAATATCCTGTCTGTGCGTTTACGCCGGACCTGGTTCTATTATTTATTATTCTGTTAGAATAACCTGTCTGTGCGGTCTATCGCATGCATGGTGATTTCTTTTATTATTCCATTCTTTATTATACTCAGTTGGTTAAGTTTTGACTTCTATACTCCATGAAATTTGTGGAATATCCTTGATAATTGCGTTTCATCCAGTATCTTTTCATGAAAATATTCTTCTAAGTATTCTTGAATTTTACTCCACAAAGCAGTATCATGTTGACAATTTGGACGTTGTTAATTCTTAGATAAATTCATTCTTGAACTTGTTTTATTGAATTCTTATATCATTGTCATCATCCTCATGTTTATAAAATGTTGAAAGTTATCTGTGGCCTGTAGTGCATAGATGGACTTGGTATGATTATGACCAGGGATTATTCGGTATAATCATAACCGTAATGTTACAAATGATGTGGTAAAAGTCCTCATTAGCCCGTAGTGCATTGATGGACAGTTGTTGGCATGATCATGACCATTAATGAATACACGAATATCCTTGGCCGTAGTGCAGGGGTGATTCGATGATGTGGATTATTTTATTAAGCTGAGTCCCAGCGATAACAGTGTTGAAAAACCTTTTAAATCATAAAAGATAGTAGAATTTATTTTCTACTTGACTCTTTTAATGGATTGCTTGTTCCGCTGCAGTTAAACTTGATGTCTATTATATTTTATCAGTTTAACATTGTTGAAGGCTAATGATAATTTATTCTGCATTATCTTAGTCATAATATTTCTTACTGGGCTAGTTGAGCTCACCCTTTATTTCACTGTTCTCTTCAGAAAATGAGAACGTAGCTGGGGCAAGTCGGGGAACGGAGTGATGGTCCGAATGATAGTATTAGTTAGTAGTCCTCACTATTCTATGTAATAGTGTGTTAATAAATGTAATGAGGACTCCTTTTGAGTATGAATACTCTCTAGAAGATAATATTTGTATTCAAACTCACAATTTATGTTTTGTCGTATTGTACACGATAGTTGTATTAGTAAGTTGTATTTGTATTCTATACTATGTATCTGACGACCCAAGATGGGTGATGTATACCTAATTTTGGGGGCGTCACATTGACTGCTATGGCTGTGATACTAATCTCCATTTTTATAAATGAATGTTATAAGGCTTAAGTATGGCTATTTGATTGTTAATGTTTAATATGGTTGTTTTGGCCTAAAGCATGAAAACCTTGCTATTAAATGTTTTAAACCATGAACATATAATATATAAGAGGTTCATGCTTTAGAAATGCAGATATTTCAACGCTTGGTACTATTTTGGTGTAATGGTATTAAACCATGTCTATAGTGCTCTATATGGACTGTTTTGAAACTTAAAAAGATGTCTAAACATTGCACTGTTGATGACTGAATTTGAATAGAGTAGATAGGTTGGGTTGTGGAGTAATAAGGATGTTAATATGGGTTTTTGATATAAACCTATAGCAATGAAATTAGTAACTTAGCACTGCGCACACTACATGTTTGATAAAAGTCCTCTATGGACTATTTTGGTTTAAAACGAAGAATTAAGTAAAGCTGAGGCCAAGGTTACATATATATATATATATATATATATATATATATATATATATATACACACACACACACACACACACACACACACACTATATGTAGATAATTAAAGGATTTGAGCAAATCAAATTAAAACGAAAAGCAATTGTAAGCCAAAACAAAAATAAAAAAAGATTGTGTGTTTGGCCACTTTTGGGCTAACTGTTTTGGCAAGTTAGACTTGCTGGAAAATCATAGTTTTATGGGGTCTTTTAGTGTTTAATCCAAGCTAGCCATAGCCTCTAGAATGAACTCGTTCTGAGTTTGGACGACCGAGTTATAATGTGCCAAAGCGGGTGCGTCGAATCTGTCCAAATTTTGAAAATCAAATTCAAAGCAGTCCCTTCCACAAATTTTCAAGAATTTTGAGCTTGGAATTTGAAGATGGTCCACGAACAAAAGTTGTATCCCCAGAAGTTAGCTTCGCGTAGGCTTAAGAATTGCTCAAAAATGTTTTAAAACGAATTAGTTATGACTTTTTTAGCGAGATACGGTAAAGTTGAGAAAAAATTAAAAACTGTTATCATTGGGCATTTTTAAGTTATGTTTTGGGCTGCCTATGATGTCTAAAATGGGTGGCTTATATTTTCTAAATATATTCTCTTATGATGTTTATAGCATATCCAAAATTTGGGGCAAACTAACTTACGAATTAAAAACTACAAAATCGCAAAGTGGCCTCATCGCGAAGAGGGCTGCTGCCCAGTAGCAGCAGTGTATAGCAGCAACGCTCTGTAACAGTTGACCGGGACTCCTTTGAAGCTCTCAATTGACGTGTTTAAAGTACCCAAAATGTTCAGCTAATATTTTACTTAAATAGGTGGATATACCACCCATATTATATGTAAAACTTGACGTATAAAGGATCAATGTCATGGGAGATATAGAATGGCAGAGCATGGGGTGAGTAAGACTAGGAGTGCTGCCCATTGACAATAAGCAAGTTTGGTTCGCTTAGTTTGAGTAATTGCTACAGTTGGTGTTGCATTTTAATACGTAGCTGCACCACATCTAGCCTACACAAAAGTTTAGGATGATTAAACTAATAAACTAGAAAATGAGGTTGCAAAAAATAGAGAGCAGAGGAAGGGCTGCTTCATTATAGCAAGCAGCAGATAGCAGTAAATAATTGCTATATTTGTTTGGCGAACCAATTTTGGCTTCATGATGTAGTTTGAAGATCTAACAATAAAGTTTGGTTTAATATTTCCTAGTTAGCCAAAAAGGGGGCAGTTTTGATATTACTTTGAGATGTTAAAATATTTAACGCATTAGTATATGAAAATGAAATTATAAAGTATTATGGGTATTATAAGTTACCCAAAAAAGTTGTAATTATCCCAAAATATGAAATACACTATAAACTTCCCTTATACATTTGAATTGTGTACAAAGAACATGGAATGCCATGTATTAAGCTTCGAGTGAATTATAACTTAGAATTTTAATGTATTGACATACTACGATCATACCAAACTCTATTAAAGAGAAGAATGATTATTGTACGTAAAGGATGAAGTATTTGAAAACTATAATTTATTCATATATATTATATAATGAAAACAATATATGGAATATATTTCGTATTCACTTTGAATACTTAAGTGAGATATAAGAGAGATGAAAAACTCATGTTTTAAGCTATGTGTGGGTTGTAAATTGTAGTTATGATGTATTCATGTACTAAAACCACATAAAAGTTTATCAAAACTGAATGATTATGGTATGTAAAAGGATAAAAAATTTGGGAAGTATGCTAAAGTTTTTTAAAAACAAGAATGGAAGCTATTGTTGTGATCAATAGGGATATGTAATATATATAACTATACAAAGTTATATAAGACTGTAATTGTGTAGAATTCGTGAAAGAAAGTTAAGCTATAAATACACAAAGGAAGTCATGGACGCATTATGTAACTATAAGTTTACATACAGATGAATGTTAAGTCTGTAAATACCTTGTAGAAGGTTTATAAAATGTAAATGCATTATATTGGCATTTTAAAAGCCTTATTGAAACTTTTTGCAAGCTTATGGCTATATTAAGCCAAAATCTCGAAAAAAATTCTAAAGGAATGTAAAAGTTTTTCGGAAACTAATATAGAGAGGTGTTGTTATTAAACTATCTTTATTTGAATATGAAGTATAATTATTTTTGCTTATCTTTGTGTTCAATGAAATACAGACAAAAGATTCATATATAAGCATGAATGAGGTATTTGAAAATGTCGAGACACTATTCATTCAATTTGGAAGAAAAAGAAATATTGGATGCGAATAATATAGATAATGAACTATGGACCGAGGCAAGTTTCTCAATTTATTTATGTAGACTTATAATTGCTATAGATAATTATTAGCATGATTTATGTTTATAAGTATGCAATAACTATGAATTGCATTATTTGCTTTGTGGATGATGAATGTCAAATTATGACTAATTATTGAATTGAGTCGGGGAACTCAATATATTTGCAATGAATGACATGTACAAGACATGTGTAGTATGTTATGGTACGTATATTGCTACTAGCAGGACATAAATGTGATAATGCATTTGTAATATCCTTGAACACCAAGAATATAAATGCATGAACTGAATGTGAAACCTACGTGCTACGTGGTGCATGATAGACTGTTAGACTTGCTGGGCTGTCGTGCTCAATCTTGCTTAATTTGCAGGTTAAAGCTATGATGCGATCTCTCGTGATTTGAAACGCTTGAAAAGAGGAATAGTTGTTTAATGCAGAATGTATTAAACCCTGATGATGGTATTTTACTTGTGTAAACCATAGAGAAGTAAATCTTTAGAATAATTAAATTGATGAAGATCATTTGTTCTGAATTAGGAATATGTTTAAAATAATGAATTGTACATATATTCATATCTATTCAGATTAAATAAATTATATAATAAATATGATTTAAAATATTAAAGAGAATTGTAAAGGTTGCGATTCAGGGAATGAATGAAAGGAAAGAAAGAAAAAAAAATTATTCCACATTTTTAGCTATTTTAACATTAAATAATGATTTAAAACTAGAACATGATAATATTAATGCACAAGATCGGGGAGAGAAGTGTCCCGATTTTGGGGGCGTTACAGTTGGTATCAAAGCTCTAGGTTATAAAACTTAGGTGTACCTTAGGCTATAACCAAAGAGATGAGGATAAGGAATCAACTCAAATAGACTTTAATTTGTTACTCTAATTATGAGACCCCGAATTTTATGAAATAAAAGTATTTAATTTTTTTTATTTTGGTAAATAATTAAATTGATAAAAGTTTAAAGTTAAGGGTAATATGTGAAATTTTTTTTTGCAAAGTAAGCAAGTTCATATAAAATATTCGTTGTGTCGGGGAATATTCGATTAGTCGGGAAATATTCTTTTTGTCGGGGAATATTCCTACGACGGTACAATCATTGGTGGACCCCACAACAGAATTATTGTCGGATTAAGAAAACGACAACAATATTTTTATGAAAATAACGGCGGAAGTTTTACCGTTAACTGTTGAAACACCCGGTGTTAAAAGTACAGTAATACGCATGGTTGCATAGTAGCACACGGTATTGATTATTGATGCTTACGTGAGAAGTCACTCAGTTTTGTTTTATTAGTATTATTAATGTAATAAAACAGAAAAGCTTTTTATATATAACAGAATACTTTTATAAAGTTATTCGTTTTATTAGGCTAATAGTTAAATCTTTTTATATAAAACAGAATACTTTTATAAAGTTATCTGTTTTATTAGACAATAATTAGAATATATTATATTTTATTATGCATAGTATTTGCATAGTGCCTGCATAGTATTTGTATTGTAAAGTATTTTATAAAGTTATTCGTTTTATTAGATTATAAATAGAATATATTATATTTTATTTAAAAGATTTTGCTTTAAATATGGACCGTCCGATTAAAAGTAAATCAATCTGGACCGTTCATGAATTAGTTACTATGAAGTCCATTCTTCTATAAATAAAAGCTCATTCCTTCATTATTTCTTACGAATTCACTGAAACTCTAGAGAGAAAGAAGAAAAGTATTCTGCTACTTCCCTACTCTTATATTCAGTTTCTTTTACGGTGAATATAGGTGATGAAAATTATCTTCGTCCTGGGTGCGAAGAGGATTTTAGAATCACAATTATGATTATGAGTTATTCATATGATTGTGGACATGAATTGTTGATTGATGTTACAAGGATAAAATATTATTGGTGGACTTTTAACATGGAGAAGATAATAGACCTAATGGTCTATTTGACTCTTCTAATGGATTGTTCGTTCCGCTGCAACTATGGTTGAAAAGTTTTATCAGCTACCATATGTTCTAAATCTCTGATTTATTAATGATGAAGGCTATTGATGATGTAAATTAGCTTTAATTTGATATTCTTTACTGGGCTAGTTGAGCTCACCCTTTTGCTTTCATTGTTCTCTTCAGCCAGTGAGAACGCAGCAGGGACTAGTCGGGAAACGGAGTGACGGTCTAGATGATATCATTAGTAGTACTCACTATTCTATGAAATAGTGTGATAGCTGTGGAGGTTCTCCCTAAACAGTATAGAAAAGTGTGTTGTATTCTATACATCATTTAGTAGTTATATTTGGTGAATCAAATAGGGTGAGGCGAACCCAACTTTGGAAGGGTGTTTTGCCACTATCATACAAGATGTCTAATGACATACAACCTCGTGTTCTCATAAGACATGATTGTGAACATCCACTTGCTGAATATATCTACGAGCACTATCTATATGATCTTGGAGTTTATTTGAAGTATAATTTTCACTTGGAGACAACGGAGATATTTATATGTTAAGAGAAGACTCACCATTGGAAAGAAGATGATAGTAATCTTCTTATTTTTATTTGGGGACTTTTGGGTCAACCAAGGATAATTCTGTGAACATGTGATATCTATCATAACCTAGACGCATGGCCTCCCATGTACGAAGGTTTCCTTGAGCACTTCCCAAATATTTTAATTTTTAAAATAGTTTTTGACTATACTTTTATGTAAAGTATCATTGTAAGGTTGTGGTCAAGGTACCATGAGAGTTACATACATTTGTATTAAAACTCATAGTTAACTGTGGTCGTATTCTATACGACAGCTCAACAGTTGTATAAATGAAGTTGTATTTGAATTTTGTACCATGTATCTGGCGACTCTGAATGGGTGATGTATACCTAATTTTGGGGGCGTCACACTAATTAATAGAGTTTAATTTATTAAGAGATGAATTTGGAAAATTCATTATTAAGTAATTAAGATTCAAAGAAGAATCTTGAAAAGTTATAAAGATCCAGAGTTACCTAACTCTAATGTTAAAGACAAAAAGCAATAATGAATAAATAGAGTCTATAACACTAAAAGTATAAAGGGAAAAGAGATCGTAAAACAAAACGATCATAAGATAGAAGAGAATTGTAGTATAACACGATTATAAAATAAGATAACGACGTGATCAGATTGAATTGTTGAATAACATATGATATGTTAAATGATTAAGAAGATATAGCCTAACACTATAAAGAGAATGTACTATGAAATGGTACGATGTAAACTCAGGTAAGAGTGGTAAATGTTGAGGTATGGATTAAATAAAATTCATTTTGAGTAAGGGAAAGCTAGAATTATCATATCAACAACTAAGTTATATGATTCTTTGTATGGGTGGGGAATTGTACTTGGTGTAACAACCACTTAACTTTTGGTAGTGATAATCATTAAAATATTTGTGTCGCACTATTTGGTATATATCTGTTGAGAAGGTGATTCTTTTCTCATGTGTATAACAGATATGTAGAGAATATAAGATTAGGTTAGATGATATTAAGATTAGGTACGGTTCTTAAAACTAACACATATGATAAGTCCGTGACTCATAATCATATGGTATGTTTTGAACCCCTCAGCGAATGGACGCCTATGGTCTAACTAGGATAAGTTTCTAAACTCATATGATTATGACAAGTTCCTGGATTTCCAAAGTGTGGTAAGTTTGATGAACTGGGGTATAACTAAGTGTGAATCTATTGAGGATGATAGGAATAGATAAACTTATTAAGCAATGAATAATTATAGAAAGTGGAGTTGATGATTGAAGTATATGTATTTCAAATCTTTTAGCTATGATAAACTTCAAAATTTTGACATCAAGCTAAATTCGCACTATGTGCCTTTTGAAAATGAATTTTTATTCTCAACGCATGGTGAAAAATGTGTATATGTGGACTTCGGGACACTGACACATCGTTACCTGTTGTGATATGATAGCACTAAAACTAATTTTTAAAGATTTTTGAACTGTTTAAAGAATAGTCTATGCTAATTATTTCTGCTAGACGAAAATGAGTTGAAAATATCAAAATGTATTTTATATCAGAAACGCATCAAGTAACCTGGTGCAAAGATGATAAAAACGTGGAGTTATCAATGCAGAATTATTTAGTGTTGGATGTGATCTAAGGATCGTCGGTCCACTATGGTATGATGTAGTATGACAAAGTCACAAAATGACAAAATCCTCAAACGGACTGTAAATACAGTGCGGTATCATGACGTCATAAAATAATTTACAGAATTTTAAACCAGTTAAAGAAAAGTCAATGCAAATTATAGTGGCTAGACAAATGTTTCGATTGATGTTCGAATTATTGATATGCGTCTAAGCTATGTGATTCAGCTAGATAAATATTTATGAAAATTAAAGTATTTCTTTGAGAATTTATCCCGAACCAAATTGTTTTGATACGGAATGTTATACTAAGTCTGAGGTGAACAACCATGATTGGATAAAATAATCCAATCTAGTAGCGCAAATAGTCGCTAAACAAAGATTGATACGTTGTGCACGACGTAGGGTATGATAGGCTGATCACCTAACGTACTCGTATTTGTACTAGGCTAATCACCTAATACAACATGTTTACAGAATTGGTTGCGGTGAATAACGTTAAACTTGAGAGTTCATGGTCTATATGACCCCTCAACATAATATGAAAAGTTTTTAACTTCCTAAAAAGGGTAGAAATGGTTGATTGAGATGATAGAAGAGAAATCCTTAGAGAAGGAAAAATGTAAAGGTTAAATTGAAAACCTATTTTCGGTGAATAGAAGAAGAAACGATTAGTAGACTGTAATTTCGGGGATAAAATTCTTAGAAGAAGGGGTGAATGTGACAACCCAAGAATTTAGAAGATCTTGAATGATTAAATTAAATGTTAAAGTTTAAAACCTAGAGTAAAAATAGATGATTTATTTTAAATTTTTTTAGAAAAATCAAAGGAAATGGTATCAACGATAAGGTTACGAGAAAGAATAAGATCTAAACCGATTAAGAATGATTAGGTATTGTGGTTTTGGGGACAGAATCCTTATAAGGGGAAAAGAATGTGATAACCTAATTTTTTGGGTAATATTAAAATAAGAATTAATTAAATAAAATTCTTATTAGGTAATATGTTGTATGATATTATATTGCATAAGTGGGTATGAACTATGCAATATGTGATGCTTATGCTTAATAAATATATTGGTATTATATATTTATAAATTGTAGGGGCAATTTATTAAAGGAAGAGAAGAATAGCATACATTATTAAAATGATATTTCGATATCAAAATGAAAAGGAAAACCAACATGGCTTAGTTATGAAATACTCTTAGCATGAAACTACCGATGTGGCTAATGAAATAATCTTAGCGTGTCCTACCAGATCTACGAATGCCTCGTGTAATTTGAGCAGGTTCACTTTCCACAATATCTTGTGGTTCCTGCTCACGGTCCAACTCAGGTTCAATGATATTTTGTGGTTCTCGAATTTCTTTGAGTTCTACTTTCCTCTAGCTGTTTCCATTAGAGACAAATTCTCTTTCTAGAAAAATACCAGTTCGAGCAACAAACACTTTATTCTTAGAAGGTTTGTAGAAATAATACCCTTTTGTTTCCTTTGGGTATCCCACAAAATTACATTTGTCAGATTTGGGTCCGAGCTTGTCAGAATCTAAACGTTTTACAAACGCCTCACAACCCCAAATCATCATGAATGACGTACTAGGACGTTTCCTAGTCCACATCTCATATGGTGTCTTCTGAACCGTCTTTGTAGGAACACGATTAAGTGTGACTGCAACTGTCTCTAGGGCATGACCCTAAATGTAACGACCCGACACCCACTTGTGTCAACACCTTACATTGATACCTATCAGTTTGCCACCGCAGAACGGCGTCCCCTGCGGAGAGTCTGGCTTCGGTGCATCCCCCATCAACAGGAAGTTACCAGCGAGAGGCTCGGGGCTCTTTACTTATAGCTCTGATACCAACTGTAACGACCCCAAAATAGGTCCATTCCACCCAACCTATTCTGAGTCGCCAAATACATGGTACAGAAAATAACCACAACTTTATTACAACAATTGTCGTGCAAAATACAACAACACATATGCTATGAGTTTTAATACAAATATATACCAAATGTGACTCATGTCCCAACCGTGGATAGCACGTCACAACGGCACCTTACATAAAGGTATAGTAAAAAATTGTTTTAGAAATTAGAATCTTTGGGAAGTACTCAAGGAAACCTTCGTACATGGGAGGCCATGCTTCTAGGTTGTGATAGATATCATATGGCCACAGAATTATTCTTGGTTGACCCAATATACCCCAAAGAAAAACGAGAAGATTACTATCATATTCTTCCCAATGGTGAGTCTTCTCTTGACTTATCATTATCTCCACTGTCTCTAATTGAGAATTATACTTCAAACAAACACCAAGATTATATAGGTAGTGCTCGTAAATATACTCAGCAAGTGGATGAGCACAATCTAGTCTTATGATGACACGAGGTTGTATGTCATTAGACATCTTGTATAATAGTGGCAAAACACCCTTCCAACGTTAGGTTCGCCTCACCCTATTTGATTCACCAAATATAACTACTAAATAATGAACACCATTCTATTCCCCTGCTACCCCCGCTCGACCCAGCTACACTCTTATTACCTGAAAGGAATTGTGAAATAAAAGGGTGAGTACAACTAGCTCAGTAAAGAATATCATGACTAAAGATAATTAAATTATCAATAGCCTTCATTAGTAATAAATCAGAGATTTAGAACATATGGTAGATGATAAAAAATTTCAACCATAGTTGCAGCGGAACGAGCAATCCATTAGAAGAGTCAAATAGACCACAAAGTCTATTATCTTCTCCATGTTAAAAATCCACCAACAATATTTTATCCCTGTAACATCAATCAACAGTTCTTTTCCATAATTATATGAGTAACTCATAATCATAATTGTAATTCTAAATTCCTCTTCGCATCTAGGACGAAGATAATTTTTATCACATGTCTTTACCTGAAACATCAAAGATCATGGTTATACCAAATCACAGTTCTTGTTCATAATCATACTAATAATTTCATCTTTGCACTACGGGCCAAAGATATTCATCAACAGACCATCTTTGCACTACGGGCCAAAGATATTCATCAACAACTCATCTTTGCACTACAGGCCAAAGAAATTTAACAACAAGTCATCTTTGTATTACGAGCCAAAGATATTCATCAATAATTTATCTTTGCACTACGGGCTAAAGATATTCGTCAACAGTTCATCTTTGCACTACTGGCCAAAGATATTCAACAACATGTCATATTTGCACTACTTACCAAATATATTAATATCTCAAAGAAATATAAAATCATTTCAGAATTTATATAAACAATAGTTATAACCATGTTAATCAATTCATCTTTACACTTAAGCTAAAGATATTCAATTATAAATTCAATGGTCATGATCATACCAGTTAACAATTCATCTTTGCACTACAGGCCAAAGATATTCCTCAATCACGATCATACCAATAATTTACCCATCTTTACACTCAAGTGAAAGAGAAATTCAACATCAGGGTTATAAAAATGTTATATAGATATACTTTCAATAAAAATTTCATCAATTTTGGAGTTAACCATAAGGAGTTATGAGGGTTTACTTTTAAAATAGTCTGTTCTCATAAAATTCACAACTCTTAATCTATACATCCAAAAATCGTCATTTTTGGACACAATCAAGAAAACCCATCAAATTATCATTTCAAATTTTTCCAGAATTTTTGAAGGTCAGAAAAATTACGAAACTAAAAAACATAACAACCCTTAAAATCCCTTATTATCCCTTACCTCAAAAGTGCAGTATTTCTGACTGGAATGCAAAGCCGAAGGAAACTTGCACTGAATAGCAACTTTCAAAATATCTAAATACTCACAAAATATACTTCATAATATAGAGAGAGAAAGAGAGAAAGCTTATGAATTTTGGTGTGATTTTTAATTCTAACTTTGCCCTCTATTTATAGGAAAATGTTAGTACGCCGAAGCAGACTTAACCTGCAACCTGATGGCTTTACCTGCTACTATTCTCACCCACCACATTTGAATAAAAATCTCAGCACATTTCTTCACCAACCAAGAGTGGGGCCCACCAATAACTGTACCGTCGTACGGATATTCTCGATAAAAAGAATATTCCACGACCAAACGAATATTTCCCGACAACAATGAATATTTTATAGCCATTTGCGTATTTTGAAAAAAAAAATTCATATATCACCCTTAACTTTAACTTTTATCAATTTAACCATTTACTGAATCTTAATTATAAGAAAAATTGAATAATTTTATTTCATAAAATTCGGGGTCTTACACTAAATTCTTATTGGAAGATCTACATGACTCATCATTGATCGTACCATGTCCAACAAGGTGTGATTCCTCCTCTCAGATACACCATTCCATTGTGGTGTTCCAGGTGGAGTGAGCTATGATATAATACCACACTCCTTTAGAAGGTCATCAAAGTCTTGGCTTAAGTATTCACCTCCTCAATCAGATCGAAGGGCTTTTATGCTTTTGCCAAATTGGTTTTGAACTTTATTCTTGAATTCCTTGAACTTTTCAAAGGATTCAAATTTGTGTCTCATAAGATACACATATCCATATCTACTGAAGTCGTCAGTAAATGTAATGAAGTAATAAAACCTACCTCTTGCTAACGAACTCATGGGTCCACATATATCACTATGCATAAGTCCCAATATATCGCTAGCCCGTTCACTGTGTCCAGTGAAAGGGGCTTTAGTCATCTTTCCTAATAAACAAGACTCGCATCTCTCATATGATTCAAAATCAAATGAATCCAAAAACCCATCATTATAGAGTTTAGATATGTGTTTCTCATTTATATGGCCTAAACGACAGTGCCAGAGATATGTCGGATTTGAATCATTTGATTTAAATCGTTTTGTATTTATGTTATAGATAGGCATTTCTAAATCAAGAACATAAAGACCATTAAATAATTGTGCAACACCATAGCATATTTCATTTAAGTAAAACGAACAACAGTTATTCTTTATTAAAAATGAAAAACCTTTCTTGTCCAAACAAGAAACAGAAATAATTTTTTTGCTTATAGCAGGCACATAATAGCAATCCTCTAATTCTAATATTAGCCCAGTAGGCAAAGATAAATGAGAAGTTCCTACGGCTAGTGTAGTAACTTTTGCTCCATTCCTAACTCGTAGGCCAACCTCTCCTTTTGCCAAAGTCCAACTCCTTCGAAGTTCCAGCACATTAAAACAAATATGAGAACCACATCCAATATCCAATACCCATAATGTAGAAGTGGACAAGTTAACTTCTATAACATATATACCTGAATCAGACGTCACACTTCCTTTCTTTTTATTCACTTCTTCCAAATAAGCATGACAATTCCTCTTCCAGTGTCCAGGTTTTCCACAGAAGTGATAATCACCTTCTTTTGTCACCCCACCTTTAGGTTTTAAAGCATGTTTGGTTTGGCACCAGATTTAGATCATATCTTCTTCTTGCCTTTCCAATTTCCCTTAGCATTCCCCTTTTGCACCATCATTATGAGAGCAGGTCCTGCCTTTTTCATATTGTTCTCGGCAGTTCTTAACATGCTCAACAACTCAGTAAGTGGTTTCTCAATTTCATTCATAAGATAATTCATAACAAATTGAGAGTAGCTGTTGTTCAAAGATTGCAAAACAAGATCAGTTTGGGCTTCCGGAGTAATCGAAAAACCTAACCTATCAAGGTACTCAATATACCCAATCATTTTCAGCACATATGGACCAACTGGATCACGTTTGATACAACGCTTTGCTTGTATCATACCTCTCCTGTCGAGCATGCCCTTCGAATAATTTTTTAAGATGCTCGATCATCTCATAAGCGTCCATTAACTCATGTTGCTTCTGAAGCTCAGTGTTCATAGTTGCTAGCAAGAGATAATTCACGTCCAGAGCATCATCTTGATACTTCTTGTAAGCATCATGCTCTACACGTCATGCAGTATCAGCTGGTGCTGCAGGAATGGACTTTTTAATGACATATAAAATGTGTTCTTGTTTGAGGGCAATCCTCAAGTTCCTATGCCAGTCAAGAAAATTAATTCCACTCAGCTTGTCCTTCTCAATGACTAATCGTAGTTAAAGACTATTTGTGTTGTTATTATTTACCATTGATATCTATAATTTATAAGTGCAAAAATAATAAGTCAAATTGTAGAGTATTTGGTATTATGTAATTGATAATAGTACATTCAAAATATACCTCCCACGATTTTATTCAAATTAATAGCCCTCACCATTAATTCAGAAAATATTTTCTATTAAATCTTTCTAATGAGCCAAGATCCATATTTCATTATGCCTTAAGTTAGCTTTGGTTAATCTCTCAAAACACAATTATTTAGGTAGACAACCCCTTGTCAATTATATCATATATAGCTCTTGGATAGTTTGGTAAGCAACATTTGTTTCTAGTCCATCTAATGGCACCTACCAAACTCATGCCTCTAAGTCCACAATCCTATTGAGATAACTTAGTTAAGTCAGGCCTAATGATTTTAGCAATTTGGATATCACAATTATCCTATCGTATCTTACCATGATAAATAGGGTACTTTGCTTTGGCAAACCTACATCCATCGATCAAGGTCTTGATGAGTGTTATTCATTGGAAGACATCCGATTTAGACTTAATAATTTAATGAGGGATTTTATTAATTAATTTAGATCTCACCAATTTTAATCTTATTAAGCATGCACATTATTTATCATATCATATCGTATACAAGCATAAATAAAGTGCAAAATTAAATGTGTCACAGTTATGGCCCAATCCACTGTCAATCTTTTCAAGCTAATGAAATATTGAAGGTCAATTTAAGGTGGTAAAAGATCTCAAAATGGTAGCTTCCTTGGATCTTCCTCAATGCATAAGTACATGTTAAAGAATGAAGTACTGGACAGACCCGCCATGAGAATTCTACGTGGAGCATTATGCAAAGTGTCATTAGCGATTCTCATAGTGACAATGACGTAATGATTCTCTGACCTGAAATCACTATATTACTACATGTGAATTTATGTACTTTGATATTATCAAAAGTCACCTTTAATAGGGTGGACAATAAAGGTGATTATTGGGTACATCATGAATCGTGGGAGGAATATGAGTGATCTAGATGAAATTTAACCCTCCTATATATTAGGGGTGATATCCATAGGCCTGTTGATTGAGTAGGACTATGAAATGCATAGCCATGCTCAAATAGTGATTTGTTTCATATAGTCTACTCATTGATCAAGAAAACTCAGATTAAATTATGAAGTGTATGACACATTCCATGACTCGAGTTTAATCTAGGATGTCAAGGTTAAAAAGGATTAAATTACATTGAAACATTGGTCACGAAAAGGTTGCATCGAATCATCGATCTTATTATTACTTGGGTAGCAATGATGCATTACTAGATGCCGCTCACTTTTTATAATTGAATAATATGATTTTAAAATTATTGTCAACGTAATAATAACATATAGGGTCACACACATAGAATGTAATTAAAAAGAGAATTAATTTAAATTGTAAGGATTTAAATATATCAATATAATTGATAGTATTTAAATCACAAATTTAAATTAAAAGGATAATTTGAATATATGTATATTAATTAAGTAAGACTTAATTAAGATATAATATATATAAATTCAAATTTTATTTTTTAATTAGATTAGGTTTTGATTAATTCCTTTTGACTGCTATATATATATATATATATATATATATATATATATATATATATATATATATATGATATATCAGCCATTTTAGGAATCATATCATAACCTAAAAACCCTAGCCGCTCTTAGAGAGAGACCAGAGAGAAAATTTTTGAAAATCTTGATCCTTGGTGGCTAGGACCGCAGTTCTCTTCACTGCAGATCGTGTGACGATTCGCGAGGCATTCGTGTGGATACCGTAGAGGCGCAGTTCTGTTGGATTTCATTGGAGATTCGAAGCCGTTTCAGAGATTTTTCTATAATCGGTATAAAATCTAAACCATTGAATTAATATGTTTTCGCATAGATCCTATTTTAGGGTTTCAGAATTATCTTTGAATATTTTAATTTTCGATGCTTTTGTGTGCCGAAACCCCTACAGTGGTATCAGAGCTACTTGCGAAAATGATTAATTCATATTACATGTTTTAATTGTATTCGATATATATGATATATGATGATGCATGTTTACCGATCTGAAATTAAATATATGATATTCCGCTGTATGTATATTCTGGAATTATGAATTATATCTGTAATATATATATATATATATATATATATATATACATGTATAGCCGGACCACCGCCAGGGGGGAGACCCCCCTTGGACCCCCCCCCCCCGATCGTAGCGCATGATGGTCGTGACCCCAATATTTTATATATAGTTTTCTTTAATTATATGTACAATGTTATGTGCTTATTGTGATATGCATAGTGCACAGTTATGGCCCTTTTGACCGATAGGTTAGTAGTTTTTGGTTTTGAAAAACGGCTTGCATGTCGTGCCTTTCTATAAATTCTAATGTAATATTCTCTTCTCATTTAAATCCCCTCGAATGTAACTCGAGGTTCTTTATGTCATGTAATAATCACTTCTTAAATAATTTTTCTTCATTTTATGGTGGGACCTTTTAGGTTCTTCATATTTAACCGGTTGTGAATAAATCAATTAGAACACTTCTAATCTTATTTAAATAAATAAATTAAATTAATAATCTATTTAAATAAATAATATTTATTCTACAATAAAGATAAGCCTCCTTAGCAATCAAAGACTTTCCAGATAATATAGACTTCAACATTAATCATAAAAGAACCTTTGAGTAAATAGTTACCGTACAATTCAATCATTCCACCATACAATGTCCCAATTAAATATAAGACATGGAATTACTATCAAATCTTATTTTATTTAATTATATGTATTTCGATTCATAAATGCACAATTCCAAATAAATACAAATTAGAAACTACTTTCTAATTTTATTCCACCTTGACCAAAGATTCCTGAGTTGTCATTTATCGAATCACATAAGACATGCATATCTCTTCTTTTACTAGAAGTGGTAAATTAATTCTGTATTGATCATTCATTATCTCCATATATAACTTATTACACCCAAGCATACCCTTTGATATACCCTAAGGGTCTTAAGGAACACAAGATATTATGATGATCTCAAGTCTAAGGATCACTTGTACTACTATTTTAATGACTCAAAAAATGCTATGTAATATTCAGTTATTATAATGTCAATTTTGTGTATAATTTTCTTTAGTATTGTTACTTTATAAATATTTGTTACTTAATATTTTATTAAGTATCTTAGATTATGAATGGTAAAGAAAGAGAAGAATAGTATATATTAATATGAACATCAAGAATGAAAAGAAAACCCAACATGGCTTAATTGGAAGAGATTTTGGATATGAAGTTATCATTGTGCTCAAAGAATTAATTATATTAAGATGTGAGAAAAAGTGTTATTTAATAACAAGTAAAGAACTGATGTACTATCATGAATAATTTAAAACTACATGGAACCATCATTTTAATGATAGATGTGCTAACTATTGTTGCTAGCCAAAAGGAAATATGATAGATAAAAAGTTCCATGTGTTTTAAATCTAATAATAGTCCATATTAAAATATTGGGCCATCTTTAAATTTTGCTAAGTATGCTTGTATGCCCCTTTCAATTATTTTAGAGTATGGGTTGTTATATTGGGTCTATAAGAAGATAAAAAGGGCCAATTCTAACCTATTTTCTTAGCCCAATTTGGCAGCTACATTGTTAAAGAGGGAGGGTTAGTTTAAAACCCAAATTAAAATTGTCACATTGTTCCCCTAGCCCAATCCTATAAACCAAGTGATGTATAGCAAGATAACTGCTTCAAACCAATTAAGAAAAACAGTGACATGGCTTGAGCACTCAGTCAAGTAGCAAGTTATATGGATTCTAAGTTGGTTTCTAGTTAGCATGTTAGTTCAGTTAACAGTTAGCTAGCAGGTGAGATAGACTTGCAGTGGATAAGAGGAAGCAGAGTAGCTATGGTCTTACAGGCCCTATAGGGGCTAAGTGAACTAGACTAGGAATGATGGCTGGGAGCTTGATAGGGTTTCTGTGTAGAGGCCAACTAGAGGTGATAGTACTGCCAGAAAAGAGGAGATAAATTAAGCTATAAAAGGCCAAGCTTATTGCCTAAAACCAATTAGCTTCACCACTTAGCAGAGTCGAAAAGAAATAGCAGTAACAGTCATATAGAGTGAGAGTAGAAGAGTTTCGACTAGAGGAGGAGGATAGGCTGGGCAGCACAACTCTTGTAACCTTAGAATCAACAAAGTAAGCTCATTCTGGCCTTTCTAATCCTTTTCCATTCGTTCCTGTTTCTTTAAAAGATAGCAACTGGACTGTTAGTGACTAGGTAACATGTATGGCTGTTATATTGAATTAGTACAATATGATGACTGTTTTAATGCTATGTGAACTGTTGTGATTGGAACTTTTAAGTATGGTCTTATGCTTGTTGTTGTTTAAACCATACGGCTGGGGACAATAAGCTAAGAAATTATGTAGTATATGTATATATACGGACTGCACTCCACCTGTTTGATAAAAATCCAAGCTAGGGACTGATTTTGTAACTTTGTATGCTAACTGTGATTTAGAGTCAAAAAGGATATTGATTAAATCACATTTTGTTATTAATGAATCAAGCATGCTAAAGGGTTGCATAGGCATATAGTGATTAGTTGGTTAGTATTTAAGATTATGTTTTGATAAAACAAACTCAAGGTAACATAAAGGGTTGTCCTACAAAGTTCATTTTGAATGATATATGTTGCCTTTTTATTAGTTCTTATGCTATAAAAGGATGTCTATAATTTCAACCCACTAATGCTAATACTTTTGAAGCTTAAGTATGTTAGTTTTAAATAAATAAAAGTCAGTCCTTGTGACTGTTATTGGAAGTTCTCTTAAGATAATCATGCCTTGCTTCTAATTTGTTTATTAGGTAAATTGCCAGTCCTTGTTTCCATGTTGCCTAATCATATTACCTTGGTATCTAGATTTTTCAAATCATGCTTCCTTGTATCAATTTGAAGCCTATGAGGGGCTGTTTTGAACTAAAACTAGAAGCCTTTTTGTGTAGGCTCTTTAAAGCATGAACCTATATTGTATAGTATGTACATGATGTGACGAACCTTTGTGTTGCAAACTTAATAACCGATTTGGTAACTTCGTGCTAAACCTTGCCTAAAAGACCTAGAAGAGGCATGACTGACTGCAAGTATAATCTGTGTTGGCTTAAAGCATAAAGACCTTGCCTTTAGATGCTTTAAATCATGGATATGGTAGATACAAGGTTCATATTTTAGAAAGACATATATGTCAATGCTTGCTACTGTTTTGGTGTGATAAACCATGCCTAAAATGATAGTCTAAAATTGTTATAGTGTCAAGATAGCCTGGCTGGGAATGGAGTCCAAAATTATGTTTAAGTTCTCATATAAAGTATAGTTATGCTTCAAGTACACTCTATGCCTAAGTATAACATGTATTGGTGTAACACTTGAGCAAAACAAGATAAAAAGGACTGAAATGGTGAGCTCTTTGTTAACTATTTTGGAAGCTTATCTCTAGATAATTATACCTTGTATTTAGGTTCTTTAAATCACGAACGTATATTATATAGCAAGTACATGATGTTATAAAACTTGTGTTAAGAGCTTGAAGGACTGTTTTTCTTTTTGTGCTATGTTACTACTGTAGACTCAAGTGACTGTTATGCTTTTGTTGTTGCTATGATGACTGTCATGCCCCAACTCTTGTTAAGTAGTTACTGTTATTGCTTGGCGTAGGCACAAAGAGATAGGTTGGTTGTGGTGTTATAAGGTGACTTAATGGAGTGGTAGAGTAAGCAAACTGCTATGACACCAGTAATTCTGGATTGTGCACACCACATGCTCGACGAAAGTCCCAAGTGGACTGCCTTAACTAAAAGTCAAGTATTAAGCAAACATAAGGCTGGGAAAGTAATAAAAATTGGAATGTTTAAGCACACTAAATGGAAGCGAAAAACAAATTTTAGCTAAAACCAAATGTTAAAAATTTAGCTTGTCAAACCCTTGTGCACACTATTTTGGGGCAGTATGTTAAGCCTTATATGAACACTGTTTTGAGCCTAACATTCTTGCTAACAGGCTGCTATAATATCTAAGTTATGATAAAAATAGGATACCAACAAAATAGTGTATCTAAAGTTTTAAAGTGGAAAAAAGGGGAAAATTTATTAAGCTTACTGGAGCTGTTGCAGGCAGCTGCAGCCAGCGCCCAACGCTGTGCTGTACTGCACTGCAGAGCTAGTCAATAGGCTTGGCTTCCAAGTGGGATTAGTTTAAAATGTGTTTTAATCATTTGTAAGCTAACTTAAGAAGTGTAAATAGGACCAAAATATGAAGCAAAAGAGTTTAAGAGCTGTTGTCCTTTGACAACAGTTGGCATGAGCTGGGGACTCTCTTGAGTTCTTAGTCAATGCAATTAAAGGAACTAAACCAATCAGTGCTTATATTGCTAAATAGGTGAATATACTTACCTATATAAAACCCATAATTTTATCTTACTAAAATAAGTAAATGTCAAGTTAAAATCTAGAGAAATGGAGACCAAGTGTTGGGAACTGCTGCCTTTTTGCAACTGACTTTCTCAATTTGCAATAGCAAGGGTCAGTTTGGCTAACATATTGGATCATGTAGATTATAATTTCACAATAGATTTAAGTTACCCTAATAGTTGAATATGTTAGTTGTATAACTTTCAAATAAAGTGCAACTGAACCAAAATTAGGGAGAGTTCAAAGCAAGAAAATAAAACAAATGCAGCTGCTGCCTCTAGGCAGCAGCAATTGGCATGAAAGCTGCAGCTATGAGCCATTGCTAAAGTGGTTTTGGGCAGTCTAGGTTAATCTAAAATTGTGATTTGGGAAATTTTACAAAATAGGGGTTATTGCTATAAGGCAATAATAAACAACCTCAATAAACTGCTATAACAGATATAGGCAACATAGTTTGGGTTGGAAATGCAAACTGCAGAATTAAATAGAGTGTAATTGTTACTTATTTAAGCAAGTATTCAAAAGTGCCACATAGTGCATTAGAAATTTTCTAGACAAAAGTTATTAAAGGAGAAACATGGTCATTTGAAGACTGTTAGACTGTTGCTGAAAGATAACAACTAATAGCAACAGTAGCTGAGCTAGGTAATTAATAACAGGCTTCCTTTAGACCTTCAGTCAACGCAGCTATGTTACTTAAGATATTTAACTACTATACTCTATTGTGATGGAGTTGTGTCACCTAGCTACTGACCCAAAAATTTAGTGTAATGGACTAAAGATATGGGAGATTAAAAGCTATAAGTGTTATGAGAACTATAAATTACTCAACCGGGTTGTGAATACTTTCAAAAGCATACAATAAGCTACAAAAGCAACTTATATGCTAGAATTTCTGTAAACAAGGCATGAAACCCTCATGTGTTAAGTTCCTAATAGGGTGTAAACTGTATATATGCTTTGTTTGCATGTTATAATCATACTAGACCCCATTAAAGAGAAAAAAGGCTATTATAAAAATATGGATGAGATATTTGAAAAATGTATAACATATCTCAAAAATAAGAAACTAACTACAACCATGACCACTGAAACTACGTGTTATGTGAGCTTGCAAACTATATAACTTGGTTATGTGGCTAATATGCTTGTAAATGTAAATAACTGTGTAGGATCTATAAGAACACTTCAGTTAAGCTGAAATCTTATCAATAGACTACAAACGAGGCAAGTTTCTAACTCTTACTCTTTATTGAGCAAGTATTCTAGAATGGACAGGTTCTCTAGTTTCTAAACTGCCTTTCATTATTTATGAATAATATAAAGCTAAATAACTTTTTTATTCCAATCAGCTTCAAGAGAATAGTATATTAAACTTTTCTCTCTTAAATAAGTTTGTATTGAAAGAATGTCAATGCCATTATTTCGGTTAGACAACTGTTGAGATACATTGATATTGTTCATGAAAATCTCATTTAATGCTTTCCAAACCATTTTGTTGTGGTGTGGATTCTTATATAATGTTGTGAACGAACAACCCTTTTTATAGGGTCATATTGTACCGGACATATGATTCCAAAGGACATGTAAAATGGCATTAGACTGTTATGTTGTGCACAATGTAGGGTACTTAAGCTGATCCCCTAAAGTACGAGTCTAGGATATAGAACAACTTCTATAACTATTTGTATCCATGGATTACAGTGTCAACACTGTCAATTCTAGTACAGAATTCACTGGTCATTTGACCTTATAGCATGCAAAAGCCTAATTTTCAAACTCAACACTTTTAAAGAATTATCTTGTTCGGTATCTATTGCATTGTATCCTCATTATTATAATATTTTTGTTCCATTATATTTAACTGTTTATTTCCTTACTGAGCAAGCTGTTGCTCACTCTTGCGTTAAATATAATGTTTTCAGTTAAAATTGAGGGTGTTGTCTCGTCCGAGAAAGATAAAGGAAAAGGCAAAGTTGTTGAATAATCTTTTACTAAGCGCTTTGTGCTTATATGAACTTAAGTAGTAAATGTAATAACTACTTTGAGCATTATGCTTTGTAAGGTTATTTGGCTTTTAAGTTATATAAAAGTCTACAGAACCTGGGATTTAACTACGATATTTATGTAATCTAAGACAGGTTTATGATAGTATGAATGAGTATTTTAGTATCGTGTGTAAGACCCCAACTTATTAATGAATAAAATCAAATTTTCTCTAAATATTATTGTGAATAATAAGGGGCTAATTTGATATAATACTTTGGTTATGGGTGAAATGTGCAAATTTTACAAAATAAGCAAGTGGTTATAAAATATTCATTTTGTCGGGGAATATTCGTTTGGTCGTGGAATATTCTTGCTGTCGGGGAATATTCGTACGACGGCGCAGCCTTGTGTGGGCCCCATAACGGAAAGAGATTGGATGAAGAAAATGATAAGTATAAGTTATTTATAAATAACGGCGTAGTTGTTACCGTTAATACTGTTGGAATACCTGGTGATTAAAATACAGTAGCACACGGTATTGCACCAATTATTAATTCTTACGTAATAAGGCACTACTCAATAATTGTTACAGTAGTTATTGTTCAATATTTTATTTTATTGATTCAATAATTATTGCGTTGATATTTTATATTATTGTTGTTTCAATAATTGTTGCTGCACAGTATTTTCCATTATCAGATCAATAATTCATATTATTTGAATAATATTATTAGATAACATTATTGGCAATGTCTAGAAAGTTCTGTCTAAGGAGAGGTTTGGTCATCTAATTGCGCGCCAGTAAGGAGAAATCCTTATTGGAAAGCCCCCTCTTTCCTGGGAACGGCCTGGTTGTCATAAATGTGATTCTGTAATATTATTTGTGAATAATTAATTATTGATTCATATGATAAGGAAATATTTATTTTATGTGGATATAAATGTTGGATATATTTATTGTGGTTAAAAATGAAGGAGTTAATGTTGAGGTATTTTATCAGTATTTTTATCGGAAGGGAGGTATTAAAAATAAAGTCAGGGTTTTTGAGAAATATTGTGGGTGTTATAATTTTTAATCCGACCGTTGGATCGTGGTAATTTTTGGATATGTTATACATATATAAGTTGAGTATATGTCCACAAATTTTGAACCGTTAAAAATGAACGTATGATTTATTATGAATTTTACGAGATGACTGGTTCAGAATTTTCGGAGTTTATCATTTTGATGGAAAATTCTAGAATTGGTGGGCCCCACTTGTGGTTGGTGAAGAAATGTGCTGAATTATATTTCAAATGTGGTGGGTGGGAATAGTAGTAGGTAAAGCCATCAGGTTGCAGGTCAAACCTACTAAAATTTTCCTATAAATAGAGGGCTAAGTTAGAATTGAAAATCACACCAGAAACAAGTTTTCTCTCTTTCTCTCTCTAGATTATTGAGTGTATTTTGTGAGTATTTAGATACTTTGAGAGTTTCTATTCATCAGAGCAAGTTTCTTTCAGCCTTATACCGGTATTCCGACCAGAAGTACTGATATTTTGAGGTAAGGGATATTATTTTCTTCTTAAATGATATTATTTTCTTCAATATCATTATGCTGAAATATTGATATGAGTTTTTATCAAATTTGGAACTTTTTGTGTCGGGATTACTATTAACGTATACGTTACTATTCACGTATACGGTACTATTCACGAGTACGGCACTATTCACCGAAAAATAAAATTTTTTCTTTTTGTCCAAGATGTCTATTATGGTTACTATCTTTGATTGTATCCATGTTTTGATCTTTATTTTTGAATTCTGCTTCACAATTGATTATTATGAAGTATTATTGATCTTGGATAAACTGTTATACGAATCCCTACTATTTGTCCTTCTGTCTCATTGGATTCGTTCTCTTTAAGATATTTTTCATCATCCTCAGTCCTAAATGATGATATTAATGAATATCTTTGGCCTGTAGTGCAAAGATGTATGATTACTTGATGAATATCTTTGGCCTGTAGTGCAAAGATGAACAGGTGTTGAGATGAACATGACTGACAGATGATACAAATGAATATCTTTGGCCTGTAGTGCAAAGATGAATATTTGGATAAAGATGATTATTAATTGATGTTACAGGGATAAAATATTGATGATGGACTTTTAAATCTTAGAAGATAGTAGAATTCTTTCTCTACTTGACTCTTCTAATGGTTTGCTGTTTCCGCTGCAGTTGTTGATCTAAAACTTGTTGTCGATTATATTCTATCAGATTTTTCCCTGTTGAAGACTAACGATAATTTGTTGTATATTATCTTAGTCATAATATTCTTTACTGGGCTAGTTGAGCTCACCCTTTTCTTTTTTGTTCCATTTTTCTTCTCAGGAGGTGAGAACATAGCAGGATCTAGTCGGGGTATGGAGTGATGCTTCTAGAAAGATGTTTTAGCAGTCCTCACTATTTCTGTAAAATAGTGTTTGAATAATTGTAATGAGGATTTATTTGAGTGTGGATATTGTCTAGAGGACAATATTTGTATTTAAACTCACAGTATGTGTTGTCGTATTTTGCACGACAATTGTATTATTGAAGTTGTAGTTTGCTTTCTGTACCATGTATTTGGCGACTCAGAATGGGTGTTGTATACCTATTTTGGGGGCGTCACAGTTGGTATCAGAGCTTAGGGATATGATCCCTGACTGAGATGTGAGACAAGAACTAGGAAGGGAGAGACGGGGAATTCTTTCACTAGTATGACCTCACTAAGTTTATTTGGTGTTTATTTGGTCGGTCAGAGTATAGGGATAATATATGACATGACTATTAACCCTTGTTTTATGGCTGTATTTAAGAATGGCAGCTGAGAACGTTAATAATGGAGTAAATCAGACCGTGGAGACACCTTTGATCACCACCCAGGGGAACGTGCAACAGGAAGGCAATATTCCTCCTGTAAACAACGTTACCGAGCAAACGATGAATGATGGAATGTTTAGGAGCTTTTTGCAGTTCATGCAAAATCAGACGAGGGAGACTCGTGTGCAGAATGCGGGTGGAAATGATAACGCGCGGTTTGTCACAGCTAAGCAGTTCAAAGAATTGGGACCACCAGAATTTAAGGGAAAGCCGGATCCGATCATGGCGGAAACGTGGGTCAAGCAAATTACCAAGATTGTCGATGTCTTGGGATGCACGGAGGAACAGAAGGTTCCATTCGCCACCTTTATGTTCCGCGGTGAGGCAGACTACTGGTGGGAGTCTGTGAAGCGTACCCAGCCTGACGCACTCAACATGTCCTGGGAAACATTTCAAAAACTGTTCAATGACAAGTACTTTCCTGAAAGTATTCGTCATATGAAGGAGGTGAAGTTTATCAGACTGGAACAAAACAACATGACGGTGTCCCAGTACGAGGCGAAGTTTGCAGAGTTATCCAGGTTTGCACCTCATTTGGTCGAAAATGAGGAACGAATGACAAGGATGTTTCTGAGAGGTTTAAAACCCGAGATTCGGCAATATCTTATCTCTTATAAATTTTCTTTATATTCAGATGTTGTAAACATGGCTCAATTATTAGAGCGAGATAATGAGTATGTGCAACCGAGGGACCACAACCAGGGTCATACCGGTGGCGGCAGTCATCGAAGCAATGAAAACCAGCAGGGAGGAAAACATTCGGACAAAAGCGGTAACCACTCTGGTGGTAATCGTGGTCGTGATAATAGAAGGAGCGAGTCGGGAGGAGATTTCAAGAAGAGAAGGTACAACAATGATAACGTGAAGACGTCAGCACAAACATCAACTGTTTCTAGGGGAGGAGAACGACCACCGGTCGTATGTTACAAATGTGGGAAAGAGGGACATATCAGCCCAAACTGCCCACAACAATTTAAGGTATGTTATAACTGTGGAAAGGAGGGTCATATAGCTCGAGAGTGTTCTGTAGCAAAACCAAGTTCAGCGGGGATGGTGACTCCAAAAGTTGTCCCGGATAAGTCGAAATCAGCGGTTCCTGGAAGGGCGTTTGTCGTGACTGGCCAAAACGCGAGGAACCCGAACGAAGGTATAACGGGTTAGTTAATTATAAATTCTTGCGAAGTTTATATCTTATTAGATACCGGTTCTACCCATTCATTTATTTCTCCTGCTTGTGCTCAACGTTTAAACTTGACTCCGGAGAAATTAGACTTTGATTTATCTGTTGAAACTCCGTTAGGAGAAACTTTCGTTACATCCACTGTTTATAAATCTTGTTTGATCCAAGTTGGCACAATCACATTACCTGTTGACCTTATCTCTTTAATGATACTTGCTTTTGATATGATTTTAGGAATTGATTGGTTAACTACTCATCATGCCAAAATTGATTGCTTTCGTAAGGTTGTTAGTTTTCATATTCCTAAGCAACCTGTTATTCAAATTCAAGCAAACAAACCATTGAAGTCAAACTTTTTCATATCAAGCCGTAAAGTCATTCGTTTATTGAAAAAATGGATGTCAAGCTTTCTTAGCTATGTCATGGACTTGAACAAAAATACGTCAGATTTGAGTGATATTTCTGTTGTTTGTTTCCTGACGTATTTCCTGAAAAATTTCTTGGCTTACTCCCAAAGTGTGATATTGAATTTTGTATCGACTTTGAACCCGGTACAAAACTCATTTCTAAAATCTCATATTGAATAGCTCCTATTGAACTTCAGGAGTTAAAAACCCAACTATAGAAGTTGGTACCTGAGCCTATATCTGGTGACTTCCTTTGCGGAATGCACTGAAGCCAAACTCTCCGTAGGGGATGCCATATTCGTACGATAGTAAACTGATAGGTGTCATTGTGACGTGCTATCCAAGGTTGGGATATGAGTCACAGTTGAGAGCAATCTAAGTCAGTAATCGAAGTACGTAGCTTTCTGGGCTTAGCTGGTTATTATCGGAGATTTGTGGAAGGATTTTCTCGAATCGCTACTCCGTTAACTCTGCTGACTCGGAAAGATTCAAAATTCGTATGGAGTGAGGAATGTGAGAAGAGTTTCCAAGAACTCAAGAGGAGACTCATTTCGGCACCTGTTCTGAAAATACCATCTGGTTCGGATGGATTTGTTATCTACAGCGATGCTTCAGGCAAAGGGTTAGGATGTGTTCTCATGCAACATGGGAAAGTCATAGCCTATGCCTCACGACAACTCAAAGAATATGAGAGGAATTATCCTACTCATGATTTGGAGTTGGCAGCAGTCGTTTTTGCGTTGAAGATCTGGAGACACTACCTGTATGGGGAGAAAGTGGAGATCTATACAGATCATAAAAGCCTCAAATATTTCTTCACCCAAAAGGAACTCAACATGCGGCAGCGACGTTGGCTCGAGCTGTTGAAAGATTACGATCATACCATCCAATATCATCTTGGAAAAGCAAACGTAGTAGCTGACGCATTGAGTAGAAGATCATATGTAGAAACGAGTGCGATGATGTCAAGTATGCGCGTAGAATCGACTTTAATCGATAAAGTTAAAGCTGCTCAAGCTACGGACACGGAGCTGATGCGTATGAAGAAGAAAGTGCAAGAAGGTGCTATTCCAGAAGCAAGAATCGATGAAGAAGGAATACTTCGAGTCAACTCCAGACTTTGTGTTCCTAACGATTTTGACTTGAAGCATAGAATAATGATGGAGGCACACAACACACCGTTTGCAATCCATCCTGGGAGTACCAAAATGTATCACGATCTTCGACATACATTTTGGTGGAGCAATATGAAAAGAGAGATCGCGGAGTTTATCTCGAGGTGTTTAACTTGTCAACGTGTAAAGGCGGAGCATCAAGTGCCAAAGGGTCCATTGCAACCACTTGAGATCCCGAAATGGAAGTGGGAACACATTACTATGGATTTTGTTACGGGTCTTCCCAAGGTTTCTCAAGGCATAGATGCGATTTGGGTTATTGTTGATAGATTAACCAAGTCCGCTCATTTCTTGCCGATACGTGAGACTTATTCCCTTGAACGTCTTGCTAGTATGTACGTGAACGAGATTGTGAGATTGCATGGCATGCCAGTATCCATAGTTTCGGATCGTGACCCAAGATTCACTTCACGATTTTGGGTTAGCTTGCAGAAAGCTATGGGCACGGATTTACGATTCAGTTCAGCATACCATCCTCAAACGGACGGACAATCAGAGAGGACTATTCAAACTCTTGAAGATCTATTAAGACTTTGTGTCCTAGATCTCAAAGGGAGTTGGGATAAGTACCTACCATTGGTGGAATTCTCCTACAACAACAGTTATCAGGCGAGCATAGGTGTGGCTCCATTCGAGGCGTTGTATGGAAGAAAATGTCGTTCTCCAGTATGCTGGGACGAGGTGGGTGAAGCAACATTGTTGGGACCAGAGTTGGTACGCATTACTACAGAGAAGATCCAAACGATTCGACAACGTATACAAACGGCACAGGATCGACAAAAGAGTTATGCGGATCTTCATCGGAAGGACGTGGAATTTAATATTGGGGATCATGTATTATTACGTGTTGCACCATGGAAGGGAGTTACAAGATTTGGGAAGAGAGGAAAGCTCAATCCAAGATTTGTTGGTCCATTTGAGATTCTTGAGCGAATAGGAAATGTGGCATATAGACTCGCATTACCTCCAAGCATGTCTCGTGTTCATAATATTTTTCACATATCTATGCTTCGTAAATATGTTAAAGACCCGAACCACATTATTGAGTTAGAACCAGACGAGATAGCTGAAGATTTAACGTACGAGGAGGTACCTGTTAAGATCTTGGATAGAAAAGAGCATGTCCTACGCACGAAGGTTATACCACAAGTTAAGGTTTTGTGGAGAAACCATGCTATTGAAGAAATGACCTGGGAGTTGGAATCAGAAATGAAAGCGAGGTATCCTCACCTTTTTGAAACATCAGGTACGTACGTCAATTTCGAGGACGAAATTTCATAAGGAGGGGAGGTTGTAAGACCCCAACTTATTAATGAATAAAATCAAATTTTCTCTAAATATTATTGTGAATAATAAGGGGTTAATTTGATATAATACTTTGGTTATGGGTGAAATGTGCAAATTTTGCAAAATAAGCAAGTGGTTATAAAATATTCATTTTGTCGGGGAATATTCGTTTGGTCGTGGAATATTCTTGCTGTCGGGGAATATTCGTACGACGGCGCAGCCTTGTGTGGGCCCCATAACGGAAAGCGATTGGATGAAGAAAATGACAAGTATAAGTTATTTATAAATAACGGCGTAGTTGTTACCGTTAATACTGTTGGAATACCCGGTGGTTAAAATACAGTAGCACACGGTATTGCACCAATTATTGATTCTTACGTAAGAAGGCACTACTCAATAATTGTTACAGTAGTTATTGTTCAATATTTTATTTTATTGATTCAATAATTATTGCATTGATATTTTATATTATTGTTGTTTCAATAATTGTTGCTGCACAGTATTTTCCATTATCAGATCAATAATTCATATTATTTGAATAATATTATTAGATAACATTATTGGCAATGTCTAGAAAGTTCTGTCTAAGGAGAGGTTTGGTCATCTAATTGCGCGCCAGTAAGGAGAAATCCTTATTGGAAAGCCCCCTCTTTCCTGGGAACGGCCTGGTTGTCATAAATGTGATTCTGTAATATTATTTGTGAATAATTAATTATTGATTCATATGATAAGGAAATATTTATTTTATGTGGATATAAATGAGGGATATATTTTTGTGGTTAAAAATGAAGGAGTTAATGTTGAGGTTTTTATCAGTATTTTTATCGGAATGGAGGTATTAAAAATAAATCAGGGTTTTTGAGAAATATTATGGGTGTTATAATTTTTAATCCGACCGTTGGATCGTGGTAATTTTTGGATATGTTATACATATATAAGTTGAGTATATGTCCACAAATTTTGAACCGTTAAAAATGAACGTATGATTTATTATGAATTTTACGAGATGACTGGTTCAGAATTTTCGGAGTTTATCATTTTGATGGAAAATTCTAGAATTGGTGGGCCCCACTTGTGGTTGGTGAAGAAATGTGCTGAATTATATTTCAAATGTGGTGGGTGGGAATAGTAGCAGGTAAAGCCATCAGGTTGCAGGTCAAACCTACTAAAATTTTCCTATAAATAGAGGGCTAAGTTAGAATTGAAAATCACACCAGAAACAAGTTTTCTCTCTTTCTCTCTCTAGATTATTGAGTGTATTTTGTGAGTATTTAGATACTTTGAGAGTTTCTATTCATCAGAGCAAGTTTCTTTCAGCCTTATACCGGTATTCCGACCAGAAGTACTGATATTTTGAGGTAAGGGATATTATTTTCTTCTTAAATGATATTATTTTCTTCAATATCATTATGCTGAAATATTGATATGAGTTTTTATCAAATTTGGAACTTTTTGTGTCGGGATTACTATTCACGTATACGTTACTATTCACGTATACGGTACTATTCACGAATACGGCACTATTCACCGAATTTTTTCTTTTTGTCCAAGATGTCTATTATGGTTACTATCTTTGATTGTATCCATGTTTTGATCTTTATTTTTGAATTCTGCTTCACAATTGATTATTATGAAGTATTATTGATCTTGGATAAACTGTTATACGAATCCCTACTATTTGTCCTTCTGTCTCATTGGATTCGTTCTCTTTAAGATATTTTTCATCATCCTCAGTCCTAAATGATGATATTAATGAATATCTTTGGCCTGTAGTGCAAAGATGTATGATTACTTGATGAATATCTTTGGCCTGTAGTGCAAAGATGAACAGGTGTTGAGATGAACATGACTGACAGATGATACAAATGAATATCTTTGGCCTGTAGTGCAAAGATGAATATTTGGATAAAGATGATTATTAATTGATGTTACAGGGATAAAATATTGATGATGGACTTTTAAATCTTAGAAGATAGTAGAATTCTTTCTCTACTTGACTCTTCTAATGGTTTGCTGTTTCCGCTGCAGTTGTTGATCTAAAACTTGTTGTCGATTATATTCTATCAGATTTTTCCCTGTTGAAGACTAACGATAATTTGTTGTATATTATCTTAGTCATAATATTCTTTACTGGGCTAGTTGAGCTCACCCTTTTCTTTTTTGTTCCATTTTTCTTCTCAGGAGGTGAGAACATAGCAGGATCTAGTCGGGGTATGGAGTGATGCTTCTAGAAAGATGTTTTAGCAGTCCTCACTATTTCTGTAAAATAGTGTTTGAATAATTGTAATGAGGATTTATTTGAGTGTGGATATTGTCTAGAGGACAATATTTGTATTTAAACTCACAGTATGTGTTGTCGTATTTTGCACGACAATTGTATTATTGAAGTTGTAGTTTGCTTTCTGTACCATGTATTTGGCGACTCAGAATGGGTGTTGTATACCTATTTTGGGGGCGTCACATCGTGAGCACCAAACCCGAGTTAAAGATAACCCGGATTTGGGGGCGTCACAACTATTACTTCAGGAATTCCTATTAACATGCAAGTAAAACTCTATTAGGTATTCCTTAGCGAGCCACGTTCAGTGAACTTATTCTCCAATAAGTACCTACATACTTGCTTTAATGTCTCCACACAAATGATCATGAGATCAATCATCCTCATCCAATGAGCAAGCAACGTATGCACCAATCTATTCGGATTCACTAATCCCCTTTTTAGTAATCCATTGATTGGGAACATTTTAGTTTTTAAGCTATCTAAGAATTTAGATCTCATTAGCATGATCTCATCCTGATTCTAAAAGCATTGCTTAAAGTTATGGGTTTATCACATATTGTTAAAACAGCATCATGTAGTTAATTAAATGCCTTAAATTAATAAATTTTTCTTTTATTAATAAATGAATAAGATTATTTATAAAGTATATATTTTATCATTATACGTGATTGACTTGTATGCATAATACTTTCATTCACACATAGTGCATTTGATTTCTTGTTCTATTACTTTAACTATGAAATAATTTAAAGTTCTTTTATTCATGAATTGTTTATGAGTCATGTCTCAACAATTTGTTTTGGCTAGACTAATAATTGATGAATCGTTATATTATTTAAACTAAGTTGTTATTGAAAGATTGATGCCATTTATTTCGGCTAGATCAATATTGAATTTATATGTTGAACTCATAGCATTTCCTTAAAAATAATCCAAACCATATTGTTGTGGTACAGACTCATGATGTAAGACTGAGATGAACAACCTTTATAAAAAAGAGAATTTTATTGTCGGGCATCCGACCCTTGTGCTATTTTTGAGTATTATGCATAATCACGGGTACAATGAGGCAGATCACTTCGTGTACTCGTAGAAGAAAGTGATTTAATCTTTACGGTTATCTGATACTCTTGAGGTAATTCAGTATTAATTAACTGATAATTTCTCTATTAGTTCTTGATCTATTTGTGATCAGTTAGCAAGAAATCTGAGAATATCCCATTTTATTGAATATTGTTGTAGTATAGCTAACTTTTCTTAATTAATTGAACATTACTGAATCTTCGAAACAATTTTACTCTTTCATTCTTGATATGTTATTCAGCTTGGAATTTAAGAAAATTCTTGTTATTGAAAATAATTTATTGTTCAGCTATTTCACAATCTTTTGAATATTGCTGAAATTCTAGAAAGTTAGACTCTTCTATATCTTTTATTGAATGCTTTAACTTGCGGAGTAAACTAGTTACTCACCCTTGCTTTAAATAAAACATTTCAGTTACAGTCGAGGTAGCCAAAGGTTCTAAGAAGGATAAAGGTAAAGCGAAGGTGACCGAGTAGAATCAATTGTTTAATGATAATTATTATGTTATGTTTTGGTGTAAGCCTTTTGTATTATAGGGCATGTAATGTTAAGATTAGTTAACCTGGGATGATGTTACAATTATGTATTTAAGGTATGTTTTTATTAAAGAAATGTAATGAATGATGTAATTTATAACGAATGGGCAGTTAGATGTGATATGTATGATGGATCGTGAGCACCAAACCCAAGGTTAGGAAACCCGAATTTGGCGGCGTCACAATATTAGTATTAAGTTACAATTCATTTGTGCCTATAAATAGGTCTCTTATTTTAGAGAGAAGGGAATGTATTAGATTAGTTTAGGTTAGGATAAGAGTAGATTAAATTACTTATTCATTGTGCGCTTGTTGCATGATCGTTAATTAAAGGGAATTTTCTTATTTTATTTATATTTCTTCTTCTTTATTTTAGTTAGTTTATTTATTTTCATGTCTAGTTAATTTATTTAATCTAGGATGAAAATGACATTAAATAATTATTCATGACAATATTTTCTATCTCTTCTATTATTTATGTTTTTATGTTTAGTTGATTTCGCCTTTATGTTTCTTTATTGAAATACCTTCGATTTATAATTCTTATACATTTTTTAAATTAATTAAGAGGTTTTGATAAATTATTGTTAGATATGAGTTTTTCATAATTCATACTTGCTCGAAAAAAGTTTGATGGGTTATAGTTAATTCTTAAATTTTCATAGTCTATGTTTGTCCTCGTTAATTATAAAATTACTAAATTAAAGTGAAGGGATATCAACACCATAATTAAGTTATAAAAATAGAAAATATTGGATTATTTGTTATGTTTATTGTTTAATGAATTCAGATCCCTAATTTGTTTTATTATTATTAGTTTTCATATTCTAGTTAGTTTAATTGTAGTTAATTAATTCTCCATCTTTATTTCTAATTCGTCTGAATTAGATATTAAGGATACATTAAAATTAATCTAGTCTTTGTAAGTTCGACATGTACTTGTCAGTTCTTCAATTTGACACTGTTCACTTATAGTTACATATGTTTATCACAACAAGTTTTTGGTCCCGCTACCGGGGGTTAAATTTACTTTTATATTCTTTAATTTTTATTTATTCGAATTATTTTTTATGTTTTATTTTTTATTTCTAATTTTTTTTATTTTTCAGGATCATCGAAGCAGATGAACAATGCGGAAAGACAAAATTATTACTGCGTTTTTCCTGTTATTTTGTATCTCAACTTAAAAAAATATCTTAGTTATTTTTATTATTAGTTAGAAAACTAATTGCCGCATTCATGCATTCACTCACATAGAACACATCATGTTTAGGTTTTTATTTTATTTTTATTTTTGTCAAATTTAACTGTGGTGATTGTTGGAAGATTGAGGTACGTTAAATTTATCATTCTTTTGTAATTTACATTATTTTAGGGTACTTTATTTGTTTACAGTTTTTTTTATTTTATTTGTGCATTTTTATCTTTAATCTAACATTAAGGACAAAAACTTGTAACAAGATAAGGTGATAATTTCATCACCCTTCCTTGGCCCACAAACCACCCATTCATTTTGCATAACATTTCCTTAGTAAAATCAAGTAGACGTTGGTCCCTAAGAATTTTGAGCTCAATTAGGAGAATGGACTCCAAGAGGAGGCTAAATTTTAAATTAATTAAACTATTGGTGTCTAGTCAAGTGGTTCGAAAGGCAAATGTCTAAAGAATGTGTGGTTATTCAATTAGTCAACGTATCCACGGAGAGACTCCCACCGTTCTTATACTTACCTGGCTAATGGTGTGATTAATTTCAAATTTTGTGAACCTTAAGGTGTAACTTGGAACAGTTAGGAGATGTCTATATTGTAAGGCCCCAACTTTTTATAAATGAAGATTTAATTTTCTCTAATTATTATTTTAAAATAGTAAAGGGGTTGATTTGATTATTGTGGTTAGTTATGGGTAAAATGCGCAAATATTTTTAAATAAGCAAGTGGTTATAAAATACTCATTGTTGTCGAAAAATATTCGTTTGGTCGTGAAATATTCTTGCTGTCGGAGAATATTCGTACGATGGCGCAACCTTGTGTGGGCCCCATAACGGAAAGCGATTGGATGAAGAAAACGACAAGTATAAGTTGTTTATAAATAATGGCGTAGTTGTTACCGTTAATACTGTTACAATACCCGGTGGTTAAAATACAGTAATACGCGTTGTTGCACAGTAGCACACGGTATTGCACCAATTATTGATTCTTACGTATGAAGGTACTACTGAATAATTGTTACAGTAGTTACTATTCAATATTTTATTTTATTGATTCAATAATTGCTACGTTGATATTTTATATTATTGTTGTTTCAATAATTATCACTACATAGTATTTTCATTATCGGATCAATAATTCATATTATCTGAATAATATTATTAGATAACATTATTGGCAATGTCTAGAAAGTTCTGTCTAAGGAGAGGTTTGGTCACTTAATTGCACGCCAGTAAGGAGAGATCTTTATTGGAAAGCCCCCTCTTTCCTGGGAACGGTCTGGTTGCCAGTATTGTGATTCTGTAATATTATTTGTGAATAATTAATTATTGATTTATACGATGAGAAAAATATTCATTTTATGTGGATATAGATGGAGAAAATTTTTTAAAGTGACAATTGTTGAAAATCGATATTTTATCTTTTCTGATAAAATAATATTTTATTATATTATTATAATATAATAATGATGATATTTTTACAATGAATGTGGGATATATGAGTATATAAGGAGAAAGAGTATTTTTGTTACAAAAGTTGTTGAAAACATGTTAAACATGTTTGTGGGCCCATTTCTTGACTGAAATTTGATTATAGCTTGTAAATCACCCGTTTATGGATTTCAGTCAATTTCTGTTTGGAATTTGGAAAAACTTTCTACTGCAAAGTTGTAGAGAATTGAATTTCCTATAAAAACTCTCGAGATTCGAATTTTCTGACAAAAGGGCTATTTATTATGAATTATTGAAGTTCCGAAGTTATGAAATAATTGATTTTTGGAAGTTTTAATTATGTTTATCAAGAAAAACGTTTTTTGTTTGTTTTGTGGGCATCTTTATCATGTGCAAGGTGGCTGGGATCAGTTGATAAGTGGGCGTAAGAAATTGTAATATAAATAATATTATTTTATTAAATTTTCTGCTTTGGTATTCTAAGCATTTTCCTATAAATAGGGTGCTTCTGTTAGAATTAAAAATCACACCAGAAACTAAAGATTTCTCTCTCTTTCTCTCTCTATAATATCGAGCGTATTTTTGTGAGTATTTTAATACTTTAAGTATTGCTATACGGTGCAAGTTCCTTCAGCACTATATCTTGTATTCCAGTCAGAAGTACTGTCTTTTCGAGGTAAGGGATGTTATTTTTTTTATAAATGATATTATTTTTTTAATATCATTATGCCGGAATATTGGTAAAATTTTTCTTGTGAAATTCTTATCTTTTCATGTCGGAGTTACTATTCACGAGTTACTATTTACGAGTTACTATTTACGAGTTACTATTCACGAGTTACTATTTACGAGTTACTATTCACGAGTTACTATTCACAAAGCATAATGATTTTTCTTGTAAAATTTCTACCTTGTAGTGTCGAAATTACTATTCACGTATACGACACTATTCACGTATACGACACTATTCACGAATACGGCACTATTCACAGAAAAATTAAATTTTCTTTTCTGTGTCTAATATTGTGTGTTATGATTCCTATCTTTGATTGGATCTATGTTTTGATCATTTTTGAATTTTACTCCATTGTGGCTATTTATGAAGTATTTTTTTAAACATGGATAAACCGAAGTACGAATCCTTACTATTTGTTCTTTTGTCTCACTGGATTCGTTTTCTTTAAAATATATTTTTTATCATCCTCAGTCCTAAATGATGATATTACTGAATATCTTTGGCCTGTAGTACAAAGATTAATGATTTTATGATGAATATCTTTGGCCCGTAGTGCAAAGATGAACAGGTGTTGAGATGAACATGACCGACTGATTAATATCTTTGGCCTGTAGTGCAAAGATGACTATTTGATTCAAGATGTATATTGATTGATGTTATAGGGATAAAATATCGATGATGGACTTTTAAATTCATAGATGATAGTAGATTTCATTATCTACTTAACTCTTCTAATGAATTGTTGTTTCCGCTACAGTTGTTGATCTAAAACTTATTGTCTATTGTATTCTATCAGATTTTTTTCCTGTTGAGGACTAACGATAATTTGTTCTATATTATCTTAGTCATAATATTCTTTACTGGGCTAGTTGAGCTCACCCTTTTCCTTTTTGTTCCATTTTTCTTCTCAGGAGGCGAGAATGTAGCAGGTACTATTCAGGGTATGGAATGATGGTTCAAGATAGTTAGTTTAGTAGTCCTCACTATTTTGTAAGATAGTGTATCAATAAGTATAATGAAGACTTATTTGAGTATGAATACTGTCTAAATGACAATATTTGTATTTAAACTCACAGTATATGTGTTGTCGTATTTTGCACGACAATTGTAATAATAAAGTTGTAGTTATTTCTGTACCATGTATTTGGCGACTCAGAATGGGTTGGGTGGAATGAACCTATTTTGGGGGCGTTACAGTTGGTATCAGAGCTTAGAGATATGATCTCTGGTGGAGATCGAGGAATAGAACTAGGAGGGGAGAGACGAGTAAATCCTTCGCTAGTGTGTCCTACCTAAGCTTATTTGTTGGTTGGTCGGAATATTGAGATATTATGTGATATGTTAATTTCTTAAATTAACCCTGGTTTTATGACAGTATTTGAGAATGACAACTGAGAATGTTAACAGTAGAGTAAATGAGACCATGTAGACACCTTTACTCACCAATCAGGAGAACGTGCAACAGGACGACAATGTTCCTCCTGTAAACAACACCACTGAGCAGATGACGAACGATGGTATGTTTAGGAACTTTCTAGAATTCATGGAAAACCAAACGAGAAAGACTACTGTTCAAAATGCAGGTGGAAACACTGGCAACTCACGGATGGTCACCGTTAAGCAGTTCAAGGAGTTAGGACCGCCGGAGTTATTGGGAAAGCCAGAACCACTTACGGCAGAGACGTGGATAAAGCATATTACTAAGATATTTGATGTCTTGTGATGCTCAGAGGAGCAAAAGGTTCCTTTCGCCACTTTCATGTTACGAGGAGAGGCAAATTATTGGTGGGAATCCGTAAAGCGTACCCAGCCAGCCGCACTCAGCATGTCTTGGGAAACATTTCAGAAATTATTCAATGACAAGTACTTTCCTGAAAGTATTCGTCATATGAAGGAGGTAGAGTTTATTAGACTAGAACAGAACAACATGACGGTGTCCTAGTACGAGGCAAAGTTCGCGGAGTTATCCAGGTTTGCACCTCATTTGGTGGAGAATGAGGAACGTAAGACGCGGATGTTTTTGAGAGGTTTGAAACCCGACACATGTCAATATCTCATTTCTCATAAATTTTCTCTATATTCAGATGTTGTGAATAGGGCTCAGTTATTGGAGCGCGATAATGAGTCTGCTCAATCGAAGAATAACGACCTACAACTCGATGATAATCATATCGATGGCAACAGTCATCAGAACAAGGATAACCATCGTGGAGGAAATTATCGTGCCAAAAATGGTAACCACTTCGGTGGTAATCATGGCCAAGATAATAAAAGAAATAACTCAAGTGGAAATTTCAAGAAGAGAAAGAAGAGAAGATTTAACGATGACGGGGAGATGTCAGCAGCAGCACCAGCACCAGCAACAAATTCTAGGGGAGGAGAACGACCGCCAGTTAGATGCTACAAATGCGGGGAGGAGGGACATATAAGTCCAAACTGTTTACAACCTTTCAAGGTATGTTTTAGTTGTGGAAAGGACGGTCATATAGCTCGAGATTGTCCTGTAGCGAAACCAAGTCCAGCGGGGATGGTGACTCCAAAGGCTGTCCCGGACAAGTCAAAGTCAACGGTCCCTGGGAAGAGCGTTTGTTGTGACTGGTCAGAATACGAGGAACCCGAACGAAGTTAGCACGGGTTAGTTAATTATAAATTCTTACGAAGTTTATACCTTATTAGATACCGGTTCTACCCATTCATTTATCTCTCCTGCTTATACTCAACGTTTAAACTTGACTCCAGAAAGAATTAGACTTTGACTTATCTGTTGAAACTCCGTTATGAGAAACTTTCATTACATCCACTGTTTATAAATCTTGTTTGATCTAAGTTGGCACCATCACATTACCTGTTGACCTTATTTCTTTAAAGATACTTGCTTTTGATGTGACTTTAGCGATTGATTGATTAACTACTCATCATGTCAAAATTGATTACTTTCGTAAGGTTGTTAGTTTACATATTCTTAAGCAACTTGTTATTTGAATTCAAGCAACCAAACCACTAAAGTCAATCATTGTCATATCAAGCCATAAAGCCATTTGTTTATTGAAAAACGGATGTCAAGTTTTCTTAGCCCATGTTATGGACTTGAACAAAAATACGTCAGATTTGAATAATATTTCTATTGTTAGTAAATTTCCTAATGTATTTCCTGAAGAATTTCTTGGCTTACTCCCAAAGTGTGATATTGAATTTTGTATCGACTTTGAACCCGGTACAAAACCCATTTCTAAAATCTCATATCGAATGGCTCCTATTGAACTTCAGGAGTTAAAAATTCAACTATAGAATTTGGTACCCGAGCCTTTATCTGGTGACTTCTTTTGTGGATTACACCGAAGCCAGACTCTCTGTAGGGGACGCCATATTTGTGTGGTAGTAAACTGATAGGTGTCATTGTGACATGCTATCTAAGATTGGGATATGAGTCACAGTTGAAAGCAACCTAAGTCAGTAATCGAAATACGTAGCTTTCTAGGCTTAGTTGGTTATTACTGGAGATTCGTGGAAATATTTTCTCGAATAGCAACTCCATTAACTCAGCTGACTCGTAGAGATACAAAATTCAAATGGAGAAAGGAATGTGGGAAGAGCTTCGAATAACTCAAGAGGAAACTCATTTTGGCACCTGTTCTAACCATACCATCCTGGAAAAACGAACGTGGTAGCTAACGTGTTGAGTAAAAAATCGTATGTGGTTACGAATGCGATGTTTTTAACAAAAAGACCCATTTTGTACGACTTACAGAAGATGGAGATAGAGTTAAAGATTTCAAGAATCTGCGTGAAGATAACGAATATACGATTAAAATCGACTTTAATCGATAAAGTTAAAACCGCTCAAGCTACACACCGGAGCTGATGAATATGAAGAAGGAGGTGCAAGAAGTTGTTATTCCAAAAGCGAGAATCGGTGATGTGAGGAAAGCTTAAACCTTCGATTTATTAGTCCATTTGAAATCCTCGATCGAATAGGAACTGTGGCCTATAGACTCGTTTTACCGCCAAGTATGTCGCGTGTTCATAACATTTTTCGCGTATCGATGTTACGTAAATATGTGGACGACCCGAACCACATTATTAAGTTAGAACCAGACGAGATAGCAGAAGATTTAACGTACGAGGAGGTACCAGTCAAGATCTTGGATGGGAAGGAGCATGTCTTACGCATGTCAATTTTGAGGACGAAATTTCATAAGGAGGAGAGGTTGTAAGGCCCCAATTTTTATAAATGAAGATTTAATTTTCTCTAATTATTATTTTAAAATAGTAAAGGGGTTGATTTGATTATTGTGGTTAGTTATGGTTAAAATGCGCAAATATTTTTAAATAAGCAAGTGGTTATAAAATACTCATTGTTGTCGGAGAATATTCGTTTGGTCGTGGAATATTCTTGATGTCGGGGAATATTCGTACGACGGCGCAGCCTTGTGTAGGCCCCATAACGGAAAGCGATTGGATGAAGAAAACGACAAGTATAAGTTATTTAGAAATAACGGCGTAGTTGTTACCGTTAATACTGTTACAATACCCGGTGGTTAAAACACAGTAATACGCGTTGTTGCACAGTAGCACACGGTATTGCACTAATTATTGATTCTTACGTAAGAAGACACTACTCAATAATTGTTACAGTAGTTACTGTTCAATATTTTATTTTATTGATTCAATAATTGCTACGTTGATATTTTATATTATTGTTGTTTCAATAATTGTCACTACATAGTATTTTCATTATCGGATCAATAATTCATATTATCTGAATAATATTATTAGATAACATTATTGACAATGTCTAGAAAGTTCTGTCTAAGGAGAGGTTTGGTCACCTAATTGCGCGCCAGTAAGGAGAGATCTTTATTGGAAAGCCCCATCTTTCCTAGGAACGGCCTGGTTGCCCGTATTGTGATTCTATAATATTATTTGTGAATAATTAATTATTGATTTATATGATGAGGAAAATATTCATTTTATATGGATATAGATGGAGAAAATTTTTTAAAGTGACAATTGTTGAAAATTGATATTTTATCTTTTCTAATAAAATAATATTTTATTATATTATTATAATATAATAACGATGATATTTTTACAATGAATGTGGGATATATGAGTATATGAAGAGAAAGAGTATTTTTGTTACAAAAGTTGTTTAAAACATGTTAAACATGTCTGTGGGCCCATTTCTTGACTGAAATTTGATTATAGCCTGTAAAATCGTCCGTTTATGGATTTCGGTCAATTTCTGTTTGAAATTTGGAAAAACTTTCTTCTGCAAAGTTGTAGAGAATTGAATTTCCTATACAAACTCGTAAGATTCGAATTTTATGATAAAAGAGCTATTTATTATGAATTATTGAAGTTCCGAAGTTCTGAAATAATTGATTTTTGGAAGTTTTAATTATGTTTATCAAGAAAAACGTTTTTTGTTTGTTTTGTGGGCATCTTTATCATGTGCAAGGTGGCTGGGATCAGGTGATAAGTGGGCGTAAGAAATTGTAATATAAATAATATTATTTTATTAAATTTTCTGCTTTGGTGTTCTAAGCATTTTCTTATAAATAGGGTGCTTAGGTTAGAATTGAAAATCACACCAGAAACTAAAGATTTCTCTCTCTATAATATCGATCGTATTTTTGTGAGTATTTTAATTCTTTGAGTATTGCTATACTGTGCAAATTCCTTCAGAACTATATCTTGTATTCCAGTCAGAAGTACTGTCTTTTCGATCTAAGGGATGTTATTTTTTTTATAAATGATATTATTTTTTCAATATCATTATGCCGGAATATTGGTAAGATTTTTCTTGTGAAATTCTTATCTTTTCATGTCGGAGTTACTATTCATAAGTTACTATTCACGAGTTACTATTCATGAGTTACTATTCACGAGTTACTATTCACAAAGCATGATAATTTTTCTTGTGAAATTTCTTCCTCGTAGTGTCGGGATTACTATTCACGTATACGGCACTATTCACGAATACGGCACTATACACAGAAAAATTAAATTTTTTTTTTGTGTCCAATATTGTCTGTTATGGTTCCTATCTTTGATTGGATCTATGTTTTGATCATTTTTGAATTTTACTCTATTGTGGCTATTTATGAAGTATTTTTTTAAACATGGATAAACCGAAGTACGAATTCTTACTATTTGTTCTTTTGTCTCGCTGGATTCGTTTTCTAAATGATGATATTACTGATATCTTTGGCCTGTAGTACAAAGATTAATGATTTTATGATGAATATCTTCGGCCCGTAGTGCAAAGATGAACAGGTGTTGAGATGAACATGACCGACTGATTAATATCTTTGGCCTGTAGTGCAAAGATGACTATTTGATTCAAGATGTATATTGATTGATGTTATAGGGATAAAATATTGATGATGGACTTTTAAATTCATAGATGATAGTAGATTTCATTCTCTACTTAACTCTTCTAATGAATTGTTGTTTCCGCTGCAGTTGTTGATCTAAAACTTGTTGTCTATTGTATTCTATCAGATTTTTTTTCTGTTGAGGACTAACGATAATTTGTTCTATATTATCTTAGTCATAATATTCTTTACTGGGCTAATTGAGCTCACCTTTTTCCTTTTTGTTTCATTTTTCTTCTCAGGAGGCGAGAATATAGTGAGTACTATTCGGGATATGGAATGATGGTTCAAGATAGTTATTTCAGTAGTCCTCACTATTTTGTAAGATAGTGTATCAATAACTATAATGAAGACTTATTTGAGTATGAATATTGTCTAGATGACAATATTTGTATTTAAACTCACAGTATATGTATTGTCGTATTTTGCACTACAATTATAATAATAAAGTTGTAGTTGTTTCTGTACCATGTATTTGGCGACTCAGAATAGGTTGGGTGGAATGAACTTATTTTGGGGGCGTCACATATATTTTATTTAGGTTAACCGTAAAATTAGGATTTTTCTTTTATTTATTTGTTTATTTATTTATTTTGTGATTTGTGGAAAGATGGACTCTTATAGTAGTTGGAATAATAATTTTGCTTGGAATCAAGAACCCTATGAAAATTTTAATGCACACCATGTCAATCTTTTTTCAAATGAAGAAGAGGAAAGACTTAGTAAATTAAAGAAAACTATGGAAGTTTTAATGAAAAATTAATTTAACACGAATCAAGCTATATCTCATCTAGAAATTCAAATGACTCGATTAGCCACCATAATAAATGAACAAGAGGTGGGCGAATTTTCTAGTAACTCTGTGGTTAATTTTGAAAATCGTGATGGTTGTGGAAATGATGAGGAAGATAAAATTTTGTATTTAATTCTATATGGTTTGATTCAAGCGAATTTGAGGAGTTTAAAAATTATTAGTCTATGCGTAAAATTGATCATGTCACATTTAATCAGTCAGTTGAAAAAGTTTATAAGCCTATAGCTCCATACCCTAAAAGACTTATTCCTAGAAAACCACCTAGTGATTTTTTTGGACCAACCCAATAAAGGAAACATGATCCAAGAGTTGTTCATGACCCAAGAAATAATTGAAAATAGACTCTTGATTGAAAAAGATCCAATTGATTTTTTCTTAAATCACCTTAATAAAAAAATTGGAATGAATCTGAATATTTAGATAAGGTCAATGAGATGTTGAGATCCACTACACATAAGTTAACTAAACTAGAACATGCATTTGAACCAATTCTGCCATCTTTTGAACATGTTAGTGAAAGTTTTCTCAAGGTCAAATCTAAATACATTTCTGACGAAAATTCTAACTATTTTCAATTTCCTAGACCTCCTGAAAATCATGAAAAGTTCACACTCAATTACCCATCTGTATCATTCATTTTCAGTCACATACTTTTTAGAATGATGAAATTTGTAGGTTTATACATTTGTTTTCTTTTTCACCGCATTTATTGTAGCACTACGACCCCGCATACAAGGTACATTAATTCTTTCATATCTTTGTTATCTCTTTTTTTTTATTTGTATACATTGAGGACAATGCATGATTTAGGTATGGGGAGTTTGTTTGTATTATTTTATTAGTTTTTTTTAGGAAAATATATGAAAAAAATACAAAAATTGAAAAAATTAAAAAATTTGTTTTATTTTTTATGGATTGAATTGATTCTAATAAGAATCTGTGGTGCAAAAACTTTAAGTAGGATTAAAATATTTAGACCTCTTGAACCTTTGATTAGATACAAAATCTTAGTTTGAAACACCATCTTGAGTAAAATAAAGTTAATATGCATTTTTACACTACACATTTGTACTAATTCTTAGTTGTGGGTATAAACTATGATTCGAGGAAATTAAAAAAAAAGAAAAAATTGAATAAAAGAGAAAAAAAGTTGAATAAAAGAAATAAATACATGCTTCAATGTCCATTGAACGAAATAATTGGATATCCAAGCCTCAGGAAGCATCGATATTCACGTTGAAAAGTGTGATGAATATAAGCAGTTTGACTAGTCTAGTTTCGCGGTCTTTATTACTCGAGTAAGTAAGCTCTTAGGAATGTCTCTACACCTAGTGCCCTAAAGTCAACTGATTTGAGAGTCATTTGTCCAACGCTCGTTACATTGGTAACTCTGAAATTTAAAGCTTAAGAAAACGACCTTGCACAAGTCAAGAAAAAAATTTCAAAAAATCAAAAAAAATAAGAAAAAAATGAAAAACAAGAAAAAACTAAAAGAAAAATGAGTTTGATTGATTTTCATGGTAAAAATCCCTACTAAGAGTTACATCACGTACATATGCATGCATCACATGGAATTAATTTAATGGAGGATGATGTCTAGAATGAAAATTGAGTATTTTTGATAAGGTGATAATGTGATTATAAATTTAATTTTGCTTATGTATAATGCCCATGTATAGTTAATAGTTTTCTTTCAATTTCATAATTGGTTAAACTCAAAAGATTTTATTTTAAATTTTGAATTTTGTGGGTATACTCATTGCAAACCCTCACGAGACACAACTCGTCCACTTGGAGTAATCTTGGGATTTAAAGGTTTGTTACACATGCTAAATGTAATCGTGTTTCCTACGACAATGGGGTAGTATAATTTTTGTTTTATTTTATTTTCTTTTTATTTTACTCGAGAACGAGCAAAAGATAGATATGGGAGTATTTGATAGACACATAATTCATACATTTTAATATTTTAATATTTATTATTTTATATGTTTATTTTATTTAACTAATACATTTTATTTGGTCATTTTATAAGATTTACCTTATTTATCTTGGTGAATAAGTAAAAGATAATTGTTCCAACTTTTACAGATGGAAAATAACTTTTAAGAGATTATCATATAAAGATTGAAGTATAGAAGGAAAGAAGATGATAGAAAGGAACACTACAAGGAAAAAGCCTAATTCCGATGGAATTTTCCCTCGCAATTAAGCCTATTCAGTCGTAAATAGAGTATTTCCGACGAAATATTCCGTCGGAACTTTAGTCGTATATATACACGTCGAAGATAAGATCCGCCAAAAATTTCATCGAATCTATCATATCTTCGACGAATTTATCTCCGACGAAATTGCGTCGGACATAAGACATCTACAACTGAATAAGTAGGATGAAACTTTTCGTCGAGTATAATAGACCTTATTTCCGACGGACCTATTCCCTCGGAAGTAACCTATCTCCGACAGAAGATTAAAATAAATCGATATTTATTAAAATTGCCTTATTATTAACTTCTACGATTTTTTCGTCGGAGATATATTATTTCCGACGGACATATTCCCTCGGAAGTAACTTATTTTCGACTGAAAATTAAAATATCCCAGTATTTATTGAAAATTGGGTGCTTATTAAATCCGACGGAAAGTCCGTCGGAACTACCTTATTCCGTTGGACTTAACTGTATTTGTTTTAATGCAGTTTTGAAACGTTCAGGTGTTTAAACCCACTTATATACTTGTAACCTGTCACAACCCAATACACAGTAATATAAAACTATAATTCATATTCAAATATTCAACGTAACGCTAAAACGTAATATCCACCAAAATGTAATCTTCAACGTACTCATTATCATTCACATACATTCACATTCAAATATCCACCAAAAAGTAATCTTCAACTCATTATCATCAACACTACTGAGTTAACCAATTACAAATATAAGCTAATGTTCCATAAATGATAAACAATATAATTTACAATACTTGTACAGACGCAATTAGACACTACAATATATACAAAAGTTCTACAATAACATGAATACAAATGAACTATAAACTAGTAAAAGTATCATCATCGGGCGGAGGTGAACGACGCTGCTCTGGTGTATGGAAATCAGCGTCGTGCACCTGCTCATCATCGTCAGTCTGCTCCCCATCGCCACCCTGTTGATAGAATCAAAAATATAAATTATTAGTTCGTATATATATGTCAGAATTAAAAAGCTAGCCTTAATTAAAAAAATATAAACAATAAGAATAACTGAGTAGGTAGGGGTGGACGAAAAGCCTCCTCCAAAAGGGTAATCACCATCCGGAGCATCTCGGTGCTCCAAGCGTCGAACTGCTCCCGTGGTAATCCCGTACTCTCTGCAGAGGCCCCTGCTATAATATCCTGAGCAATCTGGTGAAGACGAGAACTGTAAGGCAACTGCTGACGCCGAAAGATCGAGTCGGTACGGAACCAATCCGACACGGCCCCTATCAGCCGCCGAAAGATATCATCATCCAAGCCAGCGCCCGAATGAGATGGTCCAACATGTGCTCTCAGACACTGGCGCTGGCTGGAGCCTATAAAGAGATACAAATTCAATTACTAATAATAATTTATATAATGTGATAAATTCGGATAATTTCGTGAAACATAATAAAATATTACCTCTAGGAAGTGTATATGCGGGTATCCTTGGCAGACCTAACACTCGATATCTACCGGTGCTGCTAGTAGGGGGATCCTGAGACGCGACCCATAGTCTTAGCTCCTCATCCTGATCTAATACAATATCGGGAAAAGGGGTGGCATAGTCTAACGGCTCAGAACCCCTCCTAATAGCCTCCAGCTCAGCTATACGCTCGTCCCGAAGCCTCTGAAATTGGTCTTGTAATGTATTCCGTATACGTATATTAATTATATCATTTTATTTACGATTAAATATTATTAAAAGCTAAATAGTAAGATGAGTTTTACCCGTATAGCTAAAGCTGCCTGAGACAAAGCACGATCGTCCTTAGGCGTATGGGCTCGATCCCAAAACTTTAGAATGGTAGGATCTCGGCCCAAGGTCCTCCTAAATGCCTAATAAAAATATTCATAAAATAGGTATTAAGTATTTGTGTGAGAACTTGATACCTAAATAACTAAATACAACGCACTTACCGTCTTCGCCTCCTCGAACGATTGAGAACCAGTGGTGTGTACCATCCGGAGCTGACCACAGTTCTTCTTCGCCTGCTCAGACATTTTCTTGGAGTCATCAACCTCCCAGTGCGCACACATAGCCTCCCAGGCTAAATCCGAGACTATGCGGGGCTAATGATCTTTGATGGTGGTCCCAGGTTGGTCCTCAACTGCTCGGGCTACCCTCTGTCGCATCTCATACAGTCAGCCAGAGTAATTCGCAGTGACATGATGCTCAGTCACATCGTCACCAGCTGACTGAGAGATGCTCGGATCAAATCGATAATAAACCTATAACAAAAGTTAATTTAAAATTAGAAACAATCACTACAAAAAATGGGGCTTTAGCAACAACCGATTTTCGTTGCTAAAGGTGCCAAATTTTGTTGCAAAAGGGTTTTGGCAACGACTTTACTGTCGTTGCGTCTTTCGTTGCGCAATGAGCGTTGCTAATTGTTTCGCAACTAACGTTTTTTTTTCGTTGCCAAAAGTAATACATTTTGCAATGAAATTTAGCTTTCATACAGAGACATCGATCCTTTAGCAACAAAATATATTGTTGCAGAATAATTAAAATTTTGTTGCTAAAAACCCCATTTTGTTGCAAAAGCCTGCTAATTGGCAACGGAATGAACTTTTTTTTTGCAATGACCATACATTTTCGTTGCAATTGACACCATTTTGCAACTACATTTTTCGTTGCAGTAAATTATGAAAATTGTTGCATAAGCTTACTTTCGTTGCGGAATGTAAACTTTTTAGCAACGATTTTTGTTGCTGATTATATTATTTGGCAACGACATTACGCTGAATCAGCAACGAAAATGTTTGTTGCTGGTTATTTTTCAATAGCAACGAAAGTCGTCGATTAGCAACGACATTATATGTTGTCGTTTCTTTATATGTGCAACGAAAGTTGATATGATTTGCAACAATAAAAAATGTTGCCTTTTATGTTAGTGTTAGCAATAATATCCTCTCTGTTGTTATTAGGTTAATTTTTCGTTGCCAAATATTATATTTTTAATGCCATTAGCAACGAAAATTTGGTGCTAAATGTATAAAAAATTGTTGCTATATTAAAACTTATCCAATGCTTTGGTAACGAATTATATTATTGCCAAATCAAAATTTGATATTCTTTTTGTGTACCTGGCTGGCTCAATGTCCCTATAGCAAATAATGACAAAAATACAAAAAACTAAAATATTATTAACTTAATAAAATCATCCACTACATAATCATTCATTATCTTTACAATTAACCATCTAAAGCTACCACAATTCTTCAATCAAAGTATATATCTACATATATAGATATAGTACACTTCATAATTTCATCCATTGTCTTCCGTAAACGTCGCACAGAAATTTGATACCCAGCATTGTAAGGCAGGTCGTAGAAGCAGTCTTCCTGCACATATTTAAAAATAATAGCAAGTCAGGAAAATGAAGCAAATAGGTCACCAGATGCACTTAGTATTTATAGGTTGTTACCTTGCCTTGTGCCTTTTTGCTGTGATTGTTGAGATTTGAAATTTCTCCATTCTAAGCTAATAACCTGAAAGTTAAAACAGTCGTTAATCATTAGTAATTAGATCTTATTTCTTGTATGAGATAACTAGGAATTAGCACTACTATCAAATTACTGACCATTTCTCCAAATTCAGGGGATGGACCATACCATTTGGGAACTTCTTGAGGTGGTTCTATGTAAGCAGCATTGGTGGTCATACCTAGAGTAATTGCTGATATGCTCTCATTATTGTAGGAAACTAATTTGGAGCGAAACGTTAAAAGAAAAGCTACTGCTATTGAAAAAGCATCCCAATGACCATAACGGGAATGCATTCTAGCCTTGAATGGGGCATCCATTCTACAAAATAAAATTATGTGTTAGGTTGTTCTTGCCTTGAATGTTATTGAGGATGAAAAAGTAGAAAGCAACAACTCTGTCTCTCCTTTTACTTTAATTGGAGAATAAAAAGCAAATAATTAAAGCTAATTAATAACATAAGAACATGAGGTATTCATTGTTTGAATCATGAATAGGTCCACACTTAATATAGAAATGAAATTTGTAAAGCATAAGAACAACTTGCATATGACATAGTATGTAATAATATAAGAATAGTAGAGAAGGAAAAGATTCTACTAGAACCACATAATTCTGGAGCTCTATACCATCTTAGAGAAAAAAGAACCACATAATTCTGGAGCTCTATACCATCTTGTAGCAACATAATCCTATAAAATATCAGTGTAAAAGTTAATAATGACTCATAAATTGATTTCGTCATCCTAATACAACTATGTAGTAATTAATATAATATGCTTAACTTACGTGGAACTCCCGCAAGACGGTCTGCATAAAAGTGGTATCGTACCGCGCATACTGACTGAACCGCATGCACCCTCTCGGGAGATGCGTTAAACAGATCACGTGTAGGGTGTGCTTAGCTACCGGGTCTAGTATACTACAGAAAAAAGTATAACAATATGTGTTATGTGAATTGTAATATCTGAAATTAATATTATCAATATATTAACACTTACTGCTGGGAAGCGACATCCACCGGTACTGTAAGTGGCACTGCCGGCGAACGACCAAAGATACTGAGGTTCGTCCCTCGGTGTTGTCGACGAGGTGCATCTGTAATAATTGTATTTAACTAAGTCAATAAACATTGTAACTAATGCAGCTTGAGATATATTTAAATCCTAGTTAAGATAACTTGCTTGCGCCTGAAGAAGAGCCACCATCGTGGCTACCGTCTCCAGTACCGGATCGCCCACCACCTCGGCAACCTCCACCGCTATATCTAGCCATGAATATCCTACTGCAATAAAAAAATTGGTAGATTATGAATATTAAGGTTTAACAATATGTGGTATGTATTAATATGAATGCTCATTTTCAATTACACACGTCATCAAACCCATCAGAATCAACGTGTATATCATTCTCGGATTCGGTATCTTCCTCATCCTCAGTTTCGACATCAGTTTCATCATCGTTATCATCCTCAACGACTACATAATCATTCATGTGTACGTTTGCCTCGACATTCTCATCGCCAGGTACGTCAATGACATCAGTACTCACCACATCTTCAGCATGGAACACTACGGCCAAAGGGTTGCTAACATCTTCTTGCAACGCCTCATCCATACCAAACATGTTATCAATATTAAATGAATTTGTTTTAGTAGTGACTATTATGTACCAGGGGCTTCGAGTATTTACGACAGTAGGAGCGTAATACACTTGAGTCGCTTGACTTGCAAACACGAACACGTCATAAGACTTTAACACCAACTTGATATCCACAGTTGTGATTCTATTACGATTAACTTTAACCCCCTTTTCAGTATTAAACCAGTTACACTTAAATGTAACTACCTTTTTGCCCCTGTGATAATTGAGCACAACCACATCCTGTAAATGGCCATAGTAATTGGACTCAGAATCTTGGTAGCAGCTTCCTAACACCACAACCCCAGAATTGACTAATGTGAGTTCATTCAAGTCATCTACTCTAAATCTGTACCCATTCACGATGCAACCAGGAAAAGAACTAACAACTTTGTAAGGTCCTTGGATGACATCTATAAAACGCTTAGAATTGTTCTCCGCTTCAACCCTTTTCTTAAACCACTATTAGAAATTAGCTATAGTGAATGTTTCCAATTCTGCTGCAGTAAAAGTTGGGTTAGAAGCATACGCTTCCTCTTCGAATGAACTACGAAATTAGTAAAATGTCTTTATCATATATAGATGACTACACTTGTAAATGGTACTAAATACCGCAAATAAGCTGAGACTTACGTGATGTATGTTGATACTTCGGGAATATTTAGAAGCATGTATGTTGATACAATCTTCAACTCTTTGTCGCTTAAGTAAGTCAGCGTCTCATAGCCAAATGGTTTAGCCAGATATGTGAATACAGCTAACTCATCATCAGCACGAGTCATTGGACCAACAACCTCATTCCTTCCTAAACGGTTGTGCTTCATTGAGACAACATCGTCAAAATACAATGAGCAGAAGTTGACAAGCTCTTTCCCTGTATAGCGTTCAGCAATAGAACCCTTTACACGAGCTTTGTTCTTGACCTTTTGTTTTAATCAACGCATATACCTAAGATAAATATACCGACAAATTGAAGTATTATTAATATGAGCAGGATAGAGCAATTAGCAGTTTATATTACCTCTCAAAAGGATACATCCACCGATATTGCACCGGTCCTCAAAGTTTGAGTTAATACGGTAGATGAATAGGCAGATGTTCCATCGAGTCAAAGAATCCTAGAGGGAAGATCATTTCGAGCTTGCAAATGGTAAGCACAATATTCTTCTCCATCTGCTCGACATCACTGTACTTAATTACAGTTGAGCAAATATCTCGAAAGAAATTTGAAAGTTCGGTCAATGCATCCAGAACTTTTCTGGATAACATCTCACGAAATGCAATTGGGATCAACTTCTGCATGAATACATGACAATCGTGACTCTTGAATCCAGAAATTTTTAATTACTCAACCTTACAACAACGTGTTATATTCGACGCATATCCACCTGAGAGCTTCAACCCACTAACCCACTTACACACGTCTTCAACTTGTTGCTTAGTAAGACAAAATGGAGCTTTAGGTTTCGTAGTATTAGGGTGAAGCCATAATTCTGGCCTAATGTTCAATGCCTCCAAATCTTTTCGAGCATTGTCATTGTCTTTGGTTTTACCACTCGCATCTAACACGGTGTAAAACAAGTTCTCGAAAATATTCTTTTCGGTATGCATGACATCTATACAATGACGAACTGAAAGTGTGCCCCAATACGACAACTCAAACCATATAGGCAAGTGTGTCTAATTATGAGTCTTCCCGTTGTAAGACCCCAACTTATTAATGAATAAAATCAAATTTTCTCTAATTATTATTATGAATAATAAGGTGTTAATTTGATATAATATTTTGGTTATGGGTGAAATGTGCAAATTTTACAAAATAAACAAGTGGTTATAGAATATTCATTTTATCGGGGAATATTCGCTTGGTCGTGGAATATTCTTTCTGTCGGGGAATATTCGTACGACGGCGCAACTATTTGTGGGCCCCATAACAGAAAACGATTGGATGAAGATAACGACAAAATTTGAGTTTTTATAAATAATGGCGTAGTTGTTACCATTAACACTGTTGGAATACCCGGTGGTTAAAATACAGTAATACGCGTGGTTGCACTGTAGCACACGAATTGCACAGTATTTTTGAATTATTGATTCTTACGAAGGAAGGCACTACTCAATAATTGTTACAGTAGTTACAGTTCAATATTTTATTTTATTGATTCCATAATTGCTGCATTGATATTTTATATTATTGTTGTTTCAATAATTGTCACTGCACAGTATTTTCCATTATCAGATCAATAATTCATATTATTTGAATAATATTATTAGATAGTATTATTGGCAATGTCTAGAAAGTTCTGTCTAAGAAGAGGTTTGGTCACCTAATTGCGCGTCAGTAAGGAGAAATCCTTATTGGAAAGCCCCCTCTTTCCTGGGAACGGCCTGGTTGTCATAAATGTGATTCTGTAATATTATTTATGAATAATTAATTATTGATTCATATGATAAGGAAATATTTATTTTATGTGGATATAAATGAGGGATATATTTTTGTGGTTAAAAATGAAGGAGTTAATGTTGAGGTTTTTATCAGTATTTTTGTCAGGATATAGGTATTAAAAATCAGGATTGTTGAGATATTTTGCGAGGGTTATAATTTTTAATCCGACCGTAGGATCGTGGTAATTTTTGGATATGTTATACATATATAAGTTGAGTATATGTACACAAATTTTGAACCGTTAAAAATGAACGTATGATTTATTATGAATTTTACGAGATGACTGGTTCAGAAATTGTTGAATTTTTGGAGTTTATCATTTTGGTAGAAAATTCTAGAATTGGTGGGCCCCACTCTTGGTTGGTGAAGAAATGTGCTGAGATTTTTATTCAAATGTGGTAGGCTTGAATAGTAGTAGGTAAAGCCATCAGGTTGCAGGTTAAGTCTGCTTCGGCGTGCTAACATTTTCCTATAAATAGAGGACTAAGTTAGAATTAAAAATCACACCAGAAATAAATTTTCTCTCTTTCTCTCTCTAGATTATTGAGTGTATTTTGTGAGTATTTAAATACTTTGAGAGTTTCTATTCATCAGAGCAAGTTTCCTTCAGCCTTATACCGATATTCCGACCAGAAGTACTGATATTTTGAGGTAAGAGATATTATTTTCTTCTTAAATGATATTATTTTTTTCAATATCATTATGCTAAAATATTGATATGAGTTTTTTTTATCAAATTTAAAACTTTTTGTGTCGGAGTTACTATTCACGTATACGACACTATTCACGAATATGGCACTATTTACCGAAAAATAAAATTTTCCCTTTTTGTCCAAGATGTCTATTATTTGATTGTATCCATGTTTTGAACTTTATTTTTGAATTCTGCTTTACAATTGATTATTATGAAGTATTATTGATCTTGGATAAACTGTTATACGAATCCCTACTATTTGTCCTTCTGTCTCACTGGATTCGTTTTCTTTAAGATATTTTTCATCATCCTCAGTCCTAAATGATGATATTACTGAATATCTTTGGCCTGTAGTGCAAAGATGTATGATTACCTGATGAATATCTTTGGTCTGTAGTGCAAAGATGAACAGGTGTTGAGATGAACATGATTGACTGGTGATACAAATGAATATCTTTGGCCTGTAGTGCAAAGATGAATATTTGGTTAAAGATGATTATTAATTGATGTTACTTGGATAAAATATTGATGATGGACTTTTAAATCTTAGAAGATAATAGAATTCATTCTCTACTTGACTCTTCTAATGGTTTGTTGTTTCCGCTGCAGTTGTTAATCTAAAACTTGTTGTTGATTATATTCTATCAGATTTTTCCCTGTTGAATACTAATGATAATTTGTTGTATATTATCTTAGTCATAATATTCTTTACTGGGCTAGTTGAGCTCACCCTTTTCCTTTTTGTTCCATTTTTCTTCTCAGGAGGTGAGAACATAGCAGGATCTAGTCGGGGTATGAAGTGATGGTTCTAGAAAGATGTTTTAGCAGTCCTCACTATTTCTGTAAAATAGTGTTTGAATAATTGTAATGAGGACTTATTTGAGTGTGGATATTGTCTAGCAGACAATATTTGTATTTAAACTCACAGTATGTGTTGTCGTATTTTGCACGACAATTGTATTATTGAAGTTGTAGTTTGCTTTTTGTACCATGCATTTGGCGACTCAGCAATGGGTGTTGTATACCTATTTTGGGGGCGTCACAGTTGGTATCAGAGCTTAGGGATATGATCCCTGGCTGAGATGTGAGACAAGAACTAGGAAGGGAGAGACGGGGAATTCCTTCGCTAGTATGACCTGACTAAGTTTATTTGGTGTTTATTTGGTCGGTCAGAGTATAAGGATAATATATGACATGACTATTAACCCTTGTTTTATGACAGTATTTAAGAATGGCAGCTGAGAACGTTAATAATGGAGTAAATCAGACCGTGGAGACACCTTTGATCACCACCCAGGAGAACGTGCAACAGGAAGGCAATATTCCTCCTGTAAACAACGTTACCGAGCAAACGATGAATGATGGAATGTTTAGAAGCTTTTTGCAGTTCATGCAAAATCAGACGAGGGAGACCCGTGTGCAGAATACCGGTGGAAATGATAACAACGCGCGGTTTGTCACAGCCAAGCAGTTTAAAGAATTGGGACCACCAGAATTTAAGGGAAAGCCGGATCCGATCATGGCAGAAACGTGGGTCAAGCAAATTACCAAGATATTCGATGTCTTGGGATGCACAGAGGAACAGAAGGTTCCATTCGCCACCTTTATGTTCCGCGGTGAGGCAGACTACTGGTGGGAGCCTGTGAAGCGTACCCAGCCTGGCGCACTTAACATGTCCTGGGAAACATTTCAGAAACTGTTCAATGACAAGTACTTTCCTGAAAGTATTTGTCATATGAAGGAGGTAGAGTTTATCAGACTAGAACAAAACAACATGACGGTGTCCCAGTACGAGCGCGAAGTTTGCAGAGTTATCCAGGTTTGCACCTCATTTGGGCGAAAATGAGGAATGAATGACAAGGATGTTTCTGAGAGGTCTAAAACTCGAGATTCGGCAATATCTTATCTCTCATAAATTTTCTTTATATTCAGATATTGTAAACAAGGCTCAATTATTAGAGCGTATGTGCAACTGAGGGACCACAACCAGGGTCATACCGGTGGCGGCAGTCATCGAAGCAATAAAAACCAGCAGGGAGGAAAACATTCGGACAAAAGCGGTAACCACTCTGGTGGTAATCGTGGCCGTGATAATAGAAGGAGCGAGTCGGGAGGAGATTTCAAGAAGAGAAGGTACAACAATGATAACGTGAAGACGTTAGGACAAACATCAACTGCTTTTAGGGGAGGAGAACGAGCACCGGTCGTTTGTTACAAATGCGGGAAGGAGGGACACATCAGTCCAAACTGCCCACAATAGTTCAAGGTATGTTATAACTGTGGAAAGGAAGGTCATATAGCTAAAGATTGTCTTGTTGCGAAACCAAGTTCAACGGGGATAGTGACTTCGAAGGTTGTTCCAGACAAGTCAAAGTCGGTGGTTCCTGGAAGGGCGTTTGTCGTGACTGCCCAAAATGCGAGGAACCTAAACGAGGTGATCACGGGTAAGCTAATCATAAACTCTTGTGAAGTTTATACCTTATTAGATACCGGTTCTACCCATTCTTTTATCTCTCCTGCTTGTGCTCAACGTTTAAATTTGACTCCGGAGAAATTAGACTTTGACCTATCTGTGGAGACTCCATTAGGAGAAACTTTTATTACATCTACAGTTTATAAATCTTGCTTAATCCAAGTTGGCACAATCACATTACATGTTAACCTTATCTCTTTAAAGATACTTGCTTTTGATGTGATTTTAAGAATTGATTGGTTAACTACTCATCATGCCAAAATTGATTGTTTTCGTAAGGTTGTTAGTTTTCATATTCCTAACCAACCTGTTATGCGAATTCAAGCAACCAAACCACTAAAATCAATCGATGACATATCAAGCCATAAAGCCATTCGTTTATTGAAGAACGGATGTCAAGCTTTCATAGCCCATGTTATGGACTTGAACAAAAACACGTCAGATTTGAATAATATTTATGTTGTTAGTGAATTTCCTGACGTATTTCCTGAAGAACTTCTCGGTCTACCCCCAGAACGTGAAGTTAAATTCTTTATTGATCTTGAACCTGGTACAAAGCCCATTTCTAAAACTCCATATCGAATGGCTCCTATTGAACTTTTTGGAGTTAAAGGTTCAACTATAGGAGTTGTTAGACATCGGTTTTATTCGTCCTATTACATCTCCTTGGGGTGCTCCTGTGTTATTCGTAAAGAAGAAAGACGAGAGTATGCGACTTTGTATCGACTATTGAGAATTGAATCATGTTACTATCAAGAATAGGTATCCGCTACCTCGCATTGATGACCTGTTTGACCAGTTGCAAGGAGCACAATTCTTTTCAAAGATCGATCTTCGTTCTGGATATCATCAGCTGAAGATTAAAACTGAGGATATTCCAAAGACTACCTTCAAAACTCGGTACGGGCATTATGAATTCTTAGTCATGTCTTTTGGATTGACTAATGCTCCTGCTGCCTTCATGGATATGATGAACCGTGTATTCAAAGAATATTTAGATCAGTTCGTTGTTGTCTTTATTGATGACATCCTCATTTATTCCAAAAGCCGTGAAGATCATGAGCGCCATTTGAAGCTGGTACTGCAAAGGCTTCGTGAAAATAAGCTATATGCCAAATTGAAGAAATGCGAGTTTTGGCTTGAGGAAGTAGCATTCCTTGGGCACGTGGTGTCAAAACATGGAGTATCTGTCGACCCGACGAAGATTGAAGCCATACAAAGTTGGGAGCAACCGAAGTCGGTGACCGAAGTACGTAGCTTTCTGGGCTTAGCTGGGTATTACCGGAGATTCGTGGAAGGATTTTCTAGAATCGCTACTCCGTTAACTCAGCTGACTCAGAAGGATACAAAATTCGGTTGGAGTGAGGATTGTGAGAAGAGTTTTCAAGAACTCAAGAGGAGACTCATTTTGGCACCTGTTCTGACAATACAATCTGGTTCGGATGGATTTGTTATCTACAGCGATGCTTCAGGTTAAGATGTGTTCTCATGCAACATGGGAAAGTCATAGCCTATGCCTCGCGACAACTCAAAGAATATGAGAGGAATTATCCTACTCATGATTTGGAGTTGGCAGCAGTCGTTTTTGCGTTGAAGATTTGGAGACACTACCTGTATGGGGAGAAAGTGGAGATCTATACGGATCATAAAAAGCCTCAAATATTTCTTCACCCAAAAGGAACTCAACATGCGGCAACAACGTTGGCTTGAGCTTTTGAAAGATTACGATCATACCATCCAATATCATCCTGGAAAAGCGAACGTAGTAGCTGACGCATTGAGTAGAAGATCATACGCGGGTACGAGTGCAATGGTGTTAACACAAAGGCCCATTTTGTATGATTTGCAAAGGATGGAGATAGAGATGAAGACTCCAAGTACCCACATAATGATATCAAATATACGAGTAGAACTGACTTTAATTGATAAAGTTAAAGCCGCTCAAGCTACGGACATGGAGTTGATGCGTTTGAAGAAAAAAGTGCAAGAAGGTGCTATTCCAGAAGCAAGAATCGATGAAGAAGGAATACTTCGAGTCAACTCCAGACTTTGTATTCCTAACGATTTTGACTTGAAGCATAGAATCATGTTGGAGGCACATAACACACCGTTTGCAATCCATCCTGGGAGTACCAAAATGTATCACGATCTTCGACATACATTTTGGTGGAGCAATATGAAAAGAGAGATCGCAGAGTTTATCTCGAGGTGTTTAACTTGTCAACGTGTAAAAGCGGAGCATCAAGTACCAAATGATCCATTGCAACCACTTGAGATTCCGAAATGGAAGTGGAAACACATTACTATGGATTTTGTTACGGGTCTTCCCAAGGTTTCTCAAGGCATAGATGCGATTTGGGTCATTGTTGATAGATTAACCAAGTCTGCTCATTTCTTACCTATACGTGAGACTTATTCCCTTGAACGTCTTGCTAGTATGTACGTGAATGAGATTGTGAGATTGCATGGCATGCCAGTATCCATAGTTTCGGATCGTGACCCAAGATTCACTTCATGATTTTGGGTTAGCTTGCAAAAAGCTATGGGCACGGATTTACGATTCAGTTCGGCATACCATCCTCAAACGGACGGACAATCAGAGAGGACTATTCAAACTCTTGAAGATCTATTAAGACTCTGTGTCCTAGATCTCAAAGGGAGTTGGGATAAGTACCTACCATTGGTGGAATTCTCCTACACAACAACAGTTATCAGGCGAGCATAGGTGTGGCTCCATTCGAGGTGTTGTATGGAAGAAAATGTCATTCTCCAGTATGCTGGGACGAGGTGGGTGAAGCAACATTGTTGGGGCCAGAGTTGGTACGCATGACTACAGAGAAGATCCAAACAATTTGACAACGTATACAAACGGCACAGGATCGACAAAAGAGTTATACGAATCTTCATCGGAAGGACGTGAAATTTAATATTGGGGATCATGTATGGTTACGTGTTGCACCATGGAAGGGAGTTATAAGATTTGGGAAGAGAGGAAAGCTCAATCCAAGATTTGTTAGTCCATTTGAGATTCTTGAGCGAATAGGAAATGTGGCCTATAGACTCGCATTACCTCTAAGTATGTCTCGTGTTCATAATATTTTTCACATATCTATGCTTCGTAAATATGTTAAAGACCCGAACCACATTATTGAGTTAGAACCAGACGAGATAGCCGAAGATTTAACGTACGAGGTGGTACCTGTTAAGATCTTGGATAGGAAAGACCATGTCTTACGCACGAAAGTTATACCACAAGTTAAGGTTTTGTGGAGAAACCATGCTATTGAAGAAATGACCTGGGAGTTAGAATCAGAAATGAAAGCGAGGTATCCCCACCTTTTCAAAACACCAGGTACGTATGTCAATTTCGAGGACGAAACTCCATAAGGAAAGGAGGTTGTAAGACCCCAACTTATTAATGAATAAAATCAAATTTTCTCTAATTATTATTGTGAATAATAAGGTGTTAATTTCATATAATATTTTGGTTATGGGTGAAATGTGCAAATTTTGCAAAATAAACAAGTGGTTATAAAATATTCATTTTGTCGGGGAATATTTGTTTGGTCGTGGAATATTCTTTCTGTCGGGGAATATTCGTACGACGGCGCAGCTATTTGTGGGCCCCATAACAGAAAACGATTGGATGAAGATAACGATAAAAATTGAGTTTCTATAAATAACGGCGTAGTTGTTACCGTTAACAATGTTGGAATACCCGGTGGTTAAAATACAGTAATACGCGTGGTTGCACTGTAGCACACGAATTGCACAGTATTTTTGAATTATTGATTCTTACGAAGGAAGGCACTACTCAATAATTGTTACAGTAGTTACAGTTCAATATTTTATTTTATTGATTCCATAATTGTTGCATTGATATTTTATAGTATTGTTGTTTCAATAATTGTCACTGCACAGTATTTTCCATTATCAGATCAATAATTCATATTATTTGAATAATATTATTAGATAACATTATTGGTAATGTCTATAAAGTTCTGTCTAAGGAGAGGTTTGGTCACCTAATTGCGCGCCAGTAAGGAGAAATCCTTATTTGAAAGCCCCCTCTTTCCTAGGAACGGCCTGGTTGTCATAAATGTGATTCTGTAATATTATTTATGAATAATTAATTATTGATTCATATGATAAGAAAATATTTATTTAATGTGGATATAAATAAGGGATATATTTTTGTGGTTAAAAATGAAGGAGTTAATGTTGAGGTTTTTATCAGTATTTTTGTCGGAATGGAGGTATTAAAAATTAGGGTTTTTGAGATATTTTGCGGGGGTTATAATTTTTAATCCGACCGTTGGATCGTGATAATTTTTGGATATGTTATACATATATAAGTTGAGTATATGTACACAAATTTTGAACCGTTAAAAATGAATGTATGATTTATTATGAATTTTACGAGATGACTGGTTCAGAAATTGTTGAATTTTCGGAGTTTATCATTTTGGTAAAAAATTCTAGAATTGGTGGGCCCCACTCTTGGTAGGTGAAGAAATGTGCTGAGATTTTTATTCAAATGTGGTAGGCTTGAATAGTAGCAGGTAAAGCCATCAGGTTGCAGGTTAAGTCTGCTTCGGTGTGCTAACATTTTCCTATAAATAGAGGGCTAAGTTAGAATTAAAAATCACACCAGAAACAAGTTTTCTCTCTTTTTCTCTCTAGATTATTGAGTGTATTTTGTGAGTATTTAGATACTTTGAGAGTTTCTATTCATCAGAGCAAGTTTCCTTCAGCCTTATACCGATATTCCGACCAGAAGTACTGATATTTTGAGGTAAGGGATATTATTTTCTTCTTAAATGATATTATTTTCTTCAATATCATTATGCTAAAATATTGATATGAATTTTTTATCAAATTTGAAACTTTTTGTGTCGGGGTTACTATTCACGTATATGGCACTATTCATGTATACGGCACTATTCACCGAAAAATAAAATTTTTCCTTTTGTCCAAGATGTCTATTATGGTTACTATCTTTGATTGTATCCATGTTTTGATCTTTATTTTTGAATTCTGCTTCACAATTGATTATTATGAAGTATTATTTATCTTGGATAAACTGTTATACGAATCCCTACTATTTGTCCTTCTGTCTCACTGGATTCGTTTTCTTTAAGATATTTTTCATCATCCTCAGTCCTAAATGATGATATTACTGAATATCTGTGGCCTGTAGTGTAAAGATGTATGATTACCTGATGAATATCTTTGGTCTATAGTGCAAAGATGAACAGGTACTGAGATGAACATGATTGACTGGTGATACAAATGAATATCTTTGGCCTGTAGTGCAAAGATGAATATTTGGTTAAAGACGATTATTAATTGATATTACAGGGATAAAATATTGATGATGGACATTTAAATCTTAGAAGATAGTAGAATTCATTCTCTACTTGACTCTTCTAATGGTTTGCTGTTTCCGCTGCAGTTGTTGATCTAAAACTTGTTGTCGATTATATTCTATCAGATTTTTTCCTGTTGAATATTAATGATAATTTGTTGTATATTATCTTAGTCATAATTTTCTTTACTGGGCTAGTTGAGTTCACCCTTTTCCTTTTTGTTTCATTTTTCTTCTCAGGAGGTGAGAACATAGCAGGATCTAGTCGGGGTATGGAGTGATGGTTCTAGAAAGTTGTTTTAGCAGTCCTCACTATTTATGTAAAATAGTGTTTGAATAATAGTAATGAAGACTTATTTGAGTGTGGATATTGTCTAGCAGACAATATTGTATTTAAACTCACAGTATGTGTTGTCGTATTTTGCACGACAATTGTATTATTGAAGTTGTAGTTTGCTTTTGGTACCATGTATTGTATACCTATTTTGGGGGCGTCACACCCGTACCTGGCTGCTCTCAATTTACTGTGTTCCTTCCCCGGCAAAGGAGAATCAAGCTGGTTCAACTAGCCCAAGACCTCACTACCCGACAGCCGACTAACAACCCCTTCTTCTCTATCTTTCTGTTGAATTGTGTAGACATCTTTCTGTAATTGTGATCAAGAGGCAAGAATCTACGAGCAGTTCCAAAGAAACTACATTTCCACCCATGTTGCAACTGGTTGCCTTGCATATCCCCCATACACACTGGACAAGACAGCTTCCCGTGAGTTGACCAACCACTAACCATCCCAAGAGCCGAAAAGTCAGTGATAGTCCATAACATGGCTGCCTTCATCACAAAATTCTCGCATATCGATTTATCATACGTCTGGACCCTTGTCTCCCATAACATCTTTAGTTCATCCACTAACGGTCGAAGGTACACATTAAGGTCTTTTGTAGGACTTTTATCCCTTGAATGAGTAAAGTCAAAAATAAATACGGACCCCTCATGCACATTGCCGATGGAAGATTATAAGCGACTATAATGACTGGTCAAACTGAGTACGGCTGGCTAAAATTATTAAAAGGGCAAAAGCCATCAGTAGCCATGCCAAGCCTAACATTCCTAACTTCTTCTGTAAACTAAGGATAATTTGTATCAAATCTCTTCCATTCATCTCCATCCGTTGGGTGAGTCAGCTGACCAGGCACGACATCCCTTGTTCGATGCCAACTCATATGTTGAGCCGTATGAGATGACATGAATAGCCGCTGAAGTCTCGGCGCAAGTGGAAATTACCGTAAGATTTTCCTGGGAACATGTTTCTCCTTCCCCCCACATTTTGTAACCTTGTAGCGCGATAAGCTGCATATATCACACTGTCCCTTATCTCTGTCCTCCCCATAGTATAACATTCAATCCTGCTCACAAGCATCGATTTTTTGATACCCCATATTTAACCCCTTGACCATCTTCTTAACTTCGTAATAATTCGTAGGAAGAATATGATCCTTGGGTAAGAACTGTCCAATTATAGCAAGCAAATCGTTGAAACCTCTCTCACTACAGTCGCGCTCATTCTTGAAGTGTAAGAGCTTCGTCACTACAGAAAGCTTGGTGTCCGTATCATTTCCCAAATACAACGCAACCCCAGATTCAGATAGCAACTTATAATTAAAAGGTAAAAGCTGTATCATTTGGCACTTGCTTCGCACTGCTTGAAGAAGGTTTATTTTTAACCCAGTCAATATTAGTAGGGACATAAGCATCGACCAACATCTCAAGTGGATCATAGTTTTCGACGTATGAATCCCGTGGAATTGGTTGTTCCACAATATTTTCAATCACTTCTGATTCCCCGTGATGAGTCCATACGAAGTACCCATCCACAAATCTATGGGAAAATAAGTCGAATTTAATCTCGTCGACTTTCTTCCAAATCAGGTTTTTACACTTGACACACGGGCATCACATCTTCCCGTTCGGATCATCCGTATATTCTAGTGCTTTGTTCAAGAAATCTGACACCCCAACACGATAAGCTGCGACTAATCCCCTCCCATCACTGGGTATCATACGGAACATCCAACTCCAGTCGGCTGACATTTTTAACTACACAGAAGACATATTCAATTAATTTGGATATTTATGCATGAATTAGATTTACCTAGTATCTCCACTCTACATGACAGGGATAAGGCTTCTATCCCGTTATTGGATGCGTCTCGTCACTAGTGCAAACACGTTGAGTACGTTTCATGAGTTTCAAGAAAATTTCGACAGCACCTCCCCATGGTCTCCAAGCACACGAAATAGACTAAGATAACTTAATCCGCTCTCAATGCACTTGGAGAACATATAGAGATAACAGTCAAAAAATCATCAAAATAACAAAAATGTACTGTTTCATATTGACACCGGCCTAAGTGAGAGACATAACATCCAATAACAGTCCCAAACTAGGGACTGTTCGACATTCACTCCTACTGAGTGAATGTCAAATTAAACGGGTTTCTAAGTTTATTGAAAATTGTGGCAAACTAAGCAAAAGTTACTTCGTTTATTTTGCCAATAATGATAAATTAAGTATGTGGTACTTAGTATATGAGAATTGTTATTTGGAATCTATAGAGACTACTTGAGTCGGCAATCGGGAAAAAAAGGGTCGTAGTTTCTGTTTGTGTCCTATACTCGAATAATAAAGTTAATTGAATTACTGCAGACATTTCTCACTGTTCCATCATAACAGATGAGAACATCCCGAAGGAGTTTCATTAAGCTATTGAACAAAGTTTCAGGTTAAGCAACCCTTTAAATGAATGAACGATCACTTCTCAGCTAGGAATGAATCATACTCCCATACGAGTCCAATCCATGACATAGATTGGACCCATATGGGGAGATAATTCATTCCTAACAAAGAAGTGATCGTTCGCTCATTTAGAGGGTTGCTTAACCTAGAACTTTGTTCAACAACTTAATGGTACTCCTTCCGGATGTTGCCATCTGCAGTAATTCAATTAACTTTATTATTCGAATATTGGACACAAACAGGAATTACGACCCCTTTTTTTTAATTGATGTCGAGGAACCGGTTGGAGTAATATTAGCTGCAACTGCTATGTCGAAACCTGCATACAAGAAAGAGTACATATATGTACGGAGAGTATTATTGCATTTACTGAAAATTGTGGCAAACTAAGCAAATGCTACTTAGTTTATTTTGCCAATGATAAACTAAGTAAGTGGTACTTAGTTTATGAGAATTGTTATTTGGAATCTATAGAGACTATTGTTCGACATTCATTCCTACTTAGTTTATTTTGCCAATGATAAACTAAGTAAGTGGTACTTAGTTTATGAGAATTGTTATTTAGAATCTATAGAGACTACTGTTCGACATTCACTCCTACTTAGTTTATTACTCCCTTCATTCCTATATGTAGGTCGTTTTAGACTTTTTTTGTTATTCCTAATTATTTGTCGTTTGTTGTTATCTAGGAGAATTGATCACTATTTTTCTTAAATTGCCCCTTATTACTCTACCTAATTTTTTGATCCATATTTATCATTATCCTATACTACTCCTCAACTTGTAAGTCTTTCTCTCCTTCTCCCAATAAAACTCTTTCATTATGAGATAAGTGAGGTGAAGGGTATTATAGACAATTGATAGTATAATAAATGTTTTTCAATCATTTTCTTAATTCTTGTGCACATGTCTAAAACGACCTATATTAAGGAACGGAGGAAGTATTATATTTTCTTTTATTTTAATTTGTAGTATATTATATTATAGTATATAATTGGTTTATTTATTTATTAAATTAAATCATTTTATTTTATTATTTTTATTTTATTAAATCGAATTAAATTTATTAGTATTTTTTATTTTATTTTGTATTATATTATATAAGTTCTAATTTAATTTAATTTAAGTTATTATTTTAATTTAATTTAATTTATTATGTTATTTTATTTTGTATAATATTAAGTAAATTTTCAAATTATTTTATTTCATTAAATTAAATTCGTTAAATTTAATTTATTTTCAATTTAAATTAATTTAAATTATTTTAATTAAATTAAATTAAATTAAATTTCAATTATTTGATTCTATTTTATTTTATTATTTTTATTTTATTCTTTATTGAATTGTATTTTATTTGTATTATATTATATATTTTTAAATATTTTTTATTAAATTTAATTTATTTATTAAATTAAATCAAATTTATTTGATTTTCTTCAATTCAATTTAATTTTTTATTTTAATTTATTTTATTTTGTATTATATTATATTATCTAATTTTTAAAATATATTTTATTTAATAAACTAAATTAAATTTATTTTATTTTAGTAGTAAGAAACTAAGTAAATGCTACTTAGTTTATATTTTAATATTGGGAAACTAATTTCTAATATTATCAAAATAATTCTGACAAAATCTTGCAAATGCATACATCTGACATAATTTCTGTCACAAATTCAGTCAGAAATAGAAAATATATCAAAATTAAAAATAGTCCTAAAATCAGTTAAATTCAATATTGAAAACTAATTAAATTACATAAACAATGCAAACAATATATACTGCATAATTATCTATTCTCAATCAAAATATATACCAATTTTCAGCCCCAAATTTCAACCTTAAATCCAAATTTCAGTCAAATATATAACAAATTTTTAGCCCTACCAATTTTCAGCCTCAAATCCAATTGACAAAGCCAAATTGATGCACACATAGTAACCAATTAAGGAATTTAAACATTACCAATTTCCAATTCCAATTGACAATAACAAACTAAACCAATACCAAATAAAAACTCTACCAATTTTCAGCCTCAAATCAATATATACATACAATATAAAAATTATTCAATCTACTGATTGTGTACATCATCATCAAAATGAAACAATATTTGAACTCATACCTTTTGTCGCTAATAAACTGTCCGACGTGTGGTGGTGGTGGTGGTCGGCGGCTGGAATCGAAAATGGGTGGCAGTTGAAGGTGGCTCTTGATGGCAGCAAGAGGAAGACAGAGAACTGAGATGGTGGTGGTGGTGGTCGGCGGCTAGAGGTGGTGGTGAGTGGCAATTGGAGGTGGTGGTAGGTGGCTGGCGGTGGGGGACAGAGAACTGTTGGTGGTGGGTGGCAGGTGGGCGCCGGAGATGAGAGTGAGAGAGGAGAGAGACTGAGATGAGAGTGAGAGAGGAGAGAATGAGATTAGATATATGAAAGTGAGAGAATACGGGGAGGCGCCTGAATCAGATGAATAGGTTTTATAAGATAGTTCCGACGGAATATCTGTCGAAAATACATCCCTCGAAATTATGTTATCATCGACGACAATTCCCTCGGAAATAACCATAATTTCGTCGAACTTAAATTTCGCGCTGGCGGGAAACTTGGGGCCAGATGAGTCCTTATATTTCCGACGGATTTTCTTCGGAAATAAACTATTTCTGATGGAATTATGTTCGACATATTATTTCGTCGAAAATGAATTATTACTGACGGAATAGAGTCCGTCGAACTTAGGTCCGTCGGAATTAGCCAGTTTTCTTGTAATGAAACAAAAGAGATAAAAGTTCAATGTATTATTATTATGTTACAATTCATTTGTGCCTATAAATAGGTCTTTTATTTTAGAGAGAGTGGAAAGTATTAGATTAATTTTGGTTAAAAGTAGGAGTACATTAAATTACTTACTCATTGTACGTAAGTTGGATGGTCGTTAATTAAAGGGAATTTTCTTATTTTATTTCTATTTCTTTTTCTTTATTTTAGTTAGTTTATTTATTTTCATGTTTAGTTAATTTCTTTAATCTAGGATGAAGATGGCATTAAATAATTATTCATGACAATATTTTATATCTCTTCTATTATTTATGCTTTTATGTTTAGTTGATTTCGCCTTCATGTTTCTTTATTGAAATACGTTTATTTTATAATTCTTATGTGATTTTAAATTAATTGAGAGATTTTGATAGATTATTGTTAAAATATGAGTTTTTCATAATTCATGGTTACTCGAAGAAGTGTTGATGAGCTATAGTTAATCCTTAAATTTTCATAATCTATACTTGCCCACGTTAATTATAAAATTACTAAATTAAAGGGAAGGGAGATCAACACCATAATTAAGTTATAAAAGTAGAAGATATTGAATTATTTGTTATGTTTATTGTTTAATAGATTCAGATTCCTAGTTAGATTGTTTTCTTATTATTAGTTTTCATATTCTAATTAGTTTAATTGTAGTTAATCAATTCTCCATCTTTATTTCTCATTCGCCTGAAATAGATATTAAGGATACATTAAAATTAATCTAATTTTTGTAAATTCGACTTGCAGTACTTGTCAATTCTTCAATTTGACAGTGTACATTTACAATTACATATTTTAATCACATCAATATCCTCCGTTATTGTCTTCTGTAGTATAAATTGAATCATGATATGATTATTCCAACATATATACCTCCATATATAGCTCCCTCAATTTGAATCTCCCTCTCACCAAATAAGAACCCAATAAAAAGATGTAAGAAATAGAAGCTCTGATCTTTTTATCATTCAAAATCCCTCAAAAAACATACAACAGCTAGCCTCCCCAAAGATAAATTATAATTGTTTAGAAACAAAAAATATATATACGCACAAGGAACCAGAAAATAGAAAACTCACCCAAAATAAAACAACTAAAAACACTCCCTTCACAAACTCACCACCCTCTCACCAAATCTTAAATTCCTATAAGAGAAGAAAGAAGAGAGGAATAAAGACTCACAAAACTCACCAATATGATCTGCCTCAGCTTGCTCAACAAAAAGAACCACCCGCACAAAAGTAATCCCTAAACAAATCTGTTAAAAAATCAAACAAGTCATTAAACAAACAACAAACTTGCTTACCATTCATCAGTCTTCAAATTCAAACACAAACTCTCTTAAACCAATTCAGATCTGATGTCCATATTCAAGACTAATCACTTAATACATGTCTTTGATGATAACAAAATATAAAAACGAGTTCTAGAGACGAATCTCAGCCGTTGAAACACAAAACAAAACACCACAATCAATCTAAACCCTCGAATGCAAACTGCTAGTGCCAGCGCGCTGTCCCAACGGTTTTAACTACTCTTCCCGCGCTTATTCTTTCTCGTAGTCAGACATCCAGGTAGGCTCCTTGATTATCCTTGTTGATCTTCTCCTTCCTTCAAACATCCCCACATCTGCTACATTTTCAGCTTCACTTTCTTCTTTTTCTTCATCAACTTCCTCTTCTTTTTCTTCCTTGTTTTTCGAGTTCTTCTTTGCCCTAAACATTCCCCACAAGTAGTATTTGCCCCGGATTCCTGCAAATCAATTTTTTTAAATAAAATTAATCAATCCAGAATAAAAACGCGTGCTTCTTAATTAATAAAAAATTGAATTTTATGTACTTACTCCACTGTCGCATTGGCAAGTCGGTGGAGCTGAAAAGCAAAAGATCAACATTTTCTAAGGTGGCTTTTAGGGCTTGCTCATTTTCTATCAGCTCTTCAACCAATTCGTCAAAAGCCCTTTCCGAACTTTGATAAAATAAAACAAAAAAACATAGTCCATTAGAAAAATTCTATATGGAAAAAGTACATCGGAAGATACTCCATCACTCCGTCAGTTCCTCAAAAAAAAATTATTTACAAATTTTTAAAATAGTATATATATATATATATATATATATATATATATATATATATATATATATATATATATATATATGAATCAAGCCACTTGATTAGTCTAATTAAGTGTGATATATGGACTATAACCAAGTCTAATATGGGCGGACTAGTGTAAGTTATATAGTAAACATTTTGTCTTGTGAAGAGTAGGCCCATTAATTTACTAAAAGAAATATTTTAAATAAGTAACTAGGTCATCTTCTTTTATATTACCACCATAACGATTTTATAATATTATACGGCCTTTAAAGTATACTTTTGTTTCATATTTATTCTTATTGTTTAAGTCTTGTTTATATTGTTGTCGTAATAATAAAATTTTGATTGTAAACTCGAAAACATGCAGTATAATTTTATACTATATTTTTATATAAATGATACTATTTTTTTGGAATAGAAAAAATTGACAATACTTACCTTAAGTCTGCTGGAAAGAAATAGAGGTCAATATTCTGATCAGTCAGCTCCAATATATCAAAACCTTTTGGCCATACATCGAACTTTCCAAGCTTTTGAAGGTGAAGCAATGGCTCAAGCAATTTTGCCTCTTCACACACTTTAGGGCTTGCCTTGTTTGATAGATGTGCTACAAATATATCAAAGGCACTCTGGTCTTTTTTCAGTATACTAAACTCCCCACTATATATAAAAAAAAGAACCAATTAACAAAAACCTACAACTGTTAATAATATACATGCATTATAGTGAAGCATGAGTTTTATAGCAATAAAAAAATTGGAAAATATTATTTTCACCTCCAAATTGGAGCTTCTAGTGGCTCTACATGTTCCGGACTTGGATTTTTCATTTCATGGGATGGAATAGAGCTCTCTTTCAGAACATGATGCTGGTTTGGCTCTTCTTCTTTGCAGAAGTCGCAAACCCATTCAATAAATTCGTCTAATGTTTCTGGAATTTTGTCTAAGCAGTATCTGAGAAATGGAGAAAACTTAATAAGCTAATAAAATCAATCTATGGACAACACAAGGCACTACATAGCACATACAAGCTTTTCTTAAGTTCTTCCTAATTTTTCTCCTAGTCTTTTCAACAAAATTTCCCTTGTTATTCCTATGCCCCTAAGATTAAAATGTAATAATATGGGTTTTTAAAAGATACTAATAATAATAGGTGTGTCATGTATTCAAAGTTCAGACCGATTAAGACACCTAACTAAAAATATGTAAAATACTCTTTCATTTTGCAAAAGAGTCTCTTGAAGAAAAAAAAAATTGTTCTACAAAAATAGTTTTCTTTTATTGATTATAGCGTCAAATAATATAATGTCTACAAGTATAACCAAACAATTTCATTACCATACTAATATTAGTAAATTAAAATCTCATTTTATTTAGGCTAAACATTGAACAATCTTATATTCTTAAAGGTTATAAATTTGAATAATGCTAGAGACACAAACTATGTTACAAACATTTTATAAACTGCTGATGTGGCAAACTCCACCTCAACATATTGTGTGGGACCGAAGACTACATTGAAACAATTTGTTGATCAATACGCTGAAGTGGAGTATGTCACATCAACAGTTTGTAAAATGTTTGTAAAATAGTTTGTGTCTGTAGCACTACTCTATAAATTTTACGAATGAGACTTTTTTAAGAAACAGATTGAGCACGCACCTTAGATTTTTGTATAAAAATGAAGGCTAGCCAAATAAGCGAGCTTCATCATACTTCAATTTAACCAAACAAACTGAGCTTCATTATGCTTAAGCGCGGTCATGAATTCAAAATTGAAAGACCATTTGCAATCTCCAAGTTTGCTCCTCAAAATTGAAAGGCAATGTGCATGCCAAATATCAAAATGACGCTTCACTTTTCTAGCTTATTATGTGTTTTAAATTGCACACTCTAATTTTTATTTTTTGAACTAAATAGGAAGAAATAAATTTTAAATGGAAAGGTGTCTTTCCTGTATGAACTAGCAATGAAACAAATAAATAGAAAGTTCAACTGAAGTAGTCAAGTACTTACCGATGTATACCAACCTCCAGGCACTCGACGCAATACACAAAAGCATGCTTCCAACCTTTGCCACCGCACTGCAGGCATATTGTCTCCTGCAACAGCATACATTGTGGCATGACAAATTGTAAATATCAACTATTGTAACTCATCCAAAGAAAAGTATATATCGAAGAAGATACACATACAAGTTACGACCCTCATGCCCCAATTAAAATTCCTTGATAATAAGACATGAAACCTTTTAGATTAAGAAGAATCTGGTGGAGATTTTCTTAGTTTATTTATTTGTAAGATCTTGTGGAATTATAAGGATCATATACTGTTCAAATGGTATCAAAGAAACTCAATTTGAAGTTTGAAGACCCCATTCTTTCACTATATCGGATATTTGTAAGGCAAAGGCAACCGGAAGAATTAAATAAAATTTAGGAAGGGAGTTAGGTTGGTTTTTCTTGTTATTAATTATTTTTTTGTTGAGGAGTTCTAAAGGTGGCATCATTGTTGTGGATCATGGTGTTGGTTTGAGATGTTATTTTTGCTCAAACCAAATGTTATTGGATTTGAAAGGTTGTTTTGGGACTCATCTGGGCTGTAGTTGTTTTCTTCTTCGAGGGAAATTTTCAGGGGTTACATTGATTTGTACGATATATAGGAGGGTTTTTTTTCCTGGTATTTTGTTTGTGTTAAGGTTCGCTTTGATTGATCTTGTATTTTCTTTTTTGGTGGGGGTACTTTGTATGGCAATTATTTGGGGTGTGGGTGTTTCTTTTCATGGAGGGAGTTTTTAAGGGGTTCTATTCGGTAGATAAGAGAGAGATGGAATTTTGCTTTCTCTATCTTTGGGTTAATTCTTTTTTTAGGTGAATGGGAGGGTGAGGCTTGTTGAGGGAGTTTTTTTACGTTAGGTTTAGAATTGTAGGAATCAAAGTGAGAATAAAATAATTTATTCCTATAAAATAAAATAAAATTTGTGTTTAGTTGTTCCATTGAATAAAATGAACCGTTCTTATTCTTATTAAATTTGTAAATTTTATTGTTTAAAAGATGGTATAGACCGAAACATTTCAGTCAAGAATAGAACGAGACATTCTAGTCGGGAATGGAATGATACATTTCACATATCATTCAATTCCCTTCTTTATTCCATTTTTTCACAAATTCCATTTCACCAATCCAAACATAGCATTATTTTGTTCTATATATATTTTGGAATAGGTTTTGTGATTCGACTACCATCACAATCACTATGGTTGAAGAAGAGTTCTTAGTATAATAAGAATTTAAAATGTTGTTGGGATGAGTTTCTATGATGATGTTTCTATGTGCTTGGTGCCAGTAGGAAACGTGATGGAATTGCAATCAAATGCAGAACAGAAGGTGCTATTGATGCAAGGTTTATAATGACTTCTTCTGTTCAATAGAGAACAGTAGGTATTATTGTTTATGGTATGGATCGACAAAAAAAAAAATTCACACTGCGGCAATTATAAGGAGACAATAATTTATTTTGATAATTGAGTGGTTATTATGTATTGAAATGATATACATTGTTGCACCCTTTTTTTAATAACTAAGTTTTTAGCTTAGTTGGTTATCTTAACACTTTGAAATTTGTTGACAAATTAAAGGACAAATCTATAATTCAACCTTAGGAAATATTTGATTACTTAAGAAACTCAGTCCTCCATATTTCAACTACAAGTCTACAAGCACAAGTACTAAAATATACACTTGAGCATACAAACAAACTTCTGAAACCGCAGACCTAATTAAATGACGCTTATCAATGAGAAAAAACAATTATTAGGACTTGGTGACATAAAATAAGAAAAAAAATGCATACATTACATACATGACAAATATAAGAATTGCAAGAAAGCAAGAAACTTACCATGGTAGTAGGAAACTAAAGATTCAAGCTTTAAATGTGATATAAATTACCTGAGAAGCAAAATATCATAGCAATTGATGATGAACTGAGGAGAGACCAAGACCAAGATAAGAGTAAAACTTAATTATGAGGTAGATTTGAACTTGAATACATTTAATCCCAGTGGAAGCTAAGAATTTTGCTGAAAACAAAAAATACTATCTGAAAGCACTTGCGTATTTAGATAACCCTTGGAGTAACACTACCAAATTTTGATGGTTTAAATTTATTTTCTCCAATTCATCGGGTTGTCTCTGAGATTTGTGTTTTGTGTGTTTTTTAAGAACTTATGATGCAATCTAATAGTTGAGCTATTGTTTCTTGTATTATGCTCTTCTTCTTCTTTTTTTTCTCTAAAGATCATATTATTGTCTATCAAATCTTATCTTCCTATAGTTTCTACCAGTCTGTTAGGAAAGTTTCACACGTTAGATGTTGTTAGGGTTCCCCAGTTTATGTGCAGTTTTGTGGAATTGGATCCCTTCTCATTACAGAGCTGCTTTTGGATGGATGAATGTTTAAGAATTATAAGGTGTTTCTCTTTTTGGTATATCAAAAATATTCCCATCCAAATTTAACATTTCAAATGAATGTTAAATTTACAATAAAAAAACAAAAAATTAGATCAACGTTAACGAAATGGATCATGTGATGAGAATCCAAATTTATGATCACAAGCGAAAAAAATCCTAAAACTGAATTGTGTAATATAAAAGTGTTGTCACTAAAACAGAAGATCCAAGATCTACAACTGCAGGCAAAAAATCCTAAAACTGATTGTGTAATATAAAAGAGGTATTAATTGTTGTCATTACTAATTTTATTATTTTCCTTGATCAGTAATTTGACTCGTGTTCTTTGTGTTAAAGTGTTATTCCCAGCCCTACTATCTCCATATATGAAGCTGACCTTTGCCCATGGTGCGCCTTAAGGTTCAACATCCCCTAGCCCAACAGATTTTATTGCCCAGTGTTCTGCAATCGGATACTATCGTTCTGAGTCGTGGTATGGTATAAAAACTAAATATCTTACGTAAATACCTAATTTCGTTCTACCTATCCAACTGATTAGCATTTCTGATAACCATGATTCCAACCATTAAACCAAAACTTTATATAAACCACTAGAAATGATTATACTAGCACTTTGCCTACTTGATGAATTTTTAGCTAGCCATGCAGACAATACCTTTCCCTGTAAAGTGAATGATCAACAATACTCTTATATGACTAGGAGGGTTTTCTATATTTAAAGAATACCCCTAGGCATTCTTGCCACTTAGATTTAATTTGAAATTAAAGCAATAATACTAGATTTGACTATCTAATAATCCATTACCTAAGTGGACTCGATATGGATCTTGGACAATTTAATAAGTTGTTAATAATAATCATATCTAACTAGCAAAATATTATATATTTAAACAAATGCTTCTAACTAATTTAAATGATAAATTTTGAAGTAATATTGTTAGAATTTAGGAACGAATAATATTACAATCACACAGATATTATATGAAAGACGGAAAAGTAAGAACATGTGATCTCTTTGTCTTACTTGTCCAATGTACTATTCATTAGATGTCTTACACACTCTACGATCCACACACCAAACAATATTTTTATAGTAATTAAAAAAACTTGGCTGCTATAACATGAGCTCAAACACATAAGACCGAATACATTAGTAAACCAAGACCGGACTACTAATAAATCATCAAGTCCAATTGCACTCTGCACTTGGCTTTCAGGGGCACTGCCCCCTTGTACCTTGCAACCCCAGCTCCCGACTACCATGTCGTAGTGGTCATTCGTCGAACCCTCAGAAGTATGAGTCAATCCCTACAAATATAATAAATCACAAAGTGCAATATGTATGATCGATATAGGGTTTTACAAATTTTCCTAGACCTATCACCTTCATCTGTTAAAGCCTTTTAAACATCTCTCTAGTCGCTTCTTTCTAAAATTTTCTCTAAGCCGCTTCTTTCTAAAAATCTTCTATCTTCTGGTCTATCTTTCTAATCTAGGCAGCGTCTTCAAGTTTTCATCATAATCTTATTTGAAGATACCTTCAACTAGATCTCTTTTTTGTGGTTTTACCCCGTTGTTTCTCCTTTTGTGGGAGTTTAGTTTTCTCCCGTATGTAGGTTTCTCTCTCTCCTTTGTGAGAGCCTATGTCTCTTTTTTGTGAGAGTGGAGCGCTGATGGAGTACTCCCAATGAGTAGGAGCAAATCTCCTTTTTCAAATTTTTATCCCAAATATTTGTGCTCAACTTTTTGATAGAGAAAGTTTAACTTCAACTCTATCATATATGTAGGAAGTCTATCATATATGCAGGGAGCATGAAGTTAATTTTGGTCAATTGACCAATACATTGTCGACACGCAGGCCGTGAGATGATCTCTCTGCGGTTAGTACTGTATTAGACAATTGACCAACTTACCATGAAGTTAATTACTTCATGATAACCATATCCATTTATGTAGTTTGAATTTTTCTAATGGAGAGAGAGAGTTAAATTAAAAATGTAGAGAAGATGAAATTATGAAAGAGTTTAGGGATATGAAAATTACCAATAATACTATTATAGTGGCTAAAAGAATGGTTACAAAAAAGAAATATAAAATGATATATATGGTTATTGTTAGTTACAATTATTGGATCTACTCAAATATAGTGGATCATCTACGAATTAAATTTCGACAAATCATTTTGTAAATTAATTTATTTTAAAAAAATCACAAGTGTAGCAATAGTAAAAATATTTACTCTCATGAAATTGAGAGAAGTATATAAATAGGATGAGAAATGCTTTTAGTTCTCCATGTCCTGTCCGCCATAAAAAAAATCCCCTAAAAATCTAACTTTTAAGTTTGTACGTACTACATAAATTATCTAATCCGTAAAAAGTAGATAATCCTCTTTTTCTTACTTTCCGAACAAGGAAGAACGTATGACTATATATATATATAAGGGTTTTACCCTTCAATTTTTCCATCTATTACTTTACATATCCAATTGCATATTACATTAATTATATTTTAAAGAAATATTTTCAATCTATGTGGAATCTCTTTAAACATAAGTCTAATTTGGTTTAATCCAAGGAGCTTGTTTGTTAATCGACTTAAGTTTCAAAATTCAATATATTAAGTGATTTGAGTAATTAAACTCGTTTGATAAATTTTAAGTATGCCACTTAGAACTTGAACCACCAATAATTTAAGTATGTGCATGTTAACATTTTTTTTTTCTATATGATATAATATCAAAATCTGATTAAAAAATTAAAATCATATCTGATATATATTCGGTTTCAATCATTATATTTATGGATTAACTTAAGGATTTAGCTTATAATTCATATCTTAATTTTCAATTTTATTAAACAGACATGGTCCTTGTTTAAATTCACATCTATCAAAAATTTAATACTTATTTAAATGCTGACTAGATATACAAGAGGTTTTCAAAAGATCTATAATGGTACAACAATCCATGGCCCCCTTTCATTAGAAAAAAATACCAATCAAAGAGACCATATTAATAATCCACTCAACAATTAACTTTTTATTGTACTAGCTCTAAACACTAATAAACCAACTTCCTTAGTTTATTACCACATTTCTTCTTTTCCACATAACTAATTAGGGAATACTTTATAAGGTAATTTAGATCTGCTAATAAATTAATATACAAGCAATAATCGATGATGCTATTGCATGAAATATTCAAAAAATTTAGATCTAGTTCACAAAATCATCCTATTGATATCTATTGAAAAAAATATAACAAATCATTAAAATTCATAATTACCCTTTTTGAGCTTCCAAAATCCTCTATTGAAAACCTCAAGTTTCCTTGAACTTCTTCCAATCCCTTCTCTCAGTTTTTCAACTCTCCAATTAATAGATGTATAAAAGAGAAGGCAGCAGCTGGTGGAATTTTGTGCTAGCACATTTCACAAATATACTTAGGTTTTTTTTTTCATGACTAACGTCACTAAACTAGTAATTGTAGCCAATTGAAAAAAAAAACTAAAAAATTTTAATTACGTATAAGCCCTCGCACTTTCAAATTACATATTTACCCTTATGCGTGTAACTCATGTGATTGATATTGTCGGAGTAAAAATTATATTGGCAGAGCAATAATAAGTGTAGTTAAGAAGTTCAAAAAATATAGTTAAATGTATATTTGCTCTAACAACATCATTTTTGTTTTGACAATATCAATCACTCTTTTAATTAGTAAACCACGGATTAATTTCGTAGATTACAATTTCAATAGCTAGCTTAGCTATATATTGCTGCGAGTCACACATAACAATTGCAAAACTTCTGTGTATTCCACACCCCCATTGTCCAATATTCCGAACTAGCAATTAGGACAGAAGAGCTATTAAACCTGTAACGTACGTAATCATATGCATGTTTTTCAACTTTGAGATACAGCCAACGGTCTAATTAATAGTTAATAATAGCTGGAGATAAGAAATCATTAATTGTTGAAATTAACAATTAATAAGTTTACACATATTTATGTACCAAAAACCTTCCTTATATATATATATATATATATATATATATATATATATATATATATATATATATACGGTAAGGATCAAGAGCATCCACCTTAAAGAGCAACCAGAGCATCCACCTCAAAACGACATAGTTTTGGAGGGACGCGGTGGTATTTTTGTAAATACAATGCCACCGCGTATTTACAAAAATGTCACCGCGTCCCTCCAAAACTACGTCGTTTTGATAAGTGGATGTTATTTAAGGTCTGGTTGCTCTTTAAGGTGGATGCTCTTGAACGGGACCGTATATATATATATATATATATATATATATATATATATATATATATATATATATACACACACACACACACACACAATCCCCTTCTCAGACAGACCGTCCATATGTGGATATGTTTAAAAAAATGCAAAAGGCAGAGGCGGTCCCACTAATTGTACTTTGCATGAAGGATAGTTGACTAAAATCTTTAGGAGGCCACGTCTTTGCTTTTTGAATGAAGTAGTTGGGATAACAATTATGAGTGGTTACTAAATGTTTGTTTATTAATTGTGTTCAGATTGTGGCATTAAACAGACTAAAAGTGAGATATGAAGAAATACATATGAACACAATTTGTTTATTAATTTGTGATTCTTTTTATTAATTTGTTTATTACGTCTGTTGATTAATTATTTGTATTAATTTGTTTATTAAGTTTGTTGAATAATTTATTTTATTAGATTGTTCATTAAAATTGTGATCAACTTTGTTTATCACAAATAAACAAATAAAACTAGTGGGTTCAATATAAATTGTGTTGAACATAATCTCAAAAAAAAAATTATGTTGCACATAATAATGTCTCAAATCCATAACAGTATCTATAAGAAGTTTTTAATATGAAAAAAAAAGTGCCAAATTCAGTAGCAATAAATAAAATAAAAACTCCAACCCACTAGAACGAGACGCCAATTATGTGGATAAGTAATTGTCATCATCTTCGTCACATTGGGAACACCTACACAAAAGTCAATAAAAATATTTTAAATGGAATCATATGAAATGAAATTGAAATGACAAAAAAAGAAGAAGTGTATAATCATAATTTGAACTCAATCTTATTGAACCAATTTGACTGCTTTTCTCGTCGGTAACTCCTTTACTTTTATCACCAAGATTCAATTGATTAATTTCAACAAGTGCATAACTCAGAGAATCCCTATATATCTTAGTTCCTTCTACACT